>OZ025256.1:23335068-23428992 GCA_964019135.1 Arenicola marina | reverse complement strand
ACAAGACACATATAGCAAACGGACACGGCAAGCAAAATACAATGAAAAACCCCCCATAAAATATCTTTGACCTTGCAATTCACAGAGAAAAGGAAGGCAATATCTTAATGGGAGACACAATGTATTATATAACGGACAGGGATTGGTGTAACCTCTGCCTTGTATAACGGACAGGGATTGGTGTAACCTCTGCCTTGTATAACGGACAGAGATTGGTGTAACCTCTGCCTTATATAACGGACAGGGATTGTTGTAACCTCTGCCTTATATAACGGACAGGCATTTGTGTAACCTCTGCCTTATATAACGGACAGGGATTGGTGTAACCTCTGCCTTATATAACGGACAGGGATTTGGTGTAACCTCGGCCTTATATAACGGACAGGGATTGGTGTAACCTCTGCCTTATATAACGGACAGGGATTGTTGTAACCTCTGCCTTATATAACGGACATGGATTGGTGTAACCTCTGCCTTATATAACGGACAGGGATTGGTGTAACCTCTGCCTTATATAACGGATAGAGATTGTTGTAACCTCTGCCTTATATAATGGACAGATATTGGTGTAACCTCTACCTTATATAACGGACAGAGATTGGTGTAACCTCTGCCTTATATAACGGACAGGGATTGGTGTAACCTCTGCCTTATATAACGGACAGGGATTGGTGTAACCTCTGCCGTATATAACGGACAGGGATTGTTGTAACCTCTGCCTTATATAACGGACAGGGATTGGTGTAACCTCTGCCTTATATAACGGACAGGGATTGGTGTAACCTCTGCCTTATATAACGGACAGAGATTGGTGTAACCTCTGCCTTGTATAACGGACAGAGATTGGTGTAACCTCTGCCTTATATAACGGACAGGGATTGGTGTAACCTCTGCCTTAGCCTATATAACGGACAGGGATTGGTGTAACCTCTGCCTTATATAACGGACAGGGATTGTTGTAACCTCTGCCTTATATAACGGACAGAGATTGGTGTAACCTCTGCCTTATATAACGGACAGGGATTGGTGTAACCTCTGCCTTATATAACAGACAGGGATTGTTGTAACCTCTGCCTTGTATAGCGGAAAGAGATTGGTGTAACCTCTGCCTTATATAACGGACAGAGATTGGTGTAACCTCTGCCTTATATAACGGACAGGATTGGTGTAACCTCTGCCTTATATAACGGACAGAGATTGGTGTAACCTCTGCCTTATATAACGGACAGGGATTGGTGTAACCTCTGCCTTATATAACGGACAGGGATTGGTGTAACCTCTGCCTTATATAACGGACAGGGATTGTTGTAACCTCTGCCTTATATAACGGACAGGGATTGGTGTAACCTCTGCCTTATATAACGGACAGGGATTGGTGTAACCTCTGCCTTATATAACGGACAGAGATTGATGTAACCTCTGCCTTGTATAACGGACAGAGATTGGTGTAACCTCTGCCTTATATAACGGACAGGGATTGGTGTAACCTCTGCCTTATATTACGGACAGGGATTGTTGTAACCTCTGCCTTATATAACGGACAGGGATTGGTGTAACCTCTGCCTTATATAACGGACAGGGATTGGTGTAACCTCTGCCTTATATAACGGACAGAGATTGGTGTAACCTCTGCCTTAGCCTATATAACGGACAGGGATTGGTGTAACCTCTGCCTTATATAACGGACAGGGATTGTTGTAACCTCTGCCTTATATAACGGACAGAGATTGGTGTAACCTCTGCCTTATATAACGGACAGGGATTGGTGTAACCTCTGCCTTATATAACGGACAGGGATTGTTGTAACCTCTGCCTTATATAACGGACAGAGATTGGTGTAACCTCTGCCTTATATAACGGACAGGCATTTGTGTAACCTCTGCCTTATATAACGGACAGGGATTGTTGTAACCTCTGCCATATATAACGGACAGAGATTGGTGTAACCTCTGCCTTATATAACGCACAGGGATTGGTGTAACCTCTGCCTTATATAACGGATAGAGATTCGTGTAACCTCTGCCTTAGCCTATATAACGGACAGGGATTGGTGTAACCTCTGCCTTATATAACGGATAGAGATTCGTGTAACCTCTGCCTTAGCCTATATAACGGACAGGGATTGGTGTAACCTCTGCCTTATATAACGGACAGGGATTGTTGTAACCTCTGCCTTATATAACGGACAGAGATTGGTGTAACCTCTGCCTTATATAACGGTCAGGGATTGGTGTAACCTCTGCCTTATATAACGGATAGAGATTGGTGTAACCTCTGCCTTAGCCTATATAACGGACAGGGATTGGTGTAACCTCTGCCTTAGCCTATATAACGGACGGGATTGTTCAGTCAGGGAAAGGGCCGCTACTGTTTTACGTTGTGCCGAGGGTTGGCAGTGACTGCCTAGAACCAAAGCGGTCACCTAGCGATTGGAGGAAGGGATCTAGGTTAAGGGGCTCCCAGCACTGTATGATGAAGGGTGTTTACAGTTTGCTCTGGCGGCTGTCTCGGCGCGTGTCCATCAGAGACGGACGGGGGGCGGGTGGGGGTGCCGGTTGGGGTAGGTGGTGGGTGGAGGGAGGGGTGCACGAAGGGTGGTAGAGGGGGGTGGGGGAGGCAGGGGGCAACGCATGCATCGTGTCGGGCTGGCACACGTGGTTCAGAAACCATTAAACATTACGGCTAACACTCTAACGTTGACGCGCAGTCCCGTTACGCGACGTCCATCAGCCATCAGACATCAGACATCAGACCTCAGACCTCAGACATCACACCTCAGACCTCAGACCAGGGCTACTGCAGCCGTTTAGTGTAAGCGCTTAATGCCACAGCAGCAACAAACTACGCAGATACCTTGAATTCCTATCTTAACGTTATCCTATTCAGAGAGCGTTTAGCGCCATTTCGCCGTCAGCGTCACCTCCTCCACCACCTCCTCCACCTCCCCCACCTCCACCACCTCCCCCACCACCTCCCCCACCTCCACCACCTCTAGCCCACGGTGATTGCCCAGCGACAGATGGAAAAGTCCATGGGCGGCCAGTGCCAATAGAAACCAGAACGAGGTACGGCGGTGCAGGAAGTGCGTGTGTGTGAGGGAGGGGGGGCTCCGCGGGGGGAGGGGGGCTCCGCGGGGGGAGGGGAGGGGGGGGGTGCGTGGATGATTTGGCCGAGACCCCCTCCCGTACCAAGCTTGACTTTACGAGGAAGAAGCACCATTAACGGCTCATCCTTATTTAGTCGCCGGCAAGTGTCAGTTAAAGACGAAAGAAGCGACGGTAAAGCTATTGATCGCTTTCTCATTACGGTGCGCCATTGAGTTTATAGCTTGTCGGACCTCGCTGCGTTCCCCATGATAGTTTTAATAGCAGGGTGGTAATGACGGGAGATGTGGCTCCGAGTGCCAAGTGATGTCAGGGTGTGTAGGGGGTGGCACCAACGGGGCCACTAGGACACGGCGCCCCATCCTTACATGGCCCCCATTCTTACTGGACGCCCCATCCTTACTGGACGCCCCATCCTTACAGGGCGCCCCATCCTTACAGAGCCCCCATCCTTACTGGGCGCCCCATCCTTACAGGGCGCCCCATCCTTACAGGGCCCCCATCCTTACTGGGCGCCCCATCCTTACAGGGCCCCCATCCTTACTGGACGCCCCATCCTTACTGGGCGACCCATCCTCACACGGCGTCCCATCCTTACTGGGCGCCCCATCCTTACAGGGCGCCCCATCCTTACAGGGCGCCCCATCCTTACAGGGCGCCCCATCCTTAGAGAGGGCCCCATCCTGACTGGGCGCCCCATCCTTACAGGGTGCCCCATCCTTACAGGGCGCCCCATCCTTACAGGGCGCCCCATCCTTAGAAAGCGCCCCATCCTTACAGGGCGCCCCATCCTTACAGGGCGCCCCATCCTTACAGGCGCCCCATCCTTACTGGACGCCCCATCCTTACTGGGCGCCCCATCCTTACAGGGCGCCCCATCCTTACAGGGCGCCCCATCCTTACAGGGCGCCCCATCCTTAGAGAGCGCCCCATCCTGACTGGGCGCCCCATCCTTACAGGGTGCCCCATCCTTACAGGGCGCTCCATCCTCACAGGGCGCCCCATCCTTAGAGAGGGTTCCATCCTTACAGGGCGTCCCATCCTTACAGGGCGCCCCATCCTTACAGGGCGCCCCATCCTTACAGGCGCCCCATCCTTAGAGAGCGCCCCATCCTTAAAGGGCGCCCCATGCTTACAGGGCGCCCCATCCATACAAGGCGCCCCATCCTTACTGGGTTCCCCATTCTTACCGGGTGCCCCATCCTTACAGGACGCCCCATCCTTACAGGCGCCCCATCCTTACTGGCGCCCCATCCTTACTGGGCGCCCCATCCTTACAGGGCCCCCATCCTTACTGGACGCCCCATCCTTACTGGGCGACCCATCCTCACACGGCGTCCCATCCTTACTGGGCGCCCCATCCTTACTGGGCGCCCCATCCTTACAGGGCGCCCCATCCTTACAGGGCGCCCCATCCTTAGAGAGGGCCCCATCCTGACTGGGCGCCCCATCCTTACAGGGTGCCCCATCCTTACAGGGCGCCCCATCCTTACAGGGCGCCCCATCCTTAGAAAGCGCCCCATCCTTACAGGGCGCCCCATCCTTACAGGGCGCCCCATCCTTACAGGCGCCCCATCCTTACTGGACGCCCCATCCTTACTGGGCGACCCATCATCACACGGCGCCCCATCCTTACTGGGCGCTCCATCCTTACAGGGCGCCCCATCCTTACAGGGCGCCCCATCCTTACAGGGCGCCCCTTCCTTAGAGAGCGCCCCATCCTGACTGGGCGCCCCATCCTTACAGGGTGCCCCATCCTTACAGGGCGCTCCATCCTCACAGGGCGCCCCATCCTTAGAGAGCGTTCCATCCTTACAGGGCGTCCCATCCTTACAGGGCGCCCCATCCTTACAGGGCGCCCCATCCTTACAGGCGCCCCATCCTTAGAGAGCGCCCCATCCTTAAAGGGCGCCCCATGCTTACAGGGCGCCCCATCCTTAAAAGGCGCCCCATCCTTACTGGGTTCCCCATTCTTACTGGGTGCCCCATCCTTACAGGACGCCCCATCCTTACAGGGCGCCCCATCCTTACTGGGTGCCCCATCCTTACAGGGCGCCCCATCCTTACAGGGCGCCCCATCCTTACAGGGCGCCCCATCCTTACTGGGTGCCCCATCCTTACAGGGCGCCCCATCCTTACAGGGCGCCCCATCCTTACAGGGCGCCCCATCCTTACTGGGTGCCCCATCCTTACAGGGCGCCCCATCCTTACAGGGCGCCCCATCCTTACAGGGCGCCCCATCCTTACAGGGCGCCCCATCCTTACTGGGCGCCCCATCCTTACTGGGCGCCCATCCTTACTGGGTGCCCCATCCTTACAGGGCGCCCCATCCTTACTGGGTGCCCCATCCTTACAGGGCGCCCCATCCTTACAGGGCGCCCTATCCTTAAAGGCGCCCCATCCTTGCTGGACGCCCCATCCTTACAGGGCGCCCCATCCTTAGATGGCCCCCATCCTTACAGGGCCCCCATCCTTACTGGACACCCCATCTTTACTGGGCGCCCCATCCTTACTGGACGCCCCATCCTTACTGGGCGCCCCATCCTTACTGGACGCCCCATCCTTACTGGACGTCCCATCCTTACTGGGCGCCCCATCCTTACAGGGCGCCCCATCCTTACTGGGCGCCCCATCCTTAGAGAGCGCTCCATCCTTACTGGACGCCCCATCCTTACAGGGCGCCCCATCCTTACAGGGCGCCCCATCCTTAGATGGCCCCCATCCTTACAGGGCCGCCTCCACCCCTTACTGGACGCCCCATCCTTACTGGACGCCCCATCCTTACTGGACGCCCCATCCTTACTGGGCGCCCCATACTTACTGGACGCCCCATCCTTACTGGGCGCCCCATACTTACTGGACGCCCCATCCTTACTGGGCGCCCCATCCTTACTGGACGTTCCATCCTTAGTGAGCGGCCTATCCTTACAGGGCGCCCCATCCTTACAGGGCGCCCCATCCTTACTGGACGCCCCATCCTTACTGGGCGCCCCATCCTTACTGGGCGCCCCATCCTTACGGGACGCCCCATCCTTACTGGACGCCCCATCCTTACTGGGCGCCCCATCCTTACTGGGCGCCCCCTCCATACTGGGCGCCCCATCCTTACTGGGCGCCCCATCCTTACGGGACGCCCCATCCTTACTGGACGTCCCATCCTTACAGGGCGCCCCATCCTTACAGGGCGCCCCATCCTTACTGGGCGCCCCATCCTTACTGGACGCCCCATCCTTACTGGGCGCCCCATCCTTACTGGGCGCCCCATCCTTACTGGGCGCCCCATCCTTACTGGACGCCCCATCCTTACTGGGCGCCCCATCTTTACTGGGCGCCCCATCCTTACGGGACGCCCCATCCTTACTGGACGTTCCATCCTTAGTGAGCGGCCTATCCTTACAGGGCGCCCCATCCTTACAGGGCGCCCCATCCTTACTGGACGCCCCATCCTTACTGGGCGCCCCATCCTTACGGGGCGCCCCATCCTTACGGGACGCCCCATCCTTACTGGGCGCCCCATCCTTACTGGGCGCCCCATCCTTACTGGGCGCCCCATCCTTACTGGGCGCCCCATCCTTACTGGACGTCCCATCCTTACAGGGCGCCCCATCCTTACTGGACGCCCCATCCTTACTGGGCGCCCCATCCTGACTGGGCGCCCCATCCTTACTGGACGCCCCATCCTTACTGGGCGCCCCATCCTTACTGGGCGCCCCATCCTTACTGGACGTCCCATCCTTACAAGGCGCCCCATCCTTACTGGGCGCCCCATCCTTACTGGACGCCCCATCCTTACTGGGCGCCCCATCCTTACTGGGCGCCCCATCCTTACAGGGCGCCCCATCCTTACTGGACGCCCCATCCTTAGAGAGCGCTCCATCCTTACTGGACGCCCCATCCTTACAGGGCGCCCCATCCTTAGATGGCCCCCATCCTTACAGGGCCTCCATCCTTACTGGACGCCCCATCCTTACTGGACGTCCCATCCTTACTGGACGCCCCATCCTTACTGGGCGCCCCATCCTTACTGGGCGCCCCATCCTTACTGGACGCCCCATCCTTACTGGGCGCCCCATCCCTACTGGACGTTCCATCCTTAGTGAGTGCCCTATCCTTACAGGGCGCCCCATCCTTACAGGGCGCCCCATCCTTACTGGACGCCCCATCCTTATTGGGCGCCCCATCCTTACTGGACGCCCCATCCTTACTGGGCGCCCCATCCTTACTGGACGTCCCATTCTTACTGGGCGCCCCATCCTTACAGGGCGCCCCATCCTTACTGGGCGCCCCATCCTTACATATGATAGGGCAATAATAGTTGCTTTAACTTTTGCCTATTTGCAGAGTAGGAAGGAATGTTGGTGTTTTAGGCCACTTTTGTGCACATACAGGCTAAATTGGGCCAAGGAACCTCCCGAGACGATGAAGGATGAAGGAATGAAACATGCCCCAGATTAGGTGCCCGAGCCCGGATTCGAACCCAGGACCTATTGATCTGCGGTCTAGTGCGCTAACCACTACACCAGGGAGGCCCTCTTTTGCAGAGTAGGATACCAGGGGTATAATGCGGGCAAAGTACCTTAGGGTACGTTTGTACGCTAGGATTGCCAAATACTGGCGCAAGCGGTTATAAAAACCTTCTTACCAACATCCGTTAACGATAGTTCTGGAGGTTTACGGACAATCCACGGGAGCCCGTTGGTCCCAAGGGATGACATTACCTTATTTACTGATTATCTGGCGGCCGTCACTTAATCATCGTAACAATCCAACCCGTTCGTTCGTGCTTCTCATAGTTGTGAATCCCAGGGGGGTGGGGGGGGGCAATATTACACTCTTTTGTTTTCTTGGTACTTCGTCATGCCTGACAGAACGGACAATTCTGATACAACGGATATGGAACTGATATATTTACCGTGGGGGGTGGGGGTGGTGGGTGGGGGGTGGGGGGTTGGGGGGCGGCGCAACAGTTTATGGCGTCCAAAGAACAGGTTTGCCGAAAAAAAAAGATAAACCGAACGGGTAGAACTTTGGAAGTGAAAGGGGGTTTGGGGCTGCGCCACGGAATCCCCCAGAACCCCGCACCCCACTCCCCCCCCCCCCCCCACATCCTCGGGGTTGTGATCCATAGACCGATCCAGGTGTCAATCATTCGCTGGCGTCGCTGCTGCTTTTATCCAATCATGAGGTGAGAAACGCTCCCCGGCTCTCTCCCGTACATATTTAACTCCAGTGGAATCAGACTCCCTAAAATAAAGTGGTCTATATTAAGATCAAGGTCACAGTTCTATGAGGAAGGAGAGAAACCCAGTCGCTATTTCTCGAATCTGGAACGAAAAAATTACGTTAGCAAATTAATCAAGCAACTGGTTATAGATCCAAAGATTATAACTAATCAGGAAATAATCAGACGGGAACAAATGTGTTATTACCAAAGATTATATTCCAATTGTGACCACCATAAAGCAGATGACTACATAGCATCATTCCTGAATTTGAATAATATAAAATGCCTTGATGAACATCAGAAAACACGCTGTGATGCATACCTTGAATCAGCCGAAGTTTTAGAAGTTTTGAAAGGTATGAAGAACAATAAGTCGCCCGGTAGTGACGGATTTCCCATTGATTTCTATAAGTTTTTTTGGATAGACCTTGGCACTTACCTCGTTCGTAGTATGTTATACGCGTACCGGTCTGGATCACTCTCGGTTACTGAAAGACAAGGTATAATTACTTGCCTACCCAAAGGCGATAAACCTAGAGAATGCCTGAAAAATTGGCGCCCCATTTCATTGTTAAATGCAGATTATAAATTATTGTCAGGGGTACTGGCCCATAGATTGAAGAAAGTTTTACCAGATATTGAGAGTTGTGATCAGAAATGTTTTCTGAAGGGTAGGTTTATCGGCGAAAATACGAGACTAGTTTATGATATAATGGATCACGTTATTAAAACTCAGATGTCAGGGATGATCCTTCTGATTGACTTCGAGAAGGCCTTCGATACGTTAAGTTGGAAGTACACTCGCCGGCTATTAATATCATATGGATTTGGTGAGGAGTTTTTGAAGTGGTACGATGTGTTATATAATAATCCTACAAGCTGCGTCATTAACAACGGTCATTTTTCCAAATTTTTCCAGCTTGAAAGAGGTTGCAGGCAGGGGGACCCCTTGTCCCCATATCTATTTATTTTATCAATTGAACCCCTAGCGATGGCAATTAGGCAAGATAGAAATATAGGAGGTATAATAGTATGTGGGAAAGAATTTAAACTTGGTCAATACGCTGATGACACTTTTCTATTATTAGATGGACGAGAGCAGTCTTTAAGATCAGCACTCCTTAAAATGGAGTATTTTTACTACTGTTTTGGTTTGCTTATGAATGTTGACAAGACAAACGCCATATGGCTAGGTAAACCAGACCAGAAACATCTATATATCTACCCAGACCTACCTTTGACGTGGGTGAGAGAATTTAAACTTTTAGGTGTACACTTTGATGTTGAACTTGGTAAGATGATTGAAAAGAATTACAACTTAAAGATTGCGGAATTTGAAAATATATTGAACATGTATGAAAAGCGCAATCTGTCAATTAGAGGTAGAGTAACTGTTGTCAAGACCCTAGCTTTACCAAAGCTAATCCATATTATGTCTGCACTGCCAATGCCCGGAAAAACCTGCATTGAAAAGATAGAGAGAGCTATCAGTTTATTTGTGTGGAAGAATGGAAAGTCGAAAATCTCTCGTAACAGAATGGCTCAGTCCGCGGAAAAAGGTGGAGTAAATTTAACGAATGTTACATCGATGCTACAATCCCTTAAAATAGCTTGGATACCAAAGCTTACACGTCAAGACGGAGCCTAGCAAGATCTATTTAGTTGTACCATCTGTAGTGAAAGAGAAGACTGTTGGAAGCTAGATGTAAAATCGCTAGAGCTTTTTATAAAGATAGCGAACCCCTTTTGAGCAGATATTTTTAAATCGTGGTTATGATACAGACAGAGTAAATTAAATTTAGACTGCGATTGTTCAGGTTTCCCTATATGGAATACATATTTTCTGACAAACGAAAATCTCACTAGGAGGAAAAAGGAGTTTATCGAGAAGGGTATAATCTATACCAAGGATCTTTTCAATATAAATGGTGAGCCACTCGGATGGGAAGAATTTATCAGAAAATATGATGTGAGTATGAACTTTGAAGATTTTTATAGCATGATGCATGCCATTCCAAGAGAGTGGAGAAGAAATTTTATGGAGAGACGTGGCCAGGATACCGTACTAGTATACCCCTATTTAGAATATCTGTATAGATCGAAGCGAGTGTGCAATGATGTTTATAGGGTTTTGATTACTTTGTTACCTACAAATCGCAAAAATGAGGAAAAGTGGTCGAGAGTTCTTGGAGTGACCATAGATGAGAAGGAATGGCGAGCTCTATACCTGCTACCTGTTAATGCGTCTGTCAATGAACGACTGAGAAGCTTTCAGTATAGGATTTTACACAGAATTTGTGTCACGAATAAGTATGTGTAGGCTGACAAATTGTGATGCATGCTCTTTTTGTAAATGTGAAACAGAATCTCTCGTCCATCTTTTTTACCATTGTCCAGTTGTTAATCCCATATGGAATGAACTGGGGCGGGTACTGACTAAAGCGACTGGCTTCGCAGCTGACACATTAATAACAGAGAAAACGGTTTTATTGGGCATTCGTCTACCCATTTTTTGTGATTTAGTTAATCATGTCTTGACGATAGTAATAAAGTTTATTTATAAATGTAAGTGGGATAATTCCAAGCCAAGCTTCAAAGGTGCTGTAAACACAATTAGCTATAGCTATAAACTAGAGAAACTTGGAATGTCCCACACTGCCTTTGCAAAGAAATGGGGACCCGCTGAACCGTTTCTTTAGCGCTTTACATAATTTGAGGGATAAGTGCCGCTGTTAGTCTCCGTATTGTGAAACGTTGCATGTATTTTGTAATGTTATGGATACAATAAAAAAAACAAAAAAACTCCAGTGGTACGTATTAGCGGGGGGGGGGGGGGTGGCGTAGCGGGGGATGGAATACCTTTTCCGATCTCCGTGATTGGCATCCAGGAATTCTGGGGAGATTCGCGATTAACTGTTTTAGGGATCCTTATGCATACAATTACTGGTTCAACGTGAAGCCCCTTTCCCTATGTACCGCGCTCCGTTATACACATTCTTGGGGATTCGCGACCCCCTGCCCCCCCCCCCCCCTACCATCAATATGGGATAGTTAATATTCTATCAGCCCCTTATTTGCATGAGGATGTCGCATCCACTCAACATTGATGAAACTTTTGCTGAGATGAAAACGTGGCACAAAAAACAATGCTATATGCATAATGTCTTACATTTCGTCTTATGCCTCTTCGTCTTATGTCTCAAACCGTAGTACCAATCACAAATAAGTCTCAGCCGAGTAAACTGTTAGAGGCCCACCAGCGTACCAATCAACGTACCGTTAGCCTGGGAGCCACCTACCGTTAGCCTGGGATCCACCTACCGTTAGACTGGGAGCCACCTACCGTTAGCCTGGGAGCCACCTACCGTTAGCCTGGGAGCCACCTACCGTTAGCCTGGCTCCCAGTTACCGTTAGCCTGGAAGTCACGTACCGTTGGCCTGGGAGCCACCTACCGTTAGCCTGGGAGCCACCTACCGTTAGCCTGGGAGCCACCTACCGTTAGCCTGGGAGCCACCTACCATTAGCCTGGGAGCCACCTACCGTTAGCCTTGGAGCCACCTACCGTTAGCCTGGGAGCCACCTACCGTTAGCCTGGGAGCCACCTACCGTTAGCCTGGGAGCCACCTACCGTTAGCCTGGGAGCCACCTACCGTTAGCCTGGGAGCCACCTACCGTTAGCCTGGGAGCCACCTATCGTTAGCCTGGGAGCCACCTACCGTTAGCCTGGGAGCCACCTACCGTTAACCTAGGAGCCACCTACCGTCAGCCTGGGAGCCACCTACCGTTAGCCTGGGAGCCACGTACCGTTAGCCTGGGAGCCACCTACCGTTAGCCTGGGAGCCACCTACCGTTAGCCTGGGAGCCACCTACCGTTAGCCTGGGAGCCACGTACCGTTAGCCTGGGAGCCACCTACGGTTAGCCTGGGAGCCACCTACCGTTAGCCTGGGAGCCACCTACCGTTAGCCTGGGAGCCACCTACCGTTAGCCTGGGAGCCACCTACCGTTAACCTAGGAGCCACCTACCGTCAGCCTGGGAGCCACCTACCGTTAGCCTGGGAGCCACGTACCGTTAGCCTGGGAGCCACCTACCGTTAGCCTGGGAGCCACCTACCGTTAGCCTGGGAGCCACCTACCGTTAGCCTGGGAGCCACGTACCGTTAGCCTGGGAGCCACCTACGGTTAGCCTGGGAGCCACCTACCGTTAGCCTGGGAGCCACCTACCGTTAGCCTGGGAGCCACCTACCGTTAGCTTGGGAGCCACCTACCGTTAGCCAGGGAGCCACCTACCGTTAGCCTGGGAGCCACCTACCGTTAGCCTAGGAGCCACCTACCGTTAGCCTGGGAGCCACCTACCGTTAGCCTGGGAGCCGCGTAACGTTAGCCTGGGAGCCACCTACCGTTAGCCTGGGAGCCACCTACCGTTAGCCAGGGAGCCACCTACCGTTAGCCTGGGAGCCACCTACCGTTAGCCTGGAAGCCACCTACCGTTAGCCTGGGAGCCACGTACCGTTAGCCTGAGAGCCACCTACCGTTAGCCTGGGAGCCACCTACCGTTAGCCTGGGAGCCACCTGCCGTTAGCCTGGGAGCCACATACCGTTAGCCTGGGAGCCACGTACCGTTACCCTGGGAGCCACCTACCGTTAGCCTGGGAGCCACCTACCGTTAGCCTGGGAGCCACCTACCGTTAGCCTGGGAGCCACCTACCGTTAGCCTGGGAGCCACGTACCGTTAGCCTGAGAGCCACCTACCGTTAGCCTGGGAGCCACCTACCGTTAGCCTGGGAGCCACCTGAACTAGAGAGAAAGCAACAAAACAACCGGGCAATATGGTCCATAATACAAATTTAAGACATAAAGACAACTTTGAAGCGTCATTAACACATACCCTGTTATTCAAATGTTACAGAGAACATATGCAAGATTCAATAACAGATGAATATGTAGATACGTGACTTCTGGGTAAGACCTGAACACAGAACGCTATGTGCGCGTTATAGCAGTATGGCGATTCATTATTACATGGATAGCAATCCGAGATTTACGTGTTGTGTATTGCGAGTAGCCCTTTAAACTCACTTTCATTTTGCTTTGAGGGTCTGAGATTATTTGTCGCGTGTGACTCATATCATATCATTATTGTTAGCATATTGTATCTAAACAGTGATCGGTATATGAATGTTTTGTTCTTGGGATGTGAAAAGTGGGATTTACTCTGGTATTATAGTGTCTGGGTTGCCAGTTCAAGTGTGTTTTGTCAGGTCAGGTTGTGTGTTGTCAGGTCAGGGTATGTTTTGTCAGGTTAGGGTGTGTTTTGTAAGGTCAAGGAGTGTTTTGTCAGGTCAGGGCGTGTTTTGTCAGGTCAGGAAGTGTTTTGTCAGGTCAGGGAGTGTTTTTTCAGGTCAGGGTGTGTGTTGCCAGGTCAGGGCGTGTTTTGTCAGGTCAGGGTGTGTGTTACGAGGTCAGGGCGTGTGTGGTCAGGTCATGGTATGTGTGGTCAGGTCATGGTATGTGTTGTCAGATCAGGGTGTGTTTTGTCAGGTTAGGGTGTGTTTTGTCAGGTCAGGGTGTGTGTTACCATTTCAGGGGGTGTGTTGTCACGTCATGGTGTGCATTGCCATGTCAATCTGTGTTGCCATGCCAGGGTGTGTTGCCAGTGTGTTCAGTGTGTGTTGCCAGTGTGTTCAGTGTGTGTTGCCAGTGTGTTCAGTGTGTTGCCAGTGTGTTCAGTGTGTGTTGCCAGTGTGTTCAGTGTGTGTTGCCAGTGTGTTTAGTGTGTGTTGCCAGTGTGTTCAGTGTGTGTTGCCAGTGTGTTCAGTGTGTGTTGCCAGTGTGTTCAGTGTGTGTTGCCAGTGTGTTCAGTGTGTGTTGCCAGTGTGTGTTGCCAGTGCTTTCAGTGTGTTGCCAGTGTGTTGCCAGTGTGTTCAGTGTGTGTTGCCAGTGTGTTCAGTGTGTATTGCCAGTGTGTGTGGCCAGTGTGTTCAGTGTTGTTGCCAGTGTGTTCAGTGAGTGTTGCCAGTGTGTTCAATGTTTGTTGCCAGTGTGTTAAGTGTGTGTTGCCAGTGTGTTCAGTGTTTGTTGCCAGTGTGTTCAGTGCGTGTTGCCAGTGTGTTCAGTGTGTGTTGCCAGTGAGTTCAGTGTGTGTTGCCAGTGTGTTCAGTGTTTGTTGCCAGTGGGTTCAGTGTGTGTTGCCAGTGTGTTCAGTGTGTGTTGCCAGTGTGTTCAGTGTGCGTTGCCAGTGTGTTCAGTGTGTGTTGCAGTTTGTTCAGTGTCTGTTGCCAGTGTGTTCAGTGTGTGTTGCCAGTGTGTTCAGTGTTGTTGCCAGTGTGTTCAGTGTCTGTTGCCAGTGCGTTCAGTGTGTGTTGCCAGTGTATTCAGTGTGTGTTGCCAGTGTGTTCAGTGTTGTTGCCAGTGTGTTCAGTGCGTGTTGCCAGTGTGTTCAGTGTGTGTTGCCAGTGTGTTCAGTGTGTGTTGCCAGTGTGTTCAGTGTTGTTGCTAGTGTATTCAGTGTGTGTTGCCAGTGTATTCAGTGTGTGTTGCCAGTGAGTTCAGTGTGTGTTGCCAGTGTGTTCAGTGTGTGTTGCCAGTGTGTTCAGTGTGTGTTGCCAGTGTGTTCAGTGTGTGTTGCAGTTTGTTCAGTGTTTGTTGCCAGTGTGTTCAGTGTGTGTTGCCAGTGTGTTCAGTGGGTGTTGCCAGTGTGTTCAGTGGGTGTTGCCAGTGTGTTCAGTGTGTTACCAGTGTGTTCAGTGTGTTCAGGGTGTGTTGCTAGTGTGTTCAGTGTGTGTTGCCAATGTGTTGCCAGTGTGTTGCCAGTGTGTTCAGTGTTTGTTACCAGTGTGTTCAGTGTGTGTTGCCAGTGTGTTCAGTGTGTTACCAGTGTGTTCAGTGTGTGTTGCCAGTTTGTTCAGTGTTGTTGCCAGTGTGTTCAGTGTGTGTAGCCAGTTTGTTCAGTGTGTGTTGCCAGTGTGTTCAGTGTGTTACCAGTGTGTTCAGGGTGTGTTGCCAGTGTGTTCAGTGTGTGTTGCCAGTGTGTTCAGTGTGTGTTGCCAGTGTGTTCAGTGTGTGTTGCCAGTGTGTTCAGTGTGTTACCAGTGTGTTCAGTGTGTGTTGCCAGTGTGTTCAGTGTTTGTTACCAGTGTGGTCAGTGTGTGTTCAGTGTGTGTTGCCAGTGTGTTCAGTGTGTTACCAGTGTGTTCAGTGTGTGTTGCCAGTGGGTTCAGTGTTTGTTGCCAGTGTGTTCAGTGTGTTACCAGTGTGTTCAGTGTGTGTTGCCAGTGTGTTCAGTGTGCGTTGCCAGTGTGTTCAGTGTGTGTTGCCAGTGTGTGTTACCAGTGTGTTCAGTGTGTGTTTCCAGTGTGTTCAGTGTGTTACCGGTGTGTTCAGTGTGTGTTGCCAGTCCGTTCAGAGTGTGTTGCCAATGTGTTCAGTGTGTTACCAGTGTATTTAGTGTGTGTTGCCAGTGTGTTCGGTGTGTGTTGCCAGTGTGTTCAGTGTTGTTGCCAGTGTGTTCAGTGTGTTACCAGTGTGTTCAGCGTGTGTTGCCATGTCAGTGTGTGTTGCCATGTCAGTGTTGTTGCCAGTGTGTTCAGTGTGTGTTGCCATGTCAGTGTGTTTTGCCATGTCAGCGTTGTTGCCAGTGTGTTCAGCGTGTGTTGCCATTGTGTTCAGTGTGTTACCAGTGTGTTCAGTGTGTGTTGCCAGTGTGTTCAGCGTGTGTTGCCAGTGTGTTCAGTGTGTTACCAGTGTGTTCAGTGTGTGTTGCCAGTGTGTTCAGCGTGTGTTGCCAGTGTGTTCAGTGTGTGTTGCCAGTGTGTTCAGTGTGTGTTGCCAGTGTGTTCAGTCTGTGTTGCCAGTGTGTTCAGTGTGTGTTGCCAGTGTGTTCAGCGTGTGTTGCCAGTGTGTTCAGTGTTTGTTGCCAGTGTGTTCAGTCTGTGTTGCCAGTGTGTTCAGTGTGTGTTGCCAGTGTGTTCAGTGTGTGTTGCCAGTGTGTTCAGCGTGTGTTGCCAGTGTGTTCAGTGTTTGTTGCCAGTGTGTTCAGTGTGTGTTGCCAGTGTGTTCAGTGTGTGCTTGCTGCTCTGTGTAGAGATACATGCTATTCTATTATTAGCCATATAAACTGTAGTTCGCATGTTGCCGTAACGTAACGAATTGTGCCGAGTATGACAGCACGTCTACCTGCACTCCACCAAGTTCGCTTGTGCTGTAGCGTTGAATGGACCGCTGCAGACTGGACTAACTCCACAAACAATATAAACGGTTTCTATCACATAACTCAATAGGGGAGACACATTAGATGAAGTGTAATTTGTTTGTGATATAGACACTAGGAACGGGACTCTTCTGTACCCATAGAATCTCCCCACCGCGCCGTTCTCTGGCCTCTTATTGACCGCCAGCCCCCCCCCCCCCTCACCCTCCCCCCCAACCCCCACCTCCCTGTTTTTATGGTCAGGGACCGAGGCCTTACTCCCTTTGTGTAAGCGTCCGGCCTGGCAGCGGACGACTTTATACCGCTGTTTACTCAAGACAATAGTTCTTAATCAAGTGAAGTGATATTAGCAGGAGCCGCATCCGGGAACCTATTGGTTAATTATGGCATAAAGTCTGGCCCGAAACCCGGTCTCTGAAGAGAGATTCATTTATATGTTATTGTCTCGTTAAAGTTCTCCAGACCACCACTAGGGGGCCTGATAGATGTCTGATAACGGTCGATGGCGCCAGCCCGGTGTGCCCCACCCCCACCACCCAGGGCCCCAACCCCACCACCCAGGGCCCCATCCTCACCACCCCCGCTTCCCCCACACTCCAGGCCCAACCACGAAGCCGTCCTCAAGGTCCCACCACTATGTCCTCAGCCCCCCCCCCTCCCCCACCTCGCATGGCTTCCATAGCACGGGATTGCCGGTGATCCCCACACCCCCAATCCCACCTCCACCTCATATCCCCCATATCCCCCTCCCCCCCACACACTCCCTCTCCCCCACTCGCTAAACGCCTTTTCAAGCCCCGCCGCTCAAATGGCTTGGATCGTGAAAATAGGCAGAAAAAGAGATTTCTGTCAGTGGTGATGACAAAAAGAGCGCCATTCATCGGTTGTTTACATGCCGTGGAGGAGGGAAGGCTTTGTTGGTCCTGTCTAAGAGGCGGCCAGTCCACGGCACTGAGCCCTGTGACGCCCGGCTATCTGGTGTGTGACGTGAGCCTTGTGACGCCCGGCTATCTGGTGTGTGACGTGGGGGTTTGTATTGATGAGCCCTGTGACGCCTGGCTATCTGGTGTGTGACGTGGGGGTTTGTATTGATGAGCCCTGTGACGCCCGGCTATCTGATGTGTGACGTGGGGGTTTGTACTGATGAGCCCTGTGACGCCCGGCTATCTGGTGTGTGACGTGGGGGTTTGTACTGATGAGCCCTGTGACGCCCGGCTATCTGGTGTGTGACGTGGGGGTTTGTACTGATGAGCTCTGTGACGCCCGGCTATCTGGTGTGTGACGTGAGCCCTGTGACGCCAGGCTATCTGGTGTGTGACGTGGGGGTTTGTATTGATGAGCCCTGTGACGCCCGGCTATCTGGTGTGTGACGTGGGGGTTTGTACTGATGAGCCCTGTGACGCCCGGCTATCTGGTGCGTGACGTGGGGGTTTGTACTGATGAGCCCTGTGACGCCCGGCTATCTGATGTGTGACGTGGGGGTTTGTACTGATGAGCCCTGTGACGCCCGGCTATCTGATGTGTGACGTGGGGGTTTGTACTGATGAGCCCTGTGACGCCCGGCTATCTGGTGTGTGACGTGGGGGTTTGTACTGATGAGCCCTGTGACGCCCGGCTATCTGGTGTGTGACGTGGGCCCTGTGACGCCCGGCTGTTTGGTGTGTGACGTGGGGGTTTGTACTGATGAGCCCTGTGACGCCCGGCTATCTGGTGTGTGACGTGGAGGTTTGTACTGATGAGCCCTGGACGCCCGGCTATCTGGTGTGTGACGTGGGGGTTTGTACTGATGAGCCTTGTGGCGCCCGGCTATCTGGTGTGTGACGTGGGGGTTTGTACTGATGAGCCCTGTGACGCCAGGCTATCTGGTGTGTGACGTGGGCCCTGTGACGGGGGGCTATCTGGTGTGTGACGTGGGGGTTTGTACTGATGAGCCCTGTGACGCCCGGCTATCTGGTGTGTGACGTGGGGGTTTGTACTGATGAGCCCTGTGACGCCCGGCTATCTGGTGTGTGACGTGGGGGTTTGTATTGATGAGCCCTGTGACGCCCGGCTATCTGGTGTGTGACGTGGGGGTTTGTATTGATGAGCCCTGTGACGCCCGGCTATCTGGTGTGTGACGTGGGGGTTTGTACTGATGAGCCCTGTGACGCCCGGCTATCTGGTGTGTGACGTGGGGGTTTGTACTGATGAGCCCTGTGACGCCCGGCTATCTGGTGTGTGACGTGGGGGTTTGTACTGATGAGCCCTGTGACGCCCGGCTATCTGGTGTGTGACGTGGGGGTTTGTATTGATTAGCCCTGTGACGCCCGGCTATCTGGTGTGTGACGTGGTGGTTTGTATTGATGAGCCCTGTGACGCCCGGCTATCTGGTGTGTGACGTGGGGGTTTGTACTGATGAGCCCTGTGACGCCCGGCTATCTGGTGTGTGACGTGGGGGTTTGTACTGATGAGCCCTGTGACGCCCGGCTATCTGGTGTGTGACGTGGGCCCTGTGACGCCCGGCTGTCTGGTGTGTGACGTGGGGGTTTGTACTGATGAGCCCTGTGACGCCCGGCTATCTGGTGTGTGACGTGGGGGTTTGTACTGATGAGCCCTGTGACGCCCGGCTATCTGGTGTGTGACGTAGAGGTTTGTACTGATGAGCCCTGGACGCCCGGCTATCTGGTGTGTGACGTGGGGGTTTGTACTGATGAGCCTTGTGGCGCCCGGCTATCTGGTGTGTGACGTGGGGGTTTGTACTGATGAGCCCTGTGACGCCAGGCTATCTGGTGTGTGACGTGGGCCCTGTGACGGGGGGCTATCTGGTGTGTGACGTGGGGGTTTGTACTGATGAGCCCTGTGACGCCCGGCTATCTGGTGTGTGACGTGGGGGTTTGTACTGATGAGCCATGTGACGCCCGGCTATCTGGTGTGTGACGTGGGGGTTTGTATTGATGAGCCCTGTGACGCCCGGCTATCTGGTGTGTGACGTGGGGGTGTGTACTGATGAGCCCTGTGACGCCCGGCTATCTGGTGTGTGACGTGGGGGTTTGTATTGATGAGCCCTGTGACGCCCGGCTATCTGGTGTGTGACGTGGGGGTTTGTACTGATGAGCCCTGTGACGCCCGGCTATCTGGTGTGTGACGTGGGGGTTTGTACTGATGAGCCCTGTGACGCCAGGCTATCTGGTGTGTGACGTGGGGGGTTGTATTGATGAGCCCTGTGACGCCCGGCTATCTGGTGTGTGACGTGGGGGTTTGTACTGATGAGCCCTGTGACGCCCGGCTATCTGGTGTGTGACGTGGGGGTTTGTACTGATGAGCCCTGTGACGCCCGGCTATCTGGTATGTGACGTGGGCCCTGTGACGGGGGGCTATCTGGTGTGTGACGTGGGGGTTTGTACTGATGAGCCCTGTGACGCCAGGCTATCTGGTGTGTGACGGGGGGGGGTTGTATTGATGAGCCCTGTGACGCCCAGCTATCTGGTGTGTGACGTGGGGGGTTGTATTGATGAGCCCTGTGACGCCCGGCTATCTGGTGTGTGACGTGGGGGTTTGTACTGATGAGCTCTGTGAGGCCCGGCTATCTGGTGCGTGACGTGGGGGTTTGTGCTGATGAGCCCTGTGACGCCTGGCTATCTGGTGTGTGACGTGGGGGTTTGTACTGATGAGCTCTGTGACGCCTGGCTATCTGGTGTGTGACGTGGGGGTTTGTACTGATGAGCCCTGTGACGCCCGGCTATCTGGTGTATGACGTGGGGGTTTGTACTGATGAGCCCTGTGTCGCCAGGCTATCTGGTGTGTGACGTGGGGGTTTGTACTGATGAGCCCTGTGACGCCCGGCTATCTGGTGTGTGACGTGGGGGTTTGTACTGATGAGCCCTGTGACGCCCGGCTATCTGGTGTGTGACGTGGGGGTTTGTACTGATAAGCCCTGTGACACCCGGCTATCTGGTGTGTGACGTGGGGGTTTGTACTGATGAGCCCTGTGACGCCCGGCTATCTGGTGTGTGACGTGGGGGTTTGTACTGATGAGCCCTGTGTCGCCAGGCTATCTGGTGTGTGACGTGGGGGTTTGTACTGATGAGCCCTGTGACGCCCGGCTATCTGGTGTGTGACGTGGGGGTTTGTACTGATGAGCCCTGTGACGCCCGGCTATCTGGTGTGTGACGTGGGGGTTTGTACTGATAAGCCCTGTGACACCCGGCTATCTGGTGTGTGACGTGGGGGTTTGTACTGATGAGCCCTGTGACGCCCGGCTATCTGGTGTGTGACGCGGGGGTTTGTACTGATGAGCCCTGTGACGCCCGGATATCTGGTGTGTGACGTGGGGGTTTGTACTGATGAGCCCTGTGACGCCCGGCTATCTGGTGTGTGACGTGGGGGTTTGTACTGATGAGCCCTGTGTCGCCAGGCTATCTGGTGTGTGACGTGGGGGTTTGTACTGATGAGCCCTGTGACGCCAGGCTATCTGGTGTGTGACGTGGGGGTTTGTACTGATGAGCCCTGTGACGCCCGGATATCTGGTGTGTGACGTGGGGGTTTGTACTGATGAGCCCTGTGTCGCCAGGCTATCTGGTGTGTGACGTGGGGGTTTGTACTGATGAGCCCTGTGACACCCGGCTATCTGGTGTGTGACGTGGGCCCTGTGACGCCTGGCTATCTGGTGTGTGACGTGGGGGTTTGTACTGATGAGCCCTGTGACGCCCGGCTATCTGGTGTGTGACGTGGGGGTTTGTACTGATGAGCCCTGTGACGCCCGGATATCTGGTGTGTGACGTGGGGGTTTGTACTGATGAGCCCTGGGACGCCCGGCTATCTGGTGTGTGACGTGGGGGTTTGTACTGATGAGCCCTGTGACACCCGGCTATCTGGTGTGTGACGTGGGGGTTTGTACTGATGAGCCCTGTGACGCCCGGCTATCTGGTGTGTGACGTGGGCCCTGTGACGGGGGGCTATCTGGTGTGTGACGTGGGGGGTTTGTACTGATGAGCCCTGTGACGCCCGGCTATCTGATGTGTGACGTAGGGGTTTGTACTGATGAGCCCTGTGACGCCCGGCTATCTGGTGTGTGACGTGGGGGTTTGTACTGATGAGCCCTGTGTCGCCAGGCTATCTGGTGTGTGACGTGGGGGTTTGTACTGATGAGCCCTGTGTCGCCAGGCTATCTGGTGTGTGACGTGGGGGTTTGTACTGATGAGCCCTGTGACGCCTGGCTATCTGGTGTGTGACGTGGGCCCTGTGACGCCCGGCTATCTGGTGTGTGACGTGGGGGTTTGTACTGATGAGCCCTGTGACGCCCGGCTATCTGGTGTGTGACGTGGGGGTTTGTATTGATGAGCCCTGTGACGCCCGGCTATCTGGTGTGTGACGTGGGGGTTTGTATTGATGAGCCCTGTGACGCCCGGCTATCTGGTGTGTGACGTGGGGGTTTGTACTGATGAGCCCTGTGACGCCCGGCTATCTGGTGTGTGACGTGGGGGTTTGTACTGATGAGCCCTGTGACGCCAGGCTATCTGGTGTGTGACGTGGGGGGTTGTATTGATGAGCCCTGTGACGCCCGGCTATCTGGTGTGTGACGTGGGGGTTTGTACTGATGAGCCCTGTGACGCCCGGCTATCTGGTGTGTGACGTGGGGGTTTGTACTGATGAGCCCTGTGACGCCCGGCTATCTGGTATGTGACGTGGGCCCTGTGACGGGGGGCTATCTGGTGTGTGACGTGGGGGTTTGTACTGATGAGCCCTGTGACGCCAGGCTATCTGGTGTGTGACGGGGGGGGTTGTATTGATGAGCCCTGTGACGCCCAGCTATCTGGTGTGTGACGTGGGGGGTTGTATTGATGAGCCCTGTGACGCCCGGCTATCTGGTGTGTGACGTGGGGGTTTGTACTGATGAGCTCTGTGAGGCCCGGCTATCTGGTGCGTGACGTGGGGGTTTGTGCTGATGAGCCCTGTGACGCCTGGCTATCTGGTGTGTGACGTGGGGGTTTGTATTGATGAGCCCTGTGACGCCCGGCTATCTGGTGTGTGACGTGGGGGTTTGTACTGATGAGCCCTGTGACGCCCGGCTATCTGGTGTGTGACGTGGGGGTTTGTACTGATGAGCCCTGTGACGCCAGGCTATCTGGTGTGTGACGTGGGGGGTTGTATTGATGAGCCCTGTGACGCCCGGCTATCTGGTGTGTGACGTGGGGGTTTGTACTGATGAGCCCTGTGACGCCCGGCTATCTGGTGTGTGACGTGGGGGTTTGTACTGATGAGCCCTGTGACGCCCGGATATCTGGTGTGTGACGTGGGGGTTTGTACTGATGAGCCCTGTGACGCCAGGCTATCTGGTGTGTGACGGGGGGGGGGTTGTATTGATGAGCCCTGTGACGCCCAGCTATCTGGTGTGTGACGTGGGGGGTTGTATTGATGAGCCCTGTGACGCCCGGCTATCTGGTGTGTGACGTGGGGGTTTGTACTGATGAGCTCTGTGAGGCCCGGCTATCTGGTGCGTGACGTGGGGGTTTGTGCTGATGAGCCCTGTGACGCCTGGCTATCTGGTGTGTGACGTGGGGGTTTGTACTGATGAGCTCTGTGACGCCTGGCTATCTGGTGTGTGACGTGGGGGTTTGTACTGATGAGCCCTGTGACGCCCGGCTATCTGGTGTGTGACGTGGGGGTTTGTACTGATGAGCCCTGTGACGCCCGGCTATCTGGTGTGTGACGTGGGGGTTTGTACTGATGAGCCCTGTGACGCCCGGCTATCTGGTGTGTGACGTGGGGGTTTGTACTGATGAGCCCTGTGACGCCCGGCTATCTGGTGTGTGACGTGGGGGTTTGTACTGATAAGCCCTGTGACACCCGGCTATCTGGTGTGTGACGTGGGGGTTTGTACTGATGAGCCCTGTGACGCCCGGCTATCTGGTGTGTGACGTGGGGGTTTGTACTGATGAGCCCTGTGACGCCCGGATATCTGGTGTGTGACGTGGGGGTTTGTACTGATGAGCCCTGTGACGCCCGGCTATCTGGTGTGTGACGTGGGGTTTTGTACTGATGAGCCCTGTGACGCCAGGCTATCTGGTGTGTGACGTGGGGGTTTGTACTGATGAGCCCTGTGACGCCCGGATATCTGGTGTGTGACGTGGGGGTTTGTACTGATGAGCCCTGTGTCGGCAGGCTATCTGGTGTGTGACGTGGGGGTTTGTACTGATGAGCCCTGTGACACCCGGCTATCTGGTGTGTGACGTGGGCCCTGTGACGCCTGGCTATCTGGTGTGTGACGTGGGGGTTTGTACTGATGAGCCCTGTGACGCCCGGCTATCTGGTGTGTGACGTGGGGGTTTGTACTGATGAGCCCTGTGACGCCCGGATATCTGGTGTGTGACGTGGGGGTTTGTACTGATGAGCCCTGGGACGCCCGGCTATCTGGTGTGTGACGTGGGGGTTTGTACTGATGAGCCCTGTGACACCCGGCTATCTGGTGTGTGACGTGGGGGTTTGTACTGATGAGCCCTGTGACGCCCGGCTATCTGGTGTGTGACGTGGGCCCTGTGACGGGGGGCTATCTGGTGTGTGACGTGGGGGGTTTGTACTGATGAGCCCTGTGACGCCCGGCTATCTGATGTGTGACGTGGGGGTTTGTACTGATGAGCCCTGTGACGCCCGGCTATCTGGTGTGTGACGTGGGGGTTTGTACTGATGAGCCCTGTGTCGCCAGGCTATCTGGTGTGTGACGTGGGGGTTTGTACTGATGAGCCCTGTGTCGCCAGGCTATCTGGTGTGTGACGTGGGGGTTTGTACTGATGAGCCCTGTGACGCCTGGCTATCTGGTGTGTGACGTGGGCCCTGTGACGCCCGGCTATCTGGTGTGTGACGTGGGGGTTTGTACTGATGAGCCCTGTGACGCCCGGCTATCTGGTGTGTGACGTGGGGGTTTGTACTGATGAGCCCTGTGACGTCCGGCTATCTGGTGTGTGACGTGGGGGTTTGTGCTGATGAGCCCTGTGACGCCCGGCTCTCTGGTGTGTGACGTGGGGGTTTGTACTGATGAGCCCTGTGACGCCCGGCTATCTGGTGTGTGACGTGGGGGTTTGTACTGATGAGCCCTGTGACGCCCGGCTATCTGGTGTGTGACGTGGGGGTTGGTACTGATGAGCCCTGTGACACCCGGCTATCTGGCGTGTGACGTAGGGGTTTGTACTGATAAGTCTTGCGACGCCCGGATATCTGGTGTGTGACGTGGGCCCTGTGACGCCCGGCTATCTGGTGTGTGACGTGGGGGTTTGTACTGATGAGCCCTGTGACGCCCGGCTATCTGGTGTGTGACGTGGGGGTTTGTACTGGTGAGCCCTGTGACGCAGGGCTATCTGGTGTGTGACGTGGGGGTTTGTGCTGATGAGCCCTGTGACGCCCGGCTATCTGGTGTGTGACGTGGGGGTTTGTACTGATGAGCCCTGTGACGCCCGGCTATCTGGTGTGTGACGTGGGGGGTTGTATTGATGAGCCCTGTGACGCCCGGCTATCTGGTGTGTGACGTGGGGGTTTGTACTGATGAGCCCTGTGACGCCCGGCTATCTGGTGTGTGACGTGGGGGTTTGTACTGATGAGCCCTGTGACGCCCGGCTATCTGGTGTGTGACGTGGGGGTTTGTACTGATGAGCCCTGTGACGCCCGGCTATCTGGTGTGTGACGTGGGGGTTTGTACTGATGAGCCCTGTGACGCCCGGCTATCTGGTGTGTGACGTGGGGGTTGGTACTGATGAGCCCTGTGACACCCGGCTATCTGGTGTGTGACGTAGGGGTTTGTACTGATAAGTCTTGCGACGCCCGGATATCTGGTGTGTGACGTGGGCCCTGTGACGCCCGGCTATCTGGTGTGTGACGTGGGGGTTTGTACTGATGAGCCCTGTGACGCCCGGCTATCTGGTGTGTGACGTGGGGGTTTGTACTGGTGAGCCCTGTGACGCAGGGCTATCTGGTGTGTGACGTGGGGGTTTGTGCTGATGAGCCCTGTGACGCCCGGCTATCTGGTGTGTGACGTGGGGGTTTGTACTGGTGAGCCCTGTGACGCCCGGCTATCTGGTGTGTGACGTGGGGGTTTGTGCTGATGAGCCCTGTGACGCCCGGCTATCTGGTGTGTGACGTGGGGGTTTGTACTGATGAGCCTTGTGACGCCTGGCTATCTGGTGTGATAATGTGATGATGTCCTTGTGATGGTGGTTCTAGTGATGTGTTTTTTGTGATGATGGTTCTTGTAATGATGGTTCTTGTGATAATGTTTTATGCGATAACATTTCTTGTGATGATGGTTCTTGTGATGATGGTTTTTGCGATGATGGTTCTTGTGATGATGATTCTTTTGCTGATTGTTCTTGCGATGATGGTTCTTGTGATGATAGTTCTTGTCATGATAGTTCTGATGATAATGGTTCTTGTGATGATGATTCTTGTGATGATAGTTCTTACAACGATGCTTCTTGTGATGGTAGTTCTTGTGATGATGGTTCCTGTGATATTGGTTCTTGTGATGTTAGTTGTAGTGATAATGGTTCTTGTGATGACGGTTGTAGTGATGATGGTTCTTGTGATGATGGTTCTTGTGATGATGGTTCTTGTGATGATGATTCTTGTGATGATGATTCTTGTGATGATGGTTCTTGTGATGATGGTTTTTGTGATGATGTTTCTTTCGATGATGGTCCTGGTGATGATGGTTTAGTGATGATGGTTCTTGTGATGATGGTTCTTGTGATGATGGTTCTTGTGATGATGGTTCTTGTGATGATGGTTCTTGTGATGATGGTTCTTGTGATGATGATTCTTGTGGTGGTGGTTCTTGTGAAGGCGATGATGGGATTATGCGATGGTGGGCTTTCCCACATTGGGTCTGGAGGCCCGGAGCCCACGGGACTGGGTGCGCCAATATCAGTTAGTGAAGCCACGGCTCGCTATCCTCCGCAACGGCCACTTACGTATAATGCCAAGTGGAAATTGCACAGCTAGATTGATCTCAAGTGTTTCCATCTGCACCCTCCTTCCCCACACCCTCCACTACAGCCATTCCATCTACATCCTCCTCCTTCCCCACACCCTCCACCGCCACAACCACCGCCAATACAAATATCACTACCACTACCGTCACCAGCTCCAACCGCACCCCAGACAACAACCCCCACCCCCACCCACGGCATTCCTCGGCCCGTTGATAGATAGTGCCCAGCAGCCTGGCAGCAGCCTGGCAGCAGCATAGCGGCCCTCGCGTGCAATCCTTGGTAATCTTCAGTATTCAGGCGCTGAATGAACATGTTGCCTAGCGTTACGACACATTGACGTAGATGTCAATGGGCCAACGTTTGCTACATAATAACCTGCAGAAAGTGAATAGACAAATATAAAGTTGACGTTGTTGGCCGTCGGCAGTGCGATCGAGCTGTCTGCAGCAGACAGTCAGTCACCAGATAGGTCACTCAATCATCATCAATTATTTCGACCAGGAAAACAACAATACAATACAACATACAGCAAATAGGAAAAGATTTTAATCCCTGGGCGAGGAGACCACCAATATGACAGAGTCGCTGGCATGGTGGCTACTCACTAGAGGGTGGCACTAAACGTTGTGCCGGCCATTTACCGAAAATGGCTATGGTCGCTCAGAGAAAAGTGATCGAGCGTTCCAAATGCAACATGTCCGAGAAAAGCAAACCGAGATAAGCATTGAATAAATAGACCAGACAGCGATTTTCTATCACAAAAATGGCGATAACAAACATATATCATGTTGTCGCGTAGACAACGTGGCGCGTTGGGCCAGGCGCGTGGAGACCGGAAGTCAGCCATTAGCCCCTGGTGGGACCGGAAGTGGACGAGTGAGCCGCCTCCTCCGGTCAAACGGACACTGAATACCTCGTAAGAAGCAAGGCGTTTAATTGTGCAACTCCGCATAGTATACCTTCCCCTGTCTAACCCTCCCATCCCCCTCCCACAGTGGAAAAGTGTGGTATAAATATATGGGCGCGGATGGTGGGGGGGGCGGATGTTATGGATAGAGGGGCGGGGGATATACGGCCCCACCCAGCCACTAACTCATTAACCAGCCGCCGCCATACCTCTGGCTCAAGGTGACATTGAAAGAGGGAATGATCCGGATATGTAAGCGCGCCGTGCCCCCCCCCGTCCCCGCGTTAAGTGCGCTGTCCGGCGCGCCCCCCCCCCCCTCACCCCCCCCCCCCCCCACAACCCACCGTCCCCACACTAACCCCACACACACAGCTTATCCGACCCGTGACGTCAGATCCGGCGTCCGAGACGCCGCAGTAAAGTGGCTTTGATATTGATGACACGAGATGACAGCCGCCAAAGGTCAGATCAGTGCCTGGGCCACAACGACTACCAGCTCTGTGACTGGGTCACAACGACTACCAGCTCTGCAACTGGGCCACAACGACTACCATCTCTGTGACTGGGCCACAAGGACTACCAGCTCTGTGACTGGACCACAACGACTACCAGCTCTGTGACTGGGTCACAACGACTACCAGCTCTGTGACTGGGTCACAACGACTACCAGCTCTGTGACTGGGCCACAACGTCTACCAGCTCTGTGACTGGGCCACAACGACTACCAGCTCTGCAACTGGGCCACAACGACTACCAGCTCTGTGACTGGGCCACAAGGACTACCAGCTCTGTGACTGGGTCACAACGACTACCAGCTCTGTGACTGGGCCACAAGGACTACCAGCTCTGTGACTGGGCCACAACGACTACCAGCTCTGTGACTGGGCCACAACGACTACCAGCTCTGTGACTGGACCACAACGACTACCAGCTCTGTGACTGGGCCACAACGACTACCAGCTCTGTGACTGGGCCACAACGACTACCAGCTCTGCAACTGGGCCACAACGACTACCAGCTCTGTGACTGGGCCACAAGGACTACCAACTCTGTGACTGGGTCACAACGACTACCAGCTCTGTGACTGGGTCACAACGACTACCAGCTCTGTGACTGGGTCACAACGACTACCAGCTCTGTGACTGGGTCACAACGACTACCAGCTCTGTGACTGGGCCACAACGACTACCAGCTCTGTGACTGGGTCACAACGACTACCAGCTCTGTGACTGGGCCACAACGACTACCAGCTCTGTGACTGGGCCACAACGACTACCAGCTCTGTGACTGGGCCACAACGACTACCAGCTCTGTGACTGGGTCACAACGACTACCAGCTCTGTGACTGGGTCACAACGACTACCAGCTCTGTGACTGGGCCACAACGACTACCAGCTCTGTGACTGGGCCACAACGACTACCAGCTCTGTGACTGGGTCACAACGACTACCAGCTCTGTGACTGGGCCACAACGACTACCAGCTCTGTGACTGGGCCACAACGACTACCAGCTCTGTGACTGGGTCACAACGACTACCAGCTCTGTGCCTGGGTCACAACGACTACCAGCTCTGTGACTGGGTCACAACGACTACCAGCTCTGTGACTGGGCCACAACGACTACCAGCTCTGTGACTGGGCCACAACGACTACCAGCTCTGTGACTGGGTCACAACGACTACCAGCTCTGTGACTGGGTCACAACGACTACCAGCTCTGTGACTGGGCCACAACGACTACCAGCTCTGTGACTGGACCACAGGGACTACCAGCTCTGTGACTGGGCCACAACGACTACCAGCTCTGTGACTGGGCCACAACGACTACCAGCTCTGTGACTGGGCCACAACGACTACCAGCTCTGTGACTGGGTCACAACGACTACCAGCTCTGTGACTGGACCACAGGGACTACCAGCTCTGTGACTGGGCCACAACGACTACCAGCTCTGTGACTGGGTCACAACGACTACCAGCTCTGTGACTGGACCACAACGACTACCAGCTCTGTGTCTGGGTCACAACGACTACCATCTCTGTGACTGGGCCACAACGACTACCAGCTCTGTGACTGGACCACAACGACTACCAGCTCTGTGACTGGGCCACAACGACTACCAGCTCTGTGCCTGGGTCACAACGACTACCAGCTCTGTGACTGGGTCACCACGACTACCAGCTGTGTGACTGGGTCACAACGACTACCAGCTGTGTGACTGGGTCACAACGACTACCAGCTGTGTGACTGGACCACAACGACTACCAGCTCTGTGACTGGACCACAACGACTACCAGCTCTGTGCCTGGACCACAACGACTACCAGCTCTGTGACTGGACCACAACGACTACCAGCTCTGTGACTGGGCCACAAGGACTACCAGCTCTGTGACTGGACCACAACGACTACCAGCTCTGTGACTGGGCCACAACGACTACCAGCTCTGTGACTGGGCCACAAGGACTACCAGCTCTGTGACTGGACCACAACGACTACCAGCTCTGTGACTGGGTCACAACGACTACCAGCTCTGTGACTGGGTCACAACGACTACCAGCTCTGTGACTGGGCCACAACGTCTACCAGCTCTATGACTGGGCCACAACGACTACCAGCTCTGCAACTGGGCCACAAGGACTACCAGCTCTGTGACTGGGTCACAACGACTACCAGCTCTGTGACTGGGTCACAACGACTACCAGCTCTGTGACTGGGCCACAAGGACTACCAGCTCTGTGACTGGGCCACAACGACTACCAGCTCTGTGACTGGGCCACAACGACTACCAGCTCTGTGACTGGACCACAACGACTACCAGCTCTGTGACTGGGCCACAACGACTACCAGCTCTGTGACTGGGCTACAACGACTACCAGCTCTGCAACTGGGCCACAACGACTACCAGCTCTGTGACTGGGCCACAAGGACTACCAACTCTGTGACTGGGTCACAACGACTACCAGCTCTGTGACTGGGTCACAACGACTACCAGCTCTGTGACTGGGTCACAACGACTACCAGCTCTGTGACTGGGTCACAACGACTACCAGCTCTGTGACTGGACCACAACGACTACCAGCTCTGTGACTGGGTCACAACGATTACCAGCTCTGTGACTGGGCCAAAACGACTACCAGCTCTGTGACTGGGCCACAACGACTACCAGCTCTGTGACTGGGTCACAACGACTACCAGCTCTGTGACTGGGCCACAACGACTACCAGCTCTGTGACTGGGCCACAACGACTACCAGCTCTGTGACTGGGTCACAACGACTACCAGCTCTGTGACTGGGCCACAACGACTACCAGCTCTGTGACTGGGCCACAACGACTACCAGCTCTGTGACTGGGTCACAACGACTACCAGCTCTGTGACTGGGCCACAACGACTACCAGCTCTGTGACTGGGCCACAACGACTACCAGCTCTGTGACTGGGTCACAACGACTACCAGCTCTGTGCCCGGGTCACAACGACTACCAGCTCTGTGACTGGGTCACAACGACTACCAGCTCTGTGACTGGGCCGCAACGACTACCAGCTCTGTGACTGGGTCACAACGACTACCAGCTCTGTGACTGGGTCACAACGACTACCAGCTCTGTGACTGGGTCACAACGACTACCAGCTCTGTGACTGGGCCACAACGACTACCAGCTCTGTGACTGGACCACAGGGACTACCAGCTCTGTGACTGGGCCACAACGACTACCAGCTCTGTGACTGGGCCACAACGACTACCAGCTCTGTGACTGGGCCACAACGACTACCAGCTCTGTGACTGGGTCACAACGACTACCAGCTCTGTGACTGGACCACAGGGACTACCAGCTCTGTGACTGGGCCACAACGACTACCAGCTCTGTGACTGGGTCACAACGACTACCAGCTCTGTGACTGGACCACAACGACTACCAGCTCTGTGTCTGGGTCACAACGCCTACCATCTCTGTGACTGGGCCACAACGACTACCAGCTCTGTGACTGGACCACAACGACTACCAGCTCTGTGACTGGGCCACAACGACTACCAGCTCTGTGCCTGGGTCACAACGACTACCAGCTCTGTGACTGGGTCACAACGACTACCAGCTGTGTGACTGGGTCACAACGACTACCAGCTGTGTGACTGGGTCACAACGACTACCAGCTGTGTGACTGGACCACAACGACTACCAGCTCTGTGACTGGACCACAACGACTACCAGCTCTGTGCCTGGACCACAACGACTACCAGCTCTGTGACTGGACCACAACGACTACCAGCTCTGTGACTGGGTCACAACGACTACCAGCTCTGTGACTGGGTCACAACGACTACCAGCTCTGTGACTGGACCACAACGACTACCAGCTCTGTGACTGGGCCACAACGACTACCAGCTCTGTGACTGGACCACAACGACTACCAGCTCTGTGACTCGACCACAACGACTACCAGCTCTGTGACTGGGCCACAACGACTACCAGCTCTGTGCCTGGGTCACAACGACTACCAGCTCTGTGACTGGGTCACAACGACTACCAGCTGTGTGACTGGGTCACAACGACTACCAGCTGTGTGACTGGGTCACAACGACTACCAGCTGTGTGACTGGACCACAACGACTACCAGCTCTGTGACTGGACCACAACGACTACCAGCTCTGTGCCTGGACCACAACGACTACCAGCTCTGTGACTGGACCACAACGACTACCAGCTCTGTGACTGGGTCACAACGACTACCAGCTCTGTGACTGGGTCACAACGACTACCAGCTCTGTGACTGGACCACAACGACTACCAGCTCTGTGACTGGACCACAACGACTACCAGCTCTGTGACTGGGCCACAACGACTACCAGCTCTGTGACTGGACCACAACGACTACCAGCTCTGTGTCTGGGTCACAACGACTACCAGCTCTGTGACTGGGCCACAACGACTACCAGCTCTGTGACTGGGCCACAACGACTACCAGCTCTGTGACTGGACCACAACGACTACCAGCTCTGTGACTGGACCACAACGACTACCAGCTCTGTGACTGGACCACAAGGACTACCAGCTCTGTGACTGGGCCACAACGACTACCAGCTCTGTGACTGGACCACAACGACTACCAGCTCTGTGACTGGGCCACAACGACTACCAGCTCTGTGACTGGACCACAACGACTACCAGCTCTGTGACTGGACCACAACGACTACCAGCTCTGTGACTGGACCACAACGACTACCAGCTCTGTGACTGGGCCACAACGACTACCAGCTCTGTGCCTGGGTCACAACGACTACCAGCTCTGTGACTGGGTCACAACGACTACCAGCTGTGTGACTGGACCACAACGACTACCAGCTCTGTGACTGGACCACAACGACTACCAGCTCTGTGCCTGGACCACAACGACTACCAGCTCTGTGACTGGGCCACAACGACTACCAGCTCTGTGCCTGGGTCACAACGACTACCAGCTCTGTGACTGGGTCACAACGACTACCAGCTGTGTGACTGGACCACAACGACTACCAGCTCTGTGACTGGACCACAACGACTACCAGCTCTGTGCCTGGACCACAACGACTACCAGCTCTGTGACTGGGCCACAACGACTACCAGCTCTGTGCCTGGGTCACAACGACTACCAGCTCTGTGACTGGGTCACAACGACTACCAGCTGTGTGACTGGGTCACAACGACTACCAGCTGTGTGACTGGACCACAACGACTACCAGCTCTGTGACTGGGCCACAACGACTACCAGCTCTGTGACTGGGCCACAACGACTACCAGCTCTGTGACTGGGTCAAAACGACTACCAGCTCTGTGCCTGGGTCACAACGACTACCAGCTCTGTGCCTGGGTCACAACGACTACCAGCTGTGTGACTGGACCACAACGACTACCAGCTGTGTGACTGGACCACAACGACTACCAGGTGTGTGACTGGACCACAACGACTACCAGCTCTGTGACTGGGTCACAACGACTACCAGCTCTGTGACTGGGCCACAACGACTACCAGCTCTGTGACTGGACCACAACGACTACCAGCTCTGTGTCTGGGTCACAACGACTACCAGCTCTGTGACTGGGCCACAACGACTACCAGCTCTGTGACTGGGCCACAACGACTACCAGCTCTGTGACTGGACCACAACGACTACCAGCTCTGTGACTGGACCACAACGACTACCAGCTCTGTGCCTGGACCACAACGACTACCAGCTCTGTGACTGGGCCACAACGACTACCAGCTGTGTGACTGGACCACAACGACTACCAGCTCTGTGACTGGACCACAACGACTACCAGCTCTGTGACTGGGTCACAACGACTACCAGCTCTGTGACTGGACCACAACGACTACCAGCTCTGTGACTGGGTCACAACGACTACCAGCTCTGTGACTGGGCCACAACGACTACCAGCTCTGTGACTGGACCACAACGACTACCAGCTCTGTGACTGGGCCACAACGACTACCATCTCTGTGACTGGACCACAACGACTACCATCTCTGTGACTGGGCCACAACGACTACCAGCTCTGTGACTGGACCACAACGACTACCAGCTCTGTGACTGGGTCACAACGACTACCAGCTCTGTGACTGGACCACAACGACTACCAGCTCTGTGACTGGGTCACAACGACTACCAGCTCTGTGACTGGGTCACAACGACTACCAGCTCTGTGACTGGGCCACAACGACTACCAGCTCTGTGACTGGGCCACAAGGACTACCAGCTCTGTGACTGGGCCACAACGACTACCAGCTCTGTGACTGGACCACAACGACTACCAGCTCTGTGACTGGGTCACAACGACTACCAGCTCTGTGACTGGGCCACAACGACTACCAGCTCTGTGACTGGGCCACAACGACTACCAGCTCTGTGACTGGGCCACAGCGACTACCCGCTCTGTGACTGGGTCACAACGATTATCAGCTCTGTTGTTTCACAGAGACTAGGGTACAGTTTACAACTGGCCCCTGGTCTCCATGAACCTGGGCCTGGTCTCCGTGAAACTGAACCCTGGTCTCCTTGAAACTGACCCCTGACCTCCATGAAACTGACCCATGGTCTCCGTGAAACTGACCCCTGGTCTCCGTGAAACTGGCCCCTGGTCTCCGTCAAACTGACTCCTTGTCTCCGTGAAACTGGCCCCTGGTCCACGTAAAACTGGCCCCTGGTCTCCGTGAAACTGACCCCTGGTCTCCGTAAAACTGACCCCTGGTCTCCGTGAAACTGACCCCTGGTCTCCGTGAAACTGACCCCTGGTCTCCGTGAAACTGACCCCTGGTCTCCTTGAAACTGACCCCTGACCTCCATGAAACTGACCCATGGTCTCCGTGAAACTGACCCCTGGTCTCCGTGAAACTGGCCCCTGGTCTCCGTGAAACTGACTCCTGGTCTCCGTGAAACTGGCCCCTGGTCTCCGTGATACTGGCCCCTGGTCTCCGTGAAACTGACCCCTGGTCTCCGTAAAACTGGCCCCTGGTCTCCGTGAAACTGACCCCTGGTCTCCGTAAAACTGACCCCTGGTCTCCGTGAAACTGACCCCTGGTCTCCGTGAAACTGACCCCTGGTCTCCGTGAAACTGACTCCTGGTCTCGGTGAAACTGACTCCTGGTCTCCGTGAAACTGACCCCTGGTCTCCGTGAAACTGGCCCCTGGTCTCCGTGAAACTGGCACCTGGTCCACGTGAAACTGGCCCCTGGTCTCCGTGAAACTGACCCCTGGTCTCCGTGAAACTGACCCCTGGTCTCCGTGAAACTGACCCCTGGTCTCCGTGAAACTGGCCCCTGGTCTCCGTCAAACTGACTCCTTGTCTCCGTGAAACTGGCCCCTGGTCCACGTGAAACTGGCCCCTGGTCTCCGTGAAACTGACCCCTGGTCTCCGTAAAACTGACCCCTGGTCTCCGTGAAACTGACCCCTGGTCTCCGTGAAACTGACCCCTGGTCTCCGTGAAACTGACCCCTGGTCTCCTTGAAACTGACCCCTGACCTCCATGAAACAGACCCATGGTCTCCGTGAAACTGACCCCTGGTCTCCGTGAAACTGGCCCCTGGTCTCCGTGAAACTGACTCCTGGTCTCCGTGAAACTGGCCCCTGGTCTCCGTGAAACTGGCCCCTGGTCTCCGTGAAACTGACCCCTGGTCTCCGTAAAACTGGCCCCTGGTCTCCGTGAAACTGACCCCTGGTCTCCGTAAAACTGACCCCTGGTCTCCGTGAAACTGACCCCTGGTCTCCGTGAAACTGACCCCTGGTCTCCGTGAAACTGACTCCTGGTCTCGGTGAAACTGACTCCTGGTCTCCGTGAAACTGACCCCTGGTCTCCGTGAAACTGGCCCCTGGTCTCCGTGAAACTGGCCCCTGGTCCACGTGAAACTGGCCCCTGGTCTCCGTGAAACTGACCCCTGGTCTCCGTGAAACTGACCCCTGGTCTCCGTGAAACTGACCCCTGGTCTCCGTGAAACTGGCCCCTGGTCTCCGTCAAACTGACTCCTTGTCTCCGTGAAACTGGCCCCTGGTCCACGTGAAACTGGCCCCTCGTCTCCGTGAAACTGACCCCTGGTCTCCGTAAAACTGACCCCTGGTCTCCGTGAAACTGACCCCTGGTCTCCGTGAAACTGACCCCTGGTCTCCGTGAAACTGACCCCTGGTCTCCTTGAAACTGACCCCTGACCTCCATGAAACTGACCCATGGTCTCCGTGAAACTGACCCCTTGTCTCCGTGAAACTGGCCCCTGGTCTCCGTGAAACTGACTCCTGGTCTCCGTGAAACTGGCCCCTGGTCTCCGTGAAACTGGCCCCTGGTCTCCGTGAAACTGACCCCTGGTCTCCGTAAAACTGGCCCCTGGTCTCCGTGAAACTGACCCCTGGTCTCCGTAAAACTGACCCCTGGTCTCCGTGAAACTGACCCCTGGTCTCCGTGAAACTGACCCCTGGTCTCCGTGAAACTGACTCCTGGTCTCGGTGAAACTGACTCCTGGTCTCCGTGAAACTGACCCCTGGTCTCCGTGAAACTGGCCCCTGGTCTCCGTGAAACTGGCCCTTGGTCCACGTGAAACTGGCCCCTGGTCTCCGTGAAACTGACCCCTGGTCTCCGTGAAACTGACCCCTGGTCTCCGTGAAACTGACCCCTGGTCTCCGTGAAACTGGACCCTGGTCTCCGTGAAACTGGCCCGTGGTCTCCGTGAAACTGACCCCTGGTCCACGTGAAACTGACCCCTGGTCTCCGTCAAACTGGCCCTTGGTCTCCGTGAAACTGACCCATGGTCTCCGTGAAACTGACCCGTGGTCTCCGTGAAACTGACCCCTGGTCTCCGTCAAACTGGCCCCTGGTCTCCGTGAAACTGAACCCTGGTCTCCGTAAAACTGGCCCCTGGTCCACGTCAAACTGACCCCTGGTCTCCGTCAAACTGGCCCGTGGTCTCCGTGAAACTGACTCCTGGTCTCCTTTAAACGGACCCCTGGTCTCCGTCAAACTGGCCCCTGGTTTCCGTCAAACTGAACCCTGGTCTCCGTCAAACTGGCCCCTGGTTTCCGTCAAACTGACCCCTGGTCTCCGTAAAACTGGCCCCTGGTCTCCGTGAAACTGACCCCTGGTCTCCGTAAAACTGACCCCTGGTCTCCGTGAAACTGACCCCTGGTCTCCGTGAAACTGACCCCTGGTCTCCGTGAAACTGACTCCTGGTCTCGGTGAAACTGACTCCTGGTCTCCGTGAAACTGACCCCTGGTCTCCGTGAAACTGGCCCCTGGTCTCCGTGAAACTGGCCCCTGGTCCACGTGAAACTGGCCCCTGGTCTCCGTGAAACTGACCCCTGGTCTCCGTGAAACTGACCCCTGGTCTCCGTGAAACTGACCCCTGGTCTCCGTGAAACTGGCCCCTGGTCTCCGTCAAACTGACTCCTTGTCTCCGTGAAACTGGCCCCTGGTCCACGTGAAACTGGCCCCTGGTCTCCGTGAAACTGACCCCTGGTCTCCGTAAAACTGACCCCTGGTCTCCGTGAAACTGACCCCTGGTCTCCGTGAAACTGACCCCTGGTCTCCGTGAAACTGACCCCTGGTCTCCTTGAAACTGACCCCTGACCTCCATGAAACTGACCCATGGTCTCCGTGAAACTGACCCCTTGTCTCCGTGAAACTGGCCCCTGGTCTCCGTGAAACTGACTCCTGGTCTCCGTGAAACTGGCCCCTGGTCTCCGTGAAACTGGCCCCTGGTCTCCGTGAAAGTGACCCCTGGTCTCCGTAAAACTGGCCCCTGGTCTCCGTGAAACTGACCCCTGGTCTCCGTAAAACTGACCCCTGGTCTCCGTGAAACTGACCCCTGGTCTCCGTGAAACTGACCCCTGGTCTCCGTGAAACTGACTCCTGGTCTCGGTGAAACTGACTCCTGGTCTCCGTGAAACTGACCCCTGGTCTCCGTGAAACTGGCCCCTGGTCTCCGTGAAACTGGCCCTTGGTCCACGTGAAACTGGCCCCTGGTCTCCGTGAAACTGACCCCTGGTCTCCGTGAAACTGACCCCTGGTCTCCGTGAAACTGACCCCTGGTCTCCGTGAAACTGGACCCTGGTCTCCGTAAAACTGGCCCCTGGTCTCCGTCAAACTGGCCCCTGGTCCACGTGAAACTGACCCCGGGTCTCCGTCAAACTGGCCCTTGGTCTCCGTGAAACTGACCCATGGTCTCCGTGAAACTGACCCGTGGTCTCCGTGAAACTGACCCCTGGTCTCCGTCAAACTGGCCCCTGGTCTCCGTGAAACTGAACCCTGGTCTCCGTAAAACTGGCCCCTGGTCCACGTCAAACTGACCCCTGGTCTCCGTGAAACTGGCCCGTGGTCTCCGTGAAACTGACTCCTGGTCTCCTTTAAACGGACCCCTGGTCTCCGTCAAACTGGCCCCTGGTTTCCGTCAAACTGACCCCTGGTCTCCGTAAAACTGACCCCTGGTCTCCGTGAAACTGGCCCCTGGTCTCCGTGAAACTGGCCCCTGGTCCACGTAAAACTGGCCCCTGGTCCACGTGAAACTGGCCACTGGTCCACGAAAACTGACCCGTGGTCTCCGTGAAACTGACCCCTGGTCTCCGTCAAACCGACCCCTGATCTCCGTGAAACTGGCCCCTGGTCTCCGTCAAACTGACCCGTGGTCTCCGTGAAACTGACCCCTGGTCTCCGTGAAACTGACCCCTGGTCTCCGTGAAACTGGCCCCTGGTCTCCGTCAAACTGGCCCCTGGTCCTCGTGAAACTGACCCCTAGTCTCCGTGAAACTGACCCCTGGTCTCCGTGAAACTGACCCCTGGTCTCCGTGAAACTGACCCCTGGTCTCCGTGAAACTGGCCCCTGGTCTCCGTCAAACTGACTCCTTGTCTCCGTGAAACTGGCCCCTGGTCCACGTGAAACTGGCCCCTGGTCTCCGTGAAACTGACCCCTGGTCTCCGTAAAACTGACCCCTGGTCTCCGTGAAACTGACCCCTGGTCTCCGTGAAACTGACCCCTGGTCTCCGTGAAACTGACCCCTGGTCTCCTTGAAACTGACCCCTGACCTCCATGAAACTGACCCATGGTCTCCGTGAAACTGACCCCTTGTCTCCGTGAAACTGGCCCCTGGTCTCCGTGAAACTGACTCCTGGTCTCCGTGAAACTGGCCCCTGGTCTCCGTGAAACTGGCCCCTGGTCTCCGTGAAACTGACCCCTGGTCTCCGTAAAACTGGCCCCTGGTCTCCGTGAAACTGACCCCTGGTCTCCGTAAAACTGACCCCTGGTCTCCGTGAAACTGACCCCTGGTCTCCGTGAAACTGACCCCTGGTCTCCGTGAAACTGACTCCTGGTCTCGGTGAAACTGACTCCTGGTCTCCGTGAAACTGACCCCTGGTCTCCGTGAAACTGGCCCCTGGTCTCCGTGAAACTGGCCCCTGGTCCACGTGAAACTGGCCCCTGGTCTCCGTGAAACTGACCCCTGGTCTCCGTGAAACTGGCCCCTGGTCCACGTGAAACTGGCCCCTGGTCTCCGTGAAACTGACCCCTGGTCTCCGTGAAACTGACCCCTGGTTTCCGTGAAACTGACCCCTGGTCTCCGTGAAACTGGAAACTGGTCTCCGTGAAACTGGCCCCTGGTCCACGTGAAACTGGCCCCTGGTCCACGTGAAACTGACCCCTGGTCTCCGTCAAACTGGCCCTTGGTCTCCGTGAAACTGACCCATGGTCTCCGTGAAACTGACCCGTGGTCTCCGTGAAACTGACCCCTGGTCTCCGTCAAACTGGCCCCTGGTCTCCGTGAAACTGAACCCTGGTCTCCGTAAAACTGGCCCCTGGTCCACGTCAAACTGACCCCTGGTCTCCGTGAAACTGGCCCCTGGTCTCCGTGAAACTGACACCTGGTCTCCTTTAAACGGACCCCTGGTCTCCGTCAAACTGGCCCCTGGTTTCCGTCAAACTGACCCCTGGTCTCCGTAAAACTGACCCCTGGTCTCCGTGAAACTGGCCCCTGGTCTCCGTGAAACTGGCCCCTGGTCCACGTGAAACTGGCCCCTGGTCCACGTGAAACTGGCCCCTGGTCCACGAAAACTGACCCGTGGTCTCCGTGAAACTGACCCCTGGTCTCCGTGAAACTGGCCCCTGGTCTCCGTCAAACTGGCCCCTGGTCCTCGTGAAACTGACCCCTAGTCTCCGTGAAACTGACCCCTGGTCTCCGTCAAACTGGCCCCTGGTCTCCGTGAAACTGAACCCTGGTCTCCGTAAAACTGGCCCCTGGTCCACGTCAAACTGACCCCTGGTCTCCGTGAAACTGGCCCGTGGTCTCCGTGAAACTGACTCCTGGTCTCCTTTAAACGGACCCCTGGTCTCCGTCAAACTGGCCCCTGGTTTCTGTCAAACTGACCCCTGGTCTCCGTAAAACTGACCCCTGGTCTCCGTGAAACTGGCCCCTGGTCTCCGTGAAACTGGCCCCTGGTCCACGTGAAACTGGCCCCTGGTCCACGTGAAACTGGCCACTGGTCCACGAAAACTGACCCGTGGTCTCCGTGAAACTGACCCCTGGTCTCCGTGAAACTGACCCCTGGTCTCCGTCAAACCGACCCCTGATCTCCGTGAAACTGGCCCCTGGTCTCCGTCAAACTGACCCGTGGTCTCCGTGAAACTGACCCCTGGTCTCCGTGAAACTGACCCCTGGTCTCCGTGAAACTGGCCCCTGGTCTCCGTCAAACTGGCCCCTGGTCCTCGTGAAACTGACCCCTAGTCTCCGTGAAACTGACCCATGGTCTCCGTGAAACTGGCCCCTGGTCTCCGTGAAACTGACCCCTGGTCTCCGTGAAACTGCCCCCTGGTCTCCGTGAAACTGACCCCTGGTCTCCGTGAAACTGGCCCCTGGTCTCCGTGAAACTAACCCCTGGTCCACGTGAAACTGGCCCCTGGTCTCCGTGAAACTGGCCCCTGGTCTCCGTTAAAATGGCCCCTGGTCCACGTTAAACTGGCCCCTGGTCTCCGTGAAACTGACTCTTGGTCTCCGTGAAACTGGCCCCTGGTCTCCGTGAAACTGACCCCTGGTCTCCGTGAAACTGGCCCCTGGTCTCCGTGAAACTGGCCCCTAATCTCCGTGAAACTGGCCCCTGGTCCACGTGAAACTGGCCCCTGGTCCACGTGAAACTGGATCCTGGTCCACGTGAAACTGACCCCTGGTCTCCGTGAAACTGACCCCTGGTCTCCGTGAAACTGACCCCTGGTCTCCGTCAAACCGACCCCTGATCTCCGTGAAACTGGCCCCTGGTCTCCGTCAAACTGACCCGTGGTCTCAGTGATACTGACCCTTGGTCTCCGTGAAACTGCCCCCTGCTCTCCGTGAAACTGACCCCTGGTCTCCGTGAAACTGGCCCCTGGTCTCCGTGAAACTGGCCCCTGGTCTCCGTGAAACTGACTCCTGGTCTCCGTGAAACTGACTCCTGGTCTCCTTTAAACTGACCCCTGGTCTCCGTCAAACTGGCCCCTGGTTTCCGTCAAACTGACCCCTGGGCCACGTGAAACTGACCCCTGGTCTCCGTTAAACTGGCCCCTGGTCTCCGTGAAACTGACTCTTGGTCTCCGTGAAACTGGCCCCTGGTCCACGTGAAACTGACCCCTGGTCTCCGTCAAACTGGCCCTTGGTCTCCGTGAAACTGACCCATGGTCTCCGTGAAACTGACCCGTGGTCTCCGTGAAACTGACCCCTGGTCTCCGTCAAACTGGCCCCTGGTCTCCGTGAAACTGAACCCTGGTCTCCGTAAAACTGGCCCCTGGTCCACGTCAAACTGACCCCTGGTCTCCGTGAAACTGGCCCGTGGTCTCCGTGAAACTGACTCCTGGTCTCCTTTAAACGGACCCCTGGTCTCCGTCAAACTGGCCCCTGGTTTCCGTCAAACTGACCCCTGGTCTCCGTAAAACTGACCCCTGGTCTCCGTGAAACTGGCCCCTGGTCTCCGTGAAACTGGCCCCTGGTCCACGTGAAACTGGCCCCTGGTCCACGTGAAACTGGCCACTGGTCCACGAAAACTGACCCGTGGTCTCCGTGAAACTGACCCCTGGTCTCCGTCAAACCGACCCCTGATCTCCGTGAAACTGGCCCCTGGTCTCCGTCAAACTGACCCGTGGTCTCCGTGAAACTGACCCCTGGTCTCCGTGAAACTGACCCCTGGTCTCCGTGAAACTGGCCCCTGGTCTCCGTCAAACTGGCCCCTGGTCCTCGTGAAACTGACCCCTAGTCTCCGTGAAACTGACCCCTGGTCTCCGTGAAACTGACCCCTGGTCTCCGTGAAACTGACCCCTGGTCTCCGTGAAACTGGCCCCTGGTCTCCGTCAAACTGACTCCTTGTCTCCGTGAAACTGGCCCCTGGTCCACGTGAAACTGGCCCCTGGTCTCCGTGAAACTGACCCCTGGTCTCCGTAAAACTGACCCCTGGTCTCCGTGAAACTGACCCCTGGTCTCCGTGAAACTGACCCCTGGTCTCCGTGAAACTGACCCCTGGTCTCCTTGAAACTGACCCCTGACCTCCATGAAACTGACCCATGGTCTCCGTGAAACTGACCCCTTGTCTCCGTGAAACTGGCCCCTGGTCTCCGTGAAACTGACTCCTGGTCTCCGTGAAACTGGCCCCTGGTCTCCGTGAAACTGGCCCCTGGTCTCCGTGAAACTGACCCCTGGTCTCCGTAAAGCTGGCCCCTGGTCTCCGTGAAACTGACCCCTGGTCTCCGTAAAACTGACCCCTGGTCTCCGTGAAACTGACCCCTGGTCTCCGTGAAACTGACCCCTGGTCTCCGTGAAACTGACTCCTGGTCTCGGTGAAACTGACTCCTGGTCTCCGTGAAACTGACCCCTGGTCTCCGTGAAACTGGCCCCTGGTCTCCGTGAAACTGGCCCCTGGTCCACGTGAAACTGGCCCCTGGTCTCCGTGAAACTGACCCCTGGTCTCCGTGAAACTGGCCCCTGGTCCACGTGAAACTGGCCCCTGGTCTCCGTGAAACTGACCCCTGGTCTCCGTGAAACTGACCCCTGGTCTCCGTGAAACTGACCCCTGGTCTCCGTGAAACTGGACCCTGGTCTCCGTGAAACTGGCCCCTGGTCCACGTGAAACTGGCCCCTGGTCCACGTGAAACTGACCCCTGGTCTCCGTCAAACTGGCCCTTGGTCTCCGTGAAACTGACCCATGGTCTCCGTGAAACTGACCCGTGGTCTCCGTCAAACTGACCCCTGGTCTCCGTCAAACTGGCCCCTGGTCTCCGTGAAACTGAACCCTGGTCTCCGTAAAACTGGCCCCTGGTCCACGTCAAACTGACCCCTGGTCTCCGTGAAACTGGCCCCTGGTCTCCGTGAAACTGACACCTGGTCTCCTTTAAACGGACCCCTGGTCTCCGTCAAACTGGCCCCTGGTTTCCGTCAAACTGACCCCTGGTCTCCGTAAAACTGACCCCTGGTCTCCGTGAAACTGGCCCCTGGTCTCCGTGAAACTGGCCCCTGGTCCACGTGAAACTGGCCCCTGGTCCACGTGAAACTGGCCCCTGGTCCACGAAAACTGACCCGTGGTCTCCGTGAAACTGACCCCTGGTCTCCGTGAAACTGGCCCCTGGTCTCCGTCAAACTGGCCCCTGGTCCTCGTGAAACTGACCCCTAGTCTCCGTGAAACTGACCCCTGGTCTCCGTCAAACTGGCCCCTGGTCTCCGTGAAACTGAACCCTGGTCTCCGTAAAACTGGCCCCTGGTCCACGTCAAACTGACCCCTGGTCTCCGTGAAACTGGCCCGTGGTCTCCGTGAAACTGACTCCTGGTCTCCTTTAAACGGACCCCTGGTCTCCGTCAAACTGGCCCCTGGTTTCCGTCAAACTGACCCCTGGTCTCCGTAAAACTGACCCCTGGTCTCCGTGAAACTGGCCCCTGGTCTCCGTGAAACTGGCCCCTGGTCCACGTGAAACTGGCCCCTGGTCCACGTGAAACTGGCCACTGGTCCACGAAAACTGACCCGTGGTCTCCGTGAAACTGACCCCTGGTCTCCGTGAAACTGACCCCTGGTCTCCGTCAAACCGACCCCTGATCTCCGTGAAACTGGCCCCTGGTCTCCGTCAAACTGACCCGTGGTCTCCGTGAAACTGACCCCTGGTCTCCGTGAAACTGACCCCTGGTCTCCGTGAAACTGGCCCCTGGTCTCCGTCAAACTGGCCCCTGGTCCTCGTGAAACTGACCCCTAGTCTCCGTGAAACTGACCCATGGTCTCCGTGAAACTGGCCCCTGGTCTCCGTGAAACTGACCCCTGGTCTCCGTGAAACTGCCCCCTGGTCTCCGTGAAACTGACCCCTGGTCTCCGTGAAACTGGCCCCTGGTCTCCGTGAAACTAACCCCTGGTCCACGTGAAACTGGCCCCTGGTCTCCGTGAAACTGGCCCCTGGTCTCCGTTAAAATGGCCCCTGGTCCACGTTAAACTGGCCCCTGGTCTCCGTGAAACTGACTCTTGGTCTCCGTGAAACTGGCCCCTGGTCTCCGTGAAACTGACCCCTGGTCTCCGTGAAACTGGCCCCTGGTCTCCGTGAAACTGGCCCCTAATCTCCGTGAAACTGGCCCCTGGTCCACGTGAAACTGGCCCCTGGTCCACGTGAAACTGGCCCCTGGTCCACGTGAAACTGACCCCTGGTCTCCGTGAAACTGACCCCTGGTCTCCGTGAAACTGACCCCTGGTCTCCGTCAAACCGACCCCTGATCTCCGTGAAACTGGCCCCTGGTCTCCGTCAAACTGACCCGTGGTCTCAGTGATACTGACCCTTGGTCTCCGTGAAACTGCCCCCTGCTCTCCGTGAAACTGACCCCTGGTCTCCGTGAAACTGGCCCCTGGTCTCCGTGAAACTGGCCCCTGGTCTCCGTGAAACTGACTCCTGGTCTCCGTGAAACTGACTCCTGGTCTCCTTTAAACTGACCCCTGGTCTCCGTCAAACTGGCCCCTGGTTTCCGTCAAACTGACCCCTGGGCCACGTGAAACTGACCCCTGGTCTCCGTTAAACTGGCCCCTGGTCTCCGTGAAACTGACTCTTGGTCTCCGTGAAACTGGCCCCTGGTCTCCGTGAAACTGACCCCTGGTCTCCGTGAAACTGGCCCCTGGTCTCCGTGAAACTGGCCCCTAATCTCCGTGAAACTGGCCCCTGGTCCACGTGAAACTGGCCCCTGGTCCACGTGAAACTGGCCCCTGGTCCACGTGAAACTGACCCCTGGTCTCCGTGAAACTGACCCCTGGTCTCCGTGAAACTGACCCCTGGTCTCCGTCAAACCGACCCCTGATCTCCGTGAAACTGGCCCCTGGTCTCCGTCAAACTGACCCGTGGTCTCAGTGATACTGACCCTTGGTCTCCGTGAAACTGACCCCTGCTCTCCGTGAAACTGGCCCCTGGTCCACGTGAAACTGACCCCTGGTCTCCGTGAAACTGGCCACTGGTCTCCGTGAAACTGGCCCCTGGTCTCCGTGAAACTGACTCCTGGTCTCCTTTAAACTGACCCCTGGTCTCCGTCAAACTGGCCCCTGGTTTCCGTCAAACTGACCCCTGGGCCACGTGAAACTGACCCCTGGTCTCCGTAAAACTGACCCCTGGTCTCCGTGAAACTGGCCCCTGGTCCACGTAAGACTGGCCCCTGGTCCACGTGAAACTGACCCCTGGTCTCCGTGAAACTGGCCCCTGGTCTCCGTGAAACTGGCCCCTGGTCCACGTGAAACTGACCCCTGGTCTCCGTGAAACTGACCCCTGGTCTCCGTGAAACTGGCCCCTGGTCTCCGTGAAACTGGCCCCTGGTCTCCGTGTAACTGACCCCTGGTCTCCGTAAAACTGACCCCTGGTCTCCGTGAAACTGACCCCTGGTCCACGTAAAACTGGCCCCTGGTCCACGTGAAACTGGCCCCTGGTCTCCGTGAAACTGACCCCTAGTCTCCGTGAAACTGACCCCTGGCCTCCGTGAAACTGGCCCCTGGTCCACGTGAAACTGGCCCCTGGTCTCCGTGAAACTGACCCCTGGTCTCCGTGAAACTGACCCGTGGTCTCCGTGAAACTGACCCGTGGTCTCCGTAAAACTGACCCCTGGTCTCCGTGAAACTGACCCCTGGTCTCCGTGAAACTGACCCCTGGTCTACGTGAAACTGACCCCTGGTCTCCGTGAAACTGACCCCCGGTTTTTTTGTGAAACTGACCCCTGGTCTCGTGAAACTGACCCGTGGTCTCCGTGAAACTGACCCGTGGTCTCCGTGAAACTGACCCCTGGTCTCCGTGAAACTGACCCCCGGTTTTTTGTGAAACTGACCCCTGGTCTCGTGAAATTGCCTCCTAATCACGGTGACTTTTGATGCCACTATAGATATAAGCAATTTGTGATGACAAACGTTAACTGTGTCATACCACTTGGAGATTCCTTCGCGTCTTCCCAGCGGGCATTATTCCCAGGGGACATTCCTCTTCCGCTTCCGGTGGGGCTGGGCCCCAGGGGCGTCAGGCTCACGACGGGTTTGATTACTGTCATTGTGGGACGAGCGCTGTAGTGAGCCGCGTCAAAACTGGGGACAGTCAGAGGCGAGAAAAAAATTCAATATGTGCAATTTGGTTGCAAAGCACAAATTTGATATGTTAGCCAGCTGAGTTTTACGCCTTGTTTTCTAGCAGAATTTAATTGCGACCTATATGTTTTTTGTGTTTCCATGTAAAGACATTACGAAGCGGAAATTGCGACGCCGAGCGAGACTTTGATCGATAGGGTTCTAACAAAGAAAACATGTAACCCAGAGGGCAGGGTTTTTTTTCGTGTCTGTAGATTTAAAGGCTCCCGTTGTGTCCAGTGATGGGGCTGACACGGGAATAGGTTCTCCGGCGGCGTGATGGTAGCGCTAATGTGATATGTCAGCTTGCGTTTGTCACGCTCACTGCACCTGGCCGCCCTTACATGGAAGCTGATTGGCTGCTGTTATCAGTGACGTTAGCCATCGGATACCGGCATGTGTTAAATCTTCCTGTTAAACAGAGATGGACATTTGACCCGTGATAAAGTACGCAGAGGTCAGTGCAGGATGCCAAGCGTCAGAGCATCAGCGCATGCCTCGGTACATCGTACATCAACGTTGAGGGTCCACGCATACAATATGGTAAACCGGTTCTTATGTCTAGTTCAGTGAAACACGCCACGACATTTGGCTTCGAAAGGTCATAACATTGAGTCAATGGTGACACATCAAACAACTATACCCGATACACGCGGCTAATGATTCACATTCGTCAGTGATATTAAGTTTGACAGCTGACCGCCTACATGTTTTCGTATCATGTTAGGCTCGCTCGCGTGGTCACGTGACATTTCTCACTGGGACGTTATATTACCATGGTAACTGTGGTGATTAAATGAACATGGCGCGTGGGTGTAATCAATACGTGAGTGATTACTGACGGGACGAGCCGCAAGGTGTCGGTGGAGATCGGTGGCCCGGGGGTAGAAGGCAGCGAGACGATATGACGTCATGGATGGCTATTTATATTGATGGTTGATGTGTCACCATTGACTCAATGTTATGACCTTTCGAAGCCAAATGTCGTGGCGTGTTTCACTGAACTAGACATAAGAACCGGTTTACCATATTGTATGCGTGGACCCTCAACGTTGGTAGGTGTTCATGTTAGCTGTGTAGGTGCGTACATCAGTTGTAATACTGACCAAACTGCGTCAAGGTTCTGTACCAAGGAAGGAAACATGTGGTCGTCATTGTTGAGTCTGAAGGTAGGAGAAGAAAATACATTCAGCAACTATTACGTACGAAAGGGTGGGGGTGGGGGGGTTATAATGTTTTTTTTTATTTATTTATTTCATAGGCAGCACAAACACAGTCCATAATGGCTAAAGCTTAGCGGTGGTTTCATACAGAATAGAGTTAAGCCTAAGTTAGATTGCTGACGCTTGCTATCCTCGTAAGACGTGGGGTATGACAGTTTCTAGCAGTCGTGCACGAGCACCGGTCGCAGGAAGACAGACACAGCTAACATGTCACTTCTTACGGCGCAAAATTAGTACAATGGATTGGTTCCCATTGTGGAAACATACACTGCCGCCGCGGCGCGATATAGCCGACCGGACAGAGACGGGCGGCAAATCCCAGTGAAATACACCTGTTTACTTTATCGTTCCCACATTGCGGACTTTTAAAGTTTTACCAACATCAAATCGATAGTATTTACACTATTTCATCGATCTACTCGACAAATGGTTGCTAATTACATTGCCTTGCTTTATTACTGGATATATCGCCTGTTGGCCATGGTTTGACCGAACATAGAATTTTAAGCTGAATGTCGGGCTACAACCCGACTAGTTCACATCTAGCCAGCACGAGAGCTAGCGTGCGCGAGCGAGACTTAAGGAGCAGACCCCCTTCCCCTCCCTCTCCTCCGCATCCTCCGATACAGCAATATAAGAGTGATTAAACACCGCAGCGGATAAACCTCTCGCCGCATAATGGCGGCGTGCCCTTGCGGTGACCTTGGCTGACACGGGGGAAAAAGCTGATGTCCTAGATCAAGTGCGGAAGTGTCCCTTCCGTTGCCCTGAGACGGGGTGTTCGTCACGTGCGGGGGGTCGTTAGCAGCCACTTCTCCTAGCGGCCAGTACAGAAACCAGGCGAGGCGCTGGACGAGCCATGAGCGTCACGTGACCGCTATTCTGGGACCGAAGTCCCCTGGAAGCGAGGCGCGAGCAAGAAATACACACATGGGCGGTGTGTCTGCATGGCGACCGGCGACAGTGGGATGGTGGGGGGTGGGGTAGGGAAGGGAAGGGGGGGGGGGGTCAATGACCTGTTTTTCAGCCTACCGACCGATTAAGGTAAGGAACTCCCCACCAGCCCCCCGCCTTCCCACACGCCGGCATTATCATTATCACATCTTCTCGTATTTCTATGCAAGTCGTCCAAAACTCAATAGTTTTCCCTTCCTTGCAGAGCCCCCAGAGGATACACATTATGATGGCCAACGTCGGATCACAGCAGTAAAACAGACGAAGTTAGCAAGGTAGGACAGTTATATGCACCCACATGCAAGTCGTGAAAGACAAACGCCGTACAGTTTGATAGCTTTACAGTTGACAGTGGCGTGGCCAGACATCGGGGCTACGGTGGGACGATAGCTGGAGCCCGGAAGTTGGAAATGCCGAGGCAGAATATTTCGTCGAACCCTATGCTTATATTCTATTCGAGGACGACATATTCAGCCCCGGTCGTCTTGAACTTACGGACCCAACTCTCGCCCCCTCCGACCCACGTGATCGGCAACGAGACCAGTCAGTTGTGTTCATTTTATTTGCATACTAAATAAGCAATTTCAACGTCATAATCACATAAATATGCCCCTCCTACTTCTCCTTGTACATGTTTTATGCTGTACTGTGTAAATACTGGGTTGTTTTATGCTGGACTGTTTACACCGTACTATTTGATGCCGTACTATGTTATACTACGCAAGTTCATGGAATGCTGTTTTATTCAGGACTATTTAACACTATACGGTGTTATACTGTGGTATTTCAAGCCGGGCTATTTAATGCCGCACTATTTGATATTGTATCGTTTCATGCTGTGCTGTGTTAGTACTATGCTGTGTGTGGTATGCTGTGTTAGTACTATGCTGTGTGTGGTATGCTGTGTTAGTACTATGCTGTGTGTGGTATGCTGTGTTAGTACTATGCTGTGCGTGGTATGCTGTGTTAGTACTATGCTGTGTGTGGTATGCTGTGTTAGTACTATGCTGCGTGTGGTATGCTGTGTTAGTACTATGCTGTGTGTGGTATGCTGTGTTAGTACTATGCTGTGTGTGGTATGCTGTGTTAGTACTATGCTGTGTGTGGTATGCTGTGTTAGTACTATGCTGTGTGTGGTATGCTGTGTTAGTACTATGCTGTGTGTGGCATGCTGTGTTAGTACTATGCTGTGTGTGGTATGCTGTGTTAGTACTATGCTGTGTGTGGTATGCTGTGTTAGTACTATGCTGTGTGTGGTATGCTGTGTTAGTACTATGCTGTGTGTGGTATGCTGTGTTAGTACTATGCTATGTGTGGTATGCTGTGTTAGTACTATGCTGTGTGTGGTATGCTGTGTTAGTACTATGCTGTGTGTGGTATGCTGTGTTAGTACTATGCTGTGTGTGGTATGCTGTGTTAGTACTATGCTGTGTGTGGTATGCTGTGTTAGTACTATGCTGTGTGTGGTATGCTGTGTTAGTACTATGCTATGTGTGGCATGGTGTGTTAGTACTATGCTGTGTGTGGTATGCTATGTGTGGAATGGTGTGTTAGTACTATGCTGTGTGTGGTATGCTGTGTTAGTACTATGCTGTGTGTGGTATGCTGTGTTAGTACTATGCTGTGTGTGGTATGCTGTGTTAGTACTATGCTGTGTGTGGTATGCTGTGTTAGTACTATGCTGTGTGTGGTATGGTGTGTTAGTACTATGCTGTGTGTGGTATGCTGTGTTAGTACTATGCTGTGTGTGGTATGCTGTGTTAGTACTATGCTGTGTGTGGTATGCTGTGTTAGTACTATGCTGTGTGTGGTATGCTGTGTTAGTACTATGCTGTGTGTGGTATGCTGTGTTAGTACTATGCTGTGTGTGGTATGCTGTGCTAGTACTATGCTGTGTGTGGTATGCTGTGTTAGTACTATGCTGTGTGTGGTATGCTGTGTTAGTACTATGCTGTGTGTGGTATGCTGTGTTAGTACTATGCTGTGTGTGGTATGCTGTGTTAGTACTATGCTGTGTGTGGTATGCTGTGTTAGTACTATGCTGTGTGTGGTATGCTGTGTTAGTACTATGCTGTGTGTGGTATGCTGTGTTAGTACTATGCTGTGTGTGGTATGCTGTGTTATTACTATGCTGTGTGTGGTATGCTGTGTTAGTACTATGCTGTGTGTGGTATGCTGTGTTAGTACTATGCTGTGTGTGGTATGCTGTGTTAGTACTATGCTGTGTGTGGTATGCTGTGTTAGTACTATGCTGTGTGTGGTATGCTGTGTTAGTACTATGCTGTGTGTGGTATGCTGTGTGTGGTATGCTGTGTTAGTACTATGCTGTGTGTGGTATGCTATGTTAGTACTATGCTGTGTGTGGTATGCTGTGTTAGTACTATGCTGTGTGTGGTATGCTGTGTGTGGTATGCTGTGTTAGTACTATGCTGTGTGTGGTATGCTGTGTTAGTACTATGCTGTGTGTGGTATGCTGTGTTAGTACTATGCTGTGTGTGGTATGCTGTGTTAGTACTATGCTGTGTGTGGTATGCTGTGTTAGTACTATGCTGTGTGTGGTATGCTGTGTTAGTACTATGCTGTGTGTGGTATGCTGTGTTAGTACTATGCTGTGTGTGGTATGCTATGTTAGTACTATGCTATGTGTGGTATGCTGTGTTAGTACTATGCTGTGTGTGGTATGCTGTGTTAGTACTATGCTGTGTGTGGTATGCTGTGTGTGGTATGCTGTGTTAGTACTATGCTGTGTGTGGTATGCTGTGTTAGTACTATGCTGTGTGTGGTATGCTGTGTTAGTACTATGCTGTGTGTGGTATGCTGTGTTAGTACTATGCTGTGTGTGGTATGCTGTGTTAGTACTATGCTGTGTGTGGTATGCTGTGTTAGTACTATGCTGTGTGTGGTATGCTGTGTTAGTACTATGCTGTGTGTGGTATGCTGTGTTAGTACTATGCTGTGTGTGGTATGCTGTGTTAGTACTATGCTGTGTGTGGTATGCTATGTTAGTACTATGCTATGTGTGGTATGCTGTGTTAGTACTATGCTGTGTGTGGTATGCTGTGTTAGTACTATGCTGTGTGTGGTATGCTGTGTGTGGTATGCTGTGTTAGTACTATGCTGTGTGTGGTATGCTGTGTTAGTACTATGCTGTGTGTGGTATGCTGTGTTAGTACTATGCTGTGTGTGGTATGCTGTGTTAGTACTATGCTGTGTGTGGTATGCTGTGTTAGTACTATGCTATGTGTGGTATGCTGTGCTAGTACTATGCTGTGTGTGGTATGCTATGTTAGTACTATGCTGTGTGTGGTATGCTGTGTTAGTACTATGCTGTGTGTGGTATGCTGTGTTAGTACTATGCTGTGTGTGGTATGCTGTGTTAGTACTATGCTGTGTGTGGTATGCTGTGTTAGTACTATGCTGTGTGTGGTATGCTGTGTTAGTACTATGCTATGTGTGGTATGCTGTGTTAGTACTATGCTGTGTGTGGTATGCTGTGTTAGTACTATGCTGTGTGTGGTATGCTGTGTTAGTACTATGCTGTGTGTGGTATGCTGTGTTAGTACTATGCTGTGTGTGGTATGCTATGTTAGTACTATGCTGTGTGTGGTATGCTGTGTTAGTACTATGCTGTGTGTGGTATGCTGTGTTAGTACTATGCTGTGTGTGGTATGCTGTGTTAGTACTATGCTGTGTGTGGTATGCTGTGCAGTGTGATATACTACACTGTACACAGGGATGGGGTGGGGGGCAAAGGGTTTTCCGCTAATCGGGAACGGGCTGCTCATTTCACCGCGAACTGGGAATGAGGAAGATAATGCTTCGTGAACTGGGAATGAGATATAAGCCGACCGTCGTGATCAAGGGTTTGATTTCGTTAATGGTGAACTGCGAATTTTAATACTAAATAACAGTGAATTGGGAAATCGCCAATTTATATCATGTATCCGCCCCTTCCATTGTGTGCGGTGAGTTCTCCATTTAATTCATCGTGACCTAGCAATAAAGAAATTTATTCTTCGTGAGTTGGGAACGCGACCCCCCCCCCCCCACCCCTATATATTGCACGGACCCCATGGAGACGCTGGCCTCAGGCCGAGTTGTCAAGTAACCCTGGGGACAGTTGCCTGCAGGGGATGTTTTGGCCGGGTGTCGTCCTTGTTAAACCGATGGGGATGTCAGACCACGGATTGACTATCAATTATATGGAGCAGCGCTCAAGTGTTATGGCCAACATGGGAGTTACCCTGCAATGGTTGTAGTATAGCGACTTGGGTAGCCCCAACGTAACGATTGGTTACCTCAAAAAATACTCAAGGCGAGACACAAACAAGGCATGATCTGCATCTCAAAGCAACAAACAATCTTAGACAGAAAGAAACAACAAGAAATAATCATAACGAGGCTTTGGCTGAGCTTCCCAATGTTTAAGCAGGCGTATGAAGGGGGCTGTTTGTATCCTTTGTTTGTTATATGTTGCCCGTAAAATTGAATTATTACCAGGTACAAGCCCGATTTCTTCTTGTGGCTGGAACAAATCTCGTCCCTGCTTTTCCCACTGCCCGGCCGAACTACTTTTATTCTTTATCGCCTGATCGTGGATTGACACTACCACCGGGACTGTCATTTACTGCGGACCTGCCCCGCGGCCTGACATCGACCCCAACATTTGTCACAGGACCGGGCGATGGGGACGTCACGCCCCGGGGACCTCATTTACATCGGCCACGGCCGCGTAGCCATGTCCTATTGGTATGAGGGCCTAGCTATGACGACAGAGAAGCCATGTCCTATTGATATGACGGCCTATTGCGACAGAGAAGCCATGCCCCTCTGATATGACGGCCCAAGGCGACAGAGAAGCCATATCCCGCAGATATGACGGCCCATGACGACAGAGAAGCCATGTCCCTCTGATATGACGGCCTATGGCGACAGAGAAGCCATGTCCCACTGATATGACGGCCTATGGCGACAGAGAAGCCATGTCCCACAGATATGACGGCCCATGGCGACAGAGAAGCCATGTCCCTCTGATATGACGGCCCAAGGCGACAGAGAAGCCATGTCCCACAGATATGACGGCCCATGACGACAGAGAAACCATATCCCACTGATATGACGGCCCATGACGACAGAGAAGCCATGTCCCACTGATAGGACGGCCCATGACGACAGAGAAGCCATGTCCCACTGATAGGACGGCCCATGACGACAGAGAAACCATGTCCCACTGATATGACGGCCCATGACGAGAGAGAAGCCATGTCCCACAGATATGACGGCTCATGACGACAGAGATGCCATGTCCCACAGATATGACGACCCAAGGCGACAGAGAAGCCATGTCCCACTGATATGACGGCCCATGGCGACAGAGAAACCATGTCCCACAGATATGACGGCCCATGACGACAGAGAAGCCATGTCCCACAGATATGACGGCCCATGACGACAGAGAAGCCATGTCCCACAGATATGACGGCCCATGGCGACAGAGAAGCCATGTCCTACAGATATGACGGCCCATGGCGACAGGAAAGCCTAGTCCCACTGATATGACGGCCCATGGCGACAGCGAAGCCATGTCCCACTGATATGACGGCCCATGACGACAGAGAAGCCATGTCACACTGATATGACGGCCCATGACGACAGAGAAGCCATGTCACACTGATATGACGGCCCATGATGACAGAGAAGCCATGTCCCACTGATATGACGGCCCATGACGACAGAGAAACCATGTCCCACAGATATGACGGCCCATGGCGACAGAGAAGCCATGTCCCACTGATGTGACGGCCCATGGCGACAGAGAAGCCATGTCCTATTGATATGACGGCCCATGACGACAGAGAAGCCATGTCCCACTGATATGACGGCCCATGACGACAGATAAGCCATGACCTATTGATATGACGGCCCAAGGCGACAGAGAAGTCATGTCCCACTGATATGACGGCCCATGACGACAGAAAAGCCATGTCCCACTGATAGGACGGCCCATGACGACAGAGAAACCATGTCCCACTGATATGACGGCCCATGACGACAGAGAAGCCATGTCCCACTGATAGGACGGCCCATGACGACAGAGAAGTCATGTCCCACTGATATGACGGCCCATGACGACAGAGAAGCCATGTCCCACTGATAGGACGGCCCATGACGACAGAGAAACCATGTCCCACTGATATGACGGCCCATGACGAGAGAGAAGCCATGTCCCACAGATATGACGGCTCATGACGACAGAGAAGCCATGTCCCACAGATATGACGACCCAAGGCGACAGAGAAGCCATGCGGATGTTATAAAATTATCTAGACGACTAATCCCGTATCGTGGAAAAATCACAAAGTTAACGTTTTGCACTGGCATTGTGACGGGGGGGGGTGGTGGGGGGGCGACAGAGGGACAGGGGTGAGGGCCACCAGAGGGGATGAAGATGACAGGGGCGGGTGGGACAGGAGGCCATGAGGTGGGCAGTAGGAGGTCGTGGTGGGAGGGGGGGGGGTGAACCTTGATAGTATGTTCGCTGAACGTGACAGACACAAATCTATGATCTGAGAATAGCAGTAATAGATTCCGTTGTGGCCCCCCATCGAGAAACGCCCAACGTCGGTGCTTTATTTAATCTCCGGAGGCGATCTCTCCCGACGAACACGACGAACAAACTTCGTTAGAGACGGGTAGCAAAAAAGTAAGCAAACAATACAATCATATTACCCGCGATGTAACTAACTTGAGGTACGGACTTTCCTATCTAACTTGGTTATAACCTGGTTTTCGAGAAGTCACAACCAATATAAGTAATTGGTCACCAGACTACCTAGTGCGACGACAGTGCGCCTACGGTCATTCACAGCGGTGGTGTAGAGTGGGGGTGGGGGTGGGGGGAGGGGGCCGTCTGGGACCCTATATGCAGACCCCCCCCCCCCAACACACACACACAATGGATCCTCAATTCCATACAATGGTTTTTTCTCCCAGAGACATTATGAGAAATGCCGAGGACATTATGACGTGGCGTCATGACGTCACAAATCGAGGCCTCCTGGCGCCGTGTGTAATTGGCACTCTCATTGCCATCAGACCGTACTATAACTTCAGTCCACTCCAATCTAGTTCAGGGTTCTCTTGTGTTCTCCTAAATATCCATGCTAGGATAACATGCTAACGACCCATTATGGGTCGTCACAACGTAGACTGCATGAACAAAGTCAGTATGGTTGACCAGGACTAGGACCATAGGGTCGCTGTCACCCGGGCTAGGACCATAGGGTCGCTGTCACCCGGGCTAGGACCATAGGGTCGCTGTCACCCGGGCTAGGACCACAGGGTCGCTGTCACCCGGGCTAAGACCATAGGGTCGCTGTCACCCGGGATAAGACCATAGGGCCGCTGTCACCCGGGCTAAGACCATAGGGTCGCTGTCACCCGGGCTAAGACCATGGGGTCGCTGTCACCCGTGCTAAGACCATAGGGTCGCTGTCACCCGGGCTAAGACCATAGGGTCGCTGTCACCCGGGCTAAGACCATAGGGCCGCTGTCACCCGGGCTAAGACCACAGGGTCGCTGTCACCCGGGCTAGGACCATAGGGTCGCTGTCACCCGGGCTAGGACCATAGGGTCGCTGTCACCCGGGCTAAGACCATAGGGTCGCTGTCACCCGGGCTAAGACCATAGGGTCGCTGTCACCCGGGCTAGGACCATAGGGTCGCTGTCAGCCGGGCTAAGACCATGGGGTCGCTGTCACCCGGGCTAAGACCATAGGGTCGCTGTCACCCGGGCTAAGACCATAGGGTCGCTGTCACCCGGGCTAGGACCATAGGGTCGCTGTCACCCGGGCTAGGACCACAGGGTCGCTGTCACCCGGGCTAGGACCATAGGGTCGCTGTCACCCGGGCTAAGACCATAGGGTCGCTGTCACCCGGGCTAAGACCACAGGGTCGCTGTCACCCGGGCTAAGACCTTAGGGTCGCTGTCACCCGGGCTAGGACCATAGGGTCGCTGTCACCCGGGCTAGGGTCATAGGGTCGCTGTCACCCGGGCTAGGACCATAGGGTCGCTGTCACCCGGGCTAGGACCATAGAGTCGCTGTCACCCGGGGCTAGGGTCATAGGGTCGCTGTCACCCGGGCTAGGACCATAGGGTCGCTGTCACCCGGGCTAGGACCATATATTGCTGTCTATTTAACAGGAATAGAGTAGTTACATGTATTAATGTCAAGCATAAGATGCAAAACTAATAATGCCGGTCGAAGAATGCGATAAACGAACAAGAAACCCGTGTGAAAAGAATGCGCGTTGACAATCACTGAATAATATCAATCAAGAACAAGTCTAGTTGACCTACACGTGGCTCATGTACTACTTACGCTTTGGAAACCTAGGGTCGGTCTTTATAAAGCGCCCTTATGTTACATCACTCTGTTTAGCGATAAGTGGAATATTTGTCGAGCGATTATTGTGTTCCAAATAAAACAAGTGGTCGTCAAAGAGTTTCTGAATATTAAAAAAAAAAAAAAAATTATATTATTTATAATTACTCGATCTTGAGCAGCACCACTACGAGCTAGTGTGAGGCTACGACGACAATTCACAAGCTACAGTGGGATTATGATTAGGGCACCAGCAATATTTCTGTTCTCCGGCAAGACGCCCCCTCGCCCAGCGGACACCTGCCCCCCCCCCCCCACCCTCACCCCAGCGGACATACGCCCTGCCCTTCCACCTCCTCCCCCTTTACCCCAGCGGATACCTGCTCCCCCCCCCCCCTCACCCCAGCGGACATACGCCGCCCCCCTTTACCCCAGCGGACATACGCCCCCCTCCTTCACCCCAGGGGACATACGCCCCCCCCCCCTCCCCCTTCACCCCAGCGGACATACGCCGCCCCCCTTTACCCCAGCGGACATACGCCCCCCCCCCATGTACCATACGTAGACAAAGGGATGGGGGTGGGGCAGGCGTATGTTGGGGGCCTGTGTCCACCGGGGTGGCAGGGCCGCCGAGGTGAGAGGGAGGGCTTGAGAGGGAGGGAGATCGGTGACCGCGTCCCCTCCTCTCCTGCTGTTTGGATGCACAGCACGCACGTGTCATTGTGCGATAAGGTTTGTCAGCAATCAGTGGACAGAGCTCTGCTGAACAGCTAATCAAGGGAAGGGTGTGGGCGATGGACAATGGGTGAGGTGGGGTCTGGAGCTGAAAGAGGAGGGGGAGGGGGGCGTGGGGATATTTATTTCAGGAGGTCACGGTCAATTGTAGTGACGTTGGTGTGTACTATGGAGCTAAATATTGTGTCACCCGGGGAAATGGCCTTGACATGTCACCCTCTGGGGTTCTGGGGTATGGCCTTGACATGTCACCCTCTGGGGTTCTGGGGTATGGCCGTGACATGTCACCCTCTGGGGTCCTGGGGTATGGCCGTGACATGTCACCCTCTGGGGTCCTGGGGTATGACCGTGACATGTCACCCTCTGGGGTCCTGGGGTATGGCCGTGACATGTCACCCTCTGGGGTTCTGGGGTATGGCCGTGACATGTCACCCTCTGAGGTTCTGGGGTATGGCCTTGACATGTCACCCTCTGGGGTCCTGGGGTATGGCCGTGACATGTCACCCTCTGGGGTTCTGGGGTATGGCCGTGACATGTCACCCTCTGGGGTTCTGAGGTATGGCCTTGACATGTCACCCTCTGGGGTCCTGGGGTATGGCCGTGACATGTCACCCTCTGGGGTTCTGGGGTATGGCCGTGACATGTCACCCTCTGGGGTCCTGGGGTATGGCCGTGACCTGTCACCCTCTGGGGTTCGGGGTATGGCCTTGACATGTCACCCTCTGGGGTTCTGGGGTATGGCCTTGACATGTCACCCTCTGGGGTTCTGGGGTATGGCCGTGACATGTCACCCTCTGGGGTCCTTGGGTATGGCCGTGACATGTCACCCTCTGGGGTTCTGGGGCCGTGACATGTCACTCTCTGGGGTCCGAGGCTATCGCCTTGACATGTCACCCTCCGGGGGCCGGAGATATCGCCTCGACTTGTCACCCTCCGGGATCCGGGGGTGTGGCCTTGACATGTCGTCCTCTGGGGTCCGGGGGTATCGCCTTGACATGTCACCCTCCTGGGGCCGGAGATATCGCCTCGACTTGTCACCCTCCGGGGTCCGTGGGGTATGGCCTAGAGTTGTCACCCTCCGGGGTCCGGGGGGTATGGCCTAGACATGTCACCCTCTGGGGTCCGGGGAGTATGGCCGTGACATGTCACCCTCTGGGGTCCGGGGGTATGGCCGTGACATGTCACCCTCTGGGGTTCTGGGGTATGGCCGTGACATGTCACCCTCTGAGGTCCGGGGCTATCGCCTTGACATGTCACCCTCCGGGGGCCGGAGATATCGCCTCGACTTGTCACCCTCCGGGGTCCGTGGGGTATGGCCTAGACTTGTCACCCTCCGGGGTCCGGGGGGTATGGCCTAGACATGTCACCCTCTGGGGTCCGGGGAGTATGGCCGTGACATGTCACCCTCTGGGGTCCGGGGGTATGGCCGTGACATGTCACCCTCTGGGGTTCTGGGGTATGGCCGTGACATGTCACCCTCTGGGGTCCGGGGCTATCGCCTTGACATGTCACCCTCCGGGGGCCGGAGATATCGCCTCGACTTGTCACCCTCCGGGGTCCGGGGGGTATGGCCTAGACTTGTCACCCTCCGGGGTCCGGGGGGTATGGCCTAGACATGTCACCCTCTGGGGTCCGGCGAGTATGGCCGTGACATGTCACCCTCTGGGGTCCTGGGGTATGGCCGTGACATGTCACCCTCTGGGGTCCGGGGCTATCGCCTTGACATGTCACCCTCTGGGGTCCGGGGAGTATGGCCGTGACATGTCACCCTCTGGGGTTCTGGGGTATGGCCGTGACATGTCACCCTCTGGGGTCCGGGGCTATCGCCTTGACATGTCACCCTCCGGGGGCCGGGGGTGTGGCCTTGACATGTCGTCCTCTGGGGTCCGGGGGTATCGCCTTGACATGTCACCCTCCGGGGGCCGGAGATATCGACTCGACTTGTCACCCTCTGGGGTCCGGGGCTATCGCCTTGACATGTCACCTTCCGGGGGCCGGAGATATCGCCTCGACTTGTCACCTTCCGGGGTCCGGGGGTGTGGCCTTGACATGTCGTCCTCTGGGGTCCGGGGGTATCGCCTTGACATGTCACCCTCCGGGGCCCGGAGATATCGCCTCGACTTGTCACCCTCCGGGGTTCGTGGGGTATGGCCTAGACTTGTCACCCTCCGGGGTCCGGGGGGTATGGCCTAGACATGTCACCCTCTGGGGTCCGGGGGTATCGCCGTGACTTGGACCTGGACTTTAATTCCGGTCACGTCCTAGCGACTCGGCTCTGATTGGATTACCACATGATATACGTCGCCAAACGTGACACAAAACATGACCTCACGAACAGCGTCGGGTACGATTACTCTTACTAAATCACTTCAAGCCATTGGGGCGGGACGTACGGGGTTTACTTTGGGTGTGTTTACGTTGGGATTCACGTTGGGTTTGTTTACGTTGGGTGTGTTTACGTTGGGTGTGTTTATGTTGAGTGTGTTGACGTTGGGTTTGTTACGTTGGGTGTGTTTACGTTGGGTGTGTTTGCATTGGGTGTGTTTTCACGTTGGGTGTGTTTACGCTGGGTGTGTTTAAGTTGGGTAATGTTACGTTGGGTGTGTCTACGTTGGGTGTGTTGATGTTGAGTGTGTTTACGTTGGTTGTGTTACGTTGGGTGTGTTTACGTTGGGTGTGTTTACGTTGGATGTTTGATGTTGAGTGTGTTTACGTTGGGTGTATTTACGTTGGGTGTGTTTACGTTGGGTGTATTTACGCCAGGTGTGTTTATATTGAGAGTATACACGTTGGGTTTGTTTACGTTGAGTGTGTTTATGTTGAGCGTGTTTACGTTGGGTGTGTCACGTTGGGTGTGTTTACATTGGGTGTGTTTGCATTGGGTGTGTTTGCATTGGGTGTGTTTTTACGTTTGGTGTGTTTACGCTGGGTGTGTTTATGTTGAGTGTGTTTACGTTGGGTGTGTTACGTTGGGAGTGTTTACGTTGAGTGTGTTTACGTTGGGTGTGTTTGCGTTGGGTGTGTTTTTACGTTGGGTGTATTTACATTGGGTCTGTTCACGTTGAGTCTGTTAACGTTGGGCCTTTATGACTGACCACAAGGAGTAGGTGGGTGACCTTTATCTCTGACCACAAGGAGTAGGTGGGTGACCTTTATCTCTGACCACAAGGAGTAGGTGGGTGACCTTTATGTCTGAAGACAAGGAGTAGGTGGGTGACCTTTATCTCTGACCACAAGGAGTAGGTGGGTGACCTTTATGTCTGAAGACAAGGAGTAGGTGGGTGACCTTCATGTCTGACCCCAAGGACTAGGTGGGTGACCTCTATGTCTGACCACAAGGAGTAGGTGGGTGACCTCTATATCTTATCACAAGGAGTAGGTGGGTGACCTCTATGTCTGACCACAAGGAGTAGGTGGGTGAACTCAATGTCTGACCACAAGGAGTAGGTGGGTAACCTCTATGTCTTATCACAAGGAGTAGGTGGGTGACCTCTATGTCTGACCACAAGGAGTAGGTGGGTGACCTTTATGTCTGACCAAAAAGAGTAGGTGGGGGACCTCTATGTCTGACTACAAGGACTAGGTGAGCGACCTTCATGTCTGACCACAAGAAGTAGGTGGGTGACTTCTATGTCTGACCACAAGGAGTAGGTGGGTGAGTGTTATGTCTGACCACCAGGAGTAGGTGGGTGAGTGTTATGTCTGACCACCAAGAGTATGTTGGTGACCTCTATGTCTGACCACAAGGAGTAGGTTGACGACCTCTATATCTCACCACAAATAGTAGGTGGGCGACCTTTATATCTGACCACAAGGAGTAGGTGGGCGACCATTATATCTGACCACAAGGAGTAGGTGAGCGACCTTCATGTCTGACCACAAGGAGTAGGTGGGCGACCATTATATCTGACCCCAAAGAAGTAGGTGGGCGACCATTATATCTGCCCCAAGGAGTAGGTGGGTGACCTCTATGTCTTACCACAAGGAGTAGGTGGGTGACCTTTATGTCTGACCAAAAAGAGTAGGTGGGGGACCTCTATGTCTGACCACAAGGAGTAGGTGAGCGACCTCTATGGTTGACCACCAGGAGTAGGTGAGTGACCTCTTTGCCTGACCACAAGTAGTAGATGGGCGACCTATATATCTGACCACAAAGAGGAGGTTTGTGACATATATGTCTGACCACAAGGAGTAGGTGGATGACCTCTATGGTTGACCACCAGGAGTAGGTGAGTGACCTCTTTGTCTGACCACAAGTAGTAGATGGGCGATCTTTATATCTGACCACAAAGAGGAGGTTTGTGACATATATGTCTGACCACAAGGAGTAGGTGGATGACCTCTGTGTCTAACCACAAGGAGTAGGTGGGTGACCTTTATGTCTGACCAAAAAGAGTAGGTGGGGGACCTCTATGTCTGACCACAAGGAGTAGGTGAGCGACCTTCATGTCTGACCACAAGAAGTAGGTGGGTGACCTCTATGTCTGACCACAAGGAGTAGGTGGGTGAGTGTTATGTCTGACCACCAGGAGTAGGTGGGTGAGTGTTATGTCTGACCACCAGGAGTATGTTGGTGACCTCTATGTCTGACCACAAGGAGTAGGTTGACGACCTCTATATCTCACCACAAATAGTAGGTGGGCGACTATTATATCTGACCACAAGGAGTAGGTGGGCGACCATTATATCTGACCACAAGGAGTAGGTGAACGACCTTCATGTCTGACCACAAGGAGTAGGTGGGCAACCATTATATCTGACCCCAAGGAGTAGGTGGGCGACCATTATATCTGACCCCAAGGAGAAGGTGGGTGACCTCTATGTCTTACCACAAGGAGTAGGTGGGCGACCTTTATATCTGACCCCAAGGAGTAGGTGGGTGACCTCTATGTCTGACCACAAGGAGTAGGTGGGCGACCTTTATATCTGACCACAAGGAGGAGGTGGGCGAACTTCATATCTGACCACAAGGAGTAGGTGGGTGACCTATATATCTGACCACAAGGAGTAGGTGGGCGACCTTCATGTCTGACCACAAAGAGTAGGTGGGTGACCTATATGTCTGACCACAAGGAGTTTTTGGGTGACTTTTATGTCTGACCACAAAGTGTATGTGGGTGACCTTTATCTCTGACCACAAGGCGTAGGTGGGTGACCTTTATGTCTGACCAAAAGGAGTAGGTGGGGGACCTCTATGTCTGACCACAAGGAGTTGGTGAGCGACCTCTATGGTTGACCACCAGGAGTAGGTGGGTGACCTTTATGTCTGACCAAAAGGAGTAGGTGGGGGACTTCTATGTCTGACCACAAGGAGTAGGTGGGGGACCTCTATGTCTGACCACAAGGAGTAGGTGAGCGACCTCTATGGTTGACCACCAGGAGTAGGTGAGTGACCTCTTTGTCTGACCACAAGTAGTAGATGGGCGACCTTTATATCTGTCCACAAAGAGGAGGTGTGTGACATATATGTCTGACCACAAGGCGTAGGTGGGTGACCTCTATGGTTGACCACCAGGAGTAGGTGAGTGACCTCTTTGTCTGACCACAAGTAGTAGATGGGCGACCTTTATATCTCACCACAAAGAGGAGGTTTGTGACATATATGTCTGACCACAAGGAGTAGGTGGATGACCTCTATGTCTAACCACAAGGAGTAGGTGGGTGACCTTTTTATATGACCACATGGAGTAGGTGGGTGACCTCTATGTCTGACCACAAGGAGTAGGTGAGCGACCTCTATATCTGACCACAAGGAGTAGGTGGGTGACCTCTATATCTGACCACAAGGAGTAGGTGGGCGACCTCTATATCTGACCACAAGGAGTAGGTGGGCGACCTTTGTATCTGACCACAAGAAGCAGGTGGGTGACCTATATGTCTGACCACAAGGAGTTGGTGGGTGACTTTTATGTCTGACCACAAGGTGTATGTGGATGGCCTTTATCTCTGACCACAAGGCGTAGGTGGGTGACCTCTATGGTTGACCACCAGGAGTAGGTGAGTGACCACTTTGTCTGACCACAAGTAGTAGGTGGGTGACCTCTATATCTGACCACAAGGAGTAGGTGGACGTCCTCTGTGTCTGACCACAAGGAGTAGGTGGGTGACCTTTTTATATGACCACAAGGAGTAGGTGGGTGACCTCTATGTCTGACCACAAGGAGTAGGTGGGCGACCTTTATATCTGACCGCAAGGAGTAGGTGGGAGACCTCTATATCTGACCACAAGGAGTAGGTGGGCGACCTCTATATCTGACCACAAGGAGTAGGTGGGCGACCTTTATATCTGACCACAAAGAGTAGGTGGGTGACCTTTATATCTGACCACAAGGAGTAGGTGGGCGACCTCTATATCTGACCACAAGGAGTAGGTGGGCGACCTTTATATCTGACCACAAGGAGTAGGTGGGTGACCTCTATATCTGACCACAAGGAGTAGGTGGGCGACCTCTATATCTGACCGCAAGGAGTAGGTGGGTGACCTCTATATCTGACCACAAGGAGTAGGTGGGCGACCTCTATATCTGACCACAAGGAGTAGGTGGGCGACCTCTATATCTGACCACAAGGAGTAGGTGGACGTCCTCTGTGTCTGACCACAAGGAGTAGGTGGGCGACCTCTATATCTGACCACAAGGAGTAGGTGGATGACCTCTATATCTGACCACAAGGAGTAAGTGGGCGACCTCTATATCTGACCACAAGCAGTAGGTGGGCGACCTCTATATCTGACCACAAGGAGTAGGTAGGTGACCTCTATATCTGACCACAATGAGTAGGTAGGTGACCTCTATATCTGACCACAATGAGTAGGTGGGTGACCTCTATATCTGACCACAAGGAGTAGGTGGGCGACCTCTATATCTGACCACAAGGAGTAGGTGGGCGACCTCTATGTCTGACCACAAGGAGTAGGTGGGCGACCTCTATGTCTGACCACAAGGAGTAGGTGGGTGACCTCTATGTCTGACCACAAGGAGTAGGTGGGCGACCTCTATGTCTGACCACAAGGAGTAGGTGAGCGACCTCTATGTCTGACCACAAGGAGTAGGCGGGCGACCTCTATGTCTGACCACAAGGAGTAGGTGGGCAACCTCTATATCGGACCACAAGGAGTAGGTGGGCGACCTCTATGTCTGACCACAAGGAGTAGGTGGGCGACCTCTATGTCTGACCACAAGGAGTAGGTGGGTAACCTCTATATCTGACCACAAGGAGTAGGTGGGCGACCTTTGCGGCGTGTCTTGTTCATTGAGTTCTTGCCCTGTTGACGCCCTGACTTGTTGCTGGGGCTCTAAGTAATGTTTTGCCCCCTCCACAGTGGCCGTGTAGTGACCTATTGAGGTGCTGCTCATCCCGGGGTGTCCTATTGACAAGGTTTACAACCCGCCGGTTTGCATACCAATACGGGGCGACATGTTTGCCTTGTGCTGTGTTGAATTGTTCGCCGGGTCCCTGATATGATATATGTGGCGCTATGTTATTGTTAGGTATAGGCCCTGTGATAGTGTCTCAGCTTATCTGTTATTGTAAGGTATAGGCCCTGTGATAGTGTCTCAGCTTACCTGTTATTGTAAGGTATAGGCCCTGTGATAGTGTCTCAGCTTACCTGTTATTGTAAGGTATACGCCCTGTGATAGTGTCTCAGCTTATCTGTTATTGTAGGGTATAGGCCCTGTGATAGTGTCTCAGCTTACCTGTTATTGTAAGGTATAGGCCCTGTGATAGTGTCTCAGCTTCCCTGTTATTGTAAGGTATACGCCCTGTGATAGTGTCTTAGCTTACCTCTTATTGTAAGGTATAGGCCTTGTGATAGTGTCTCAGCTTACCTGTTAATGGTAGCAATAGCGCTGTGAGGGAGGACTGGTTGCAGTGTGGCGGTGGCTATAAATGTCACTGGCGGATACTGGGGGGAGATCTCCAGGACGTTTTTTGCTTCTCGTGTATTTTTAAAACGTATTAATTTGATCATCGACAGCGAATAGAGACATTCACGACCATATCCACGTCTGTTAAAGAAGAGTAAATTGCCTGTCCCTCCATCTGTGTTTTTTTTTCTTTTTTTTTTCTTGATGCGTTACCTACTTACATCACAACTACATTGTGGTAATACATACTTACATTACAACTACATTGTGGTAATACATACTTACATTACAACTACATTGTGGTAATACATGAACACAAAGACGGCAGTTAGGATCTAAGAAATAAACGTTTCTCCCATCGATACATGAATACCTTTAACTGATTTTTTTACACAGGATAGACGATTTGCTCGTTTTTTATATGATATTTTAGCTCGGATAGAAAAGAATTTAATGTGATAGGCGTAGATCTTACACGTTATACGTGAATATGATATTTGGCTAAAAGGAACGCACTATTTATGGCGTAGACCGGTTTATCGTAGGATCCTAACATATTTGTTTTTATAGAACCCGCCATAATATCAGATGTGGCTGAGTGCCACGACTCCGTGAGAGCATTCCAGAAACTACGTACTACGATACAATCGCAGAATCTATGGATAAGTGTGTCTACCTCCGGGCATTAATCGCACAAACCACTCTCCGCCAGTCCAATTATGTTTTGTTGATATTTGTTGTAGGGAGCAAACCTGCAAAGGATTGAATACGGAAAGAATTGTAGTTTGGTTTCAATGATACATTTAAAAGGCAGGGAACATATTTTGTCCCAATCTGATTGGTGGAAGGAAAAGACATCAAGCCACTTGTTCATCTGTACACAACTTGATGGACGAGAACAAAGTATAGTATAGAGAGATTTACACGAAAGAAATAAAAGGTCCAGATGATGCAAGGACTGGAGACAATTGCTACTTGGCAGGCGTATTCTCCCGCCACGAGGAATAGCTTATCTAATACTATAATACTCCAGAAACTGGAAACTTACCCCATACTTATCTACCAACCTCAGACAACAGACGATTGTCATTTCCAACTATGTCATTAATTTTAACAATGCCACATTTATACCACTTGCCGTAGAGGACCGACTCGTTGCCAAACTTTACGAACGGATTAAACCACAGTACTTCCTGCCCAATTTCCGGAATACTCTCTGGCACAAAGTGAGATTATAAGCTTCACCCATGATGTTAGAATATCTCCGTAAAATAAAAGTACAGATTCTAAATACATATCAGGTATGCAGCATCTAGTATTTAACAGGTCCTGTATACCAATCTGGGGAAAGTGTGCTTGGAGGCATTCCTTCCAAACATTAGCGTCCCCGTTATACAATTTATTGACATAACCCAGTTGGAAGGATGCTAACTTTGCTTCCAGGATGGGCATTTTCATGCCTCCTTTATTAATTGGTTGCGATAATGTATCAAGCTTGACCTTTGGCCTTGCATTTTTCCACACAAACGAATTAACCAGGCTTTGACTGTTGTTTACAACGGTAGGAGGAACATGCATATTTGACAATACATACACGAGCTTAGGAATGACGAGCCTTTTAACAATAAAAATTTGTCAAATAAGTGTGAGATTCCGCACTTTCCACCTATTCAAGCATTTCTTCAATTTGTCCATTTAATTCTAAATTCTTGGGGGTTTGCCAGAATTGGCCCCTATCCAAATAGCTTCCGTCTTATCTAAGTTACAGCATAGACCAGATAACTGTGCATATTGGTTTAGGAGGGTGAGGTGTCTTTTCGCTGAGTCCACATCCGCTAGAAAGTAGGTAGTATCTTTTAGTATTCTAACAGGATTGGTTACAACTTCCCCGTTCTCTAGCTTAAGTGTCGCCACACACTTATTACTATAATTTCTATAATTTTTCTGACATAGGCCCAGAAAATATTTGGACGTTCTGTCTCGCGATTTCTGAGCCTTTTACCTCGAGGAGTAGAAAATTCTGGTTTGTGACTTCTAATCTCACATTTAATCATGTCCCATTTTAAACCTTTATCTTTAACGTCGGCGTATTTTTTGGTGGCAGCCATTGAGAGCTCCGCCTGTATGGGGCGGTGTAAGTCCCTCTCGGTTGGTGCCGATCTCTACAAGGGAAGGTCAGGTGCAGACATTGGTATGCGATATTCCGGGCGTGTCGTTCATTACACGTTAACGTCAGAAAGACCATGGTGGCAGTCGTAACCATGGCTGCCACCAGACGCTTGTTGGAGTAAGGCGCTATCCCGGTAAACAGACATAGATCAAGGCAGAGAGACAGAACAGACATAGATAAAGGCTAAGAGAGACAGAACAGATATAGATAAAAGCAAAGAGGCAGAACAGACAGAGATAAAGGCAGAGAGAGACAGAACAGACATAGATAAAGGCAGGGAGAGAGAGAGAACAGACAGAGATCAAGGCATAGAGAGAGATAGAGCAGACATAGATAAAGGCAGAGAGACAGAACAGACATAGATAAAGACAGAGAGAGAGACAGAACAGACAGATAAAGGCAGAGAGAGACAGAAAAGACATAGATAAAGGCAGAGAGAGAGAGAGAGAACAGACAGATATCAAGGCAGAGAGACAGAACAGACAGATATAAAGGCAGAGAGAAACAGAACAGATATAGATAAAAGCAGAGAGAGACGGAACAGACATAGATAAAGGCAGAGAGGCAGCACAGACATAGATAAAGGCAGAGACAGACAGAACATACATAGATAAAAGCAGAGAGAGAGACAGAACAGACAGAGATAAAGGCAGAGAGAGACAGAACAGACATAGATAAAGACAGAGAGAGAGACAGAACAGACAGATATAAAGGTCGAGAGAGATAGAGCAGACATAGATAAAGGCAGAGAGAGACAGAACAGACATTGATAAAGGCAGAGAGAGACAGAACAGACATAGATAAAGGCAGCGACACGCAGCGACAGGCAAAGACAGAGACAGCGACAAGCAGAGACAGGCAAAGACAGAGACAGGGACAAGCAGAGACAGGCAAAGACAGAGACAGCGAAACGCAGAGACAGACAAAGACAGAGACAGCGACACGCAGAGACAGGCAAAGACAGAGACAGAGACAAGCAGACACAGGCATAGACAGAGACAGCGACAAGCAGAGACAGGCAAAGACAGAGACAGCGAAACGCAGAGACAGACAAAGACAGAGACAGCGACACGCAGAGACAGGCAAAGACAGAGACAGCGACAAGCAGAGACAGGCAAAGACAGAGACAGCGACAAACAGAGATAGACAACGACAGAGACAGCGACAAGCAGAGACAGGCAAAGACAGAGACAGCGACAAGCAGAGACAGGCAAAGACAGAGACAGGGACACGCAGAGACAGACAAAGACAGAGACAGCGACACGTAGCGACAGGCAAAGACAGAGACAGCGACAAGCAGAGACAGACAAAGACAGAGACAGCGGCAAGCAGAGACAGGCAAAGACAGAGACAGCGACACGCAGCGACAGGCAAAGACAGGGACAGCGACAGACAGAGATAGGCAAAGACAGAAACAGCGACACCCAGAGACAGGCAAAGACAGAGACAGCGACACGCAGAGACAGGCAAAGACATAGACAGCGACACGCAGCGACAGGCAAAGACAGAGACAGCGACAAGCAGAGACAGGCAAAGACAGAGACAGCGACACGCAGAGACAGGCAAAGACAGAGACAGCGACAAACAGAGACAGGCAAAGACAGATACACAGACACGCAGAGACAGGCAAAGACAGAGACAGCGACACGCAGCGACAGGCAAAGACAGAGACAGCGACAAGCAGAGACAGGCAAAGACAGAGACAGCGACACGCAGAGACAGGCAAAGGCAGAGACAGCGACACGCAGAGACAGGCAAAGACAGAGACAGCGACAAACAGAGACAGGCAAAGACAGATACACAGACACGCAGAGACAGGCAAAGACAGAGACAGCGACACGCAGCGACAGGCAAAGACAGAGACAGCGACAAGCAGAGACAGGCAAAGACAGAGACAGCGACACGCAGAGACAGGCAAAGACAGAGACAGCGACACGCAGCGACAGGCAAAGACAGAGACAGCGACAAGCAGAGACAGGCATAGACAGAGACAGCGACACGCAGAGACATGCAAAGACAGAGACTGCGACAAGCAGAGACAGGCAAAGACAGAGACAGGGACAAACAGAGACAGGCAAAGAGAGAGACAGCGACACGCAGAGACAGGCAAAGACAGAGACAGCGACACGCAGCGGCAGGCAAAGACAGAGACAGCGACAAGCAGAGACAGGCAAAGACAGAGACAGGGACACGCAGAGAAAGGCAAAGACAGAGACAACGGCACGCAGAGACAGGCAACGACAGAGACAGCGACAAGCAGAGACAGGCAAAGACAGAGACAGCGACACGCAGAGAAAGGCAAAGACAGAGACAGCGAGAGGCAGAGACGGAGACAGCGACACGCAGAGATAGGCAAAGACAGAGACAGCGACACGCAGAGACAGACAAAGACAGAGACAGCGACAAGCAGAGACAGGCAAAGACAGAGACAGCAAGAGGCAGAGACGGAGACAGCTACACGCAGAGAAAGGCAAAGACAGAGACAGCGACACGCAGCGGCAGGCAAAGACAGAGACAGCGACACGCAGAGAAAGGCAAAGACAGAGACAGCGACACGCAGCGGCAGGCAAAGACAGAGACAGCGAGAGGCAGAGACGGAGACAGCGACACGCAGAGATAGGCAAAGACAGAGACAGCGACACGCAGAGACAGGCAAAGACAGAGACAGCCACACGCAGCGGCAGGCAAAGACAGAGACAGCGACAAGCAGAGACAGGCAAAGACAGAGACAGCGACAAGCAGAGACAGGCAAAGACAGAGACAGCCACACGCAGCGGCAGGCAAAGACAGAGACAGCGACAAGCAGAGACAGGCAAAGACAGAGACAGCGACACGCAGAGACAGGCAAAGACAGAGACAGCCACACGCAGCGGCAGGCAAAGACAGAGACAGCGACAAGCAGAGACAGGCAAAGACAGAGACAGCGACACGCAGAGACAGGCAAAGACAGAGACAGCCACACGCAGCGGCAGGCAAAGACAGAGACAGCGACAAGCAGAGACAGGCAAAGACAGAGACAGGGACACGCAGAGACAGGCAAAGAGAGAGACAGCGACAAGCAGAGACAGGCAAAGACAGAGACAGAGACAAACAGAGACAGACAAAGACAGAGACAGCGACACGCAGAGATAGGCAAAGACAGAGACAGCGACAAACAGAGACAGACAAAGACAGAGACAGCGACACGCAGAGATAGGCAAAGACAGAGACAGCGACACGCAGAGATAGGCAGGGAGAGAGACAGCGACAAGCAGAGACAGGCAAAGGCAGAGACAGCGACACGCAGAGACAGGCAAAGACAGAGACAGCGACAAACAGAGACAGGCAAAGACAGATACACAGACACGCAGAGACAGGCAAAGACAGAGACAGCGACACGCAGCGACAGGCAAAGACAGAGACAGCGACAAGCAGAGACAGGCAAAGACAGAGACAGCGACACGCAGAGACAGGCAAAGACAGAGACAGCGACACGCAGCGACAGGCAAAGACAGAGACAGCGACAAGCAGAGACAGGCATAGACAGAGACAGCGACACGCAGAGACATGCAAAGACAGAGACTGCGACAAGCAGAGACAGGCAAAGACAGAGACAGGGACAAACAGAGACAGGCAAAGAGAGAGACAGCGACACGCAGAGACAGGCAAAGACAGAGACAGCGACACGCAGCGGCAGGCAAAGACAGAGACAGCGACAAGCAGAGACAGGCAAAGACAGAGACAGGGACACGCAGAGAAAGGCAAAGACAGAGACAACGGCACGCAGAGACAGGCAACGACAGAGACAGCGACAAGCAGAGACAGGCAAAGACAGAGACAGCGACACGCAGAGAAAGGCAAAGACAGAGACAGCGAGAGGCAGAGACGGAGACAGCGACACGCAGAGATAGGCAAAGACAGAGACAGCGACACGCAGAGACAGACAAAGACAGAGACAGCGACAAGCAGAGACAGGCAAAGACAGAGACAGCAAGAGGCAGAGACGGAGACAGCTACACGCAGAGAAAGGCAAAGACAGAGACAGCGACACGCAGCGGCAGGCAAAGACAGAGACAGCGACACGCAGAGAAAGGCAAAGACAGAGACAGCGACACGCAGCGGCAGGCAAAGACAGAGACAGCGACACGCAGAGAAAGGCAAAGACAGAGACAGCGACACGCAGCGGCAGGCAAAGACAGAGACAGCGAGAGGCAGAGACGGAGACAGCGACACGCAGAGATAGGCAAAGACAGAGACAGCGACACGCAGAGACAGGCAAAGACAGAGACAGCCACACGCAGCGGCAGGCAAAGACAGAGACAGCGACAAGCAGAGACAGGCAAAGACAGAGACAGGGACACGCAGAGACAGGCAAAGAGAGAGACAGCGACAAGCAGAGACAGGCAAAGACAGAGACAGAGACAAACAGAGACAGACAAAGACAGAGACAGCGACACGCAGAGATAGGCAAAGACAGAGACAGCGACAAACAGAGACAGACAAAGACAGAGACAGCGACACGCAGAGATAGGCAAAGACAGAGACAGCGACACGCAGAGATAGGCAGGGAGAGAGACAGCGACACGCAGAGACAGGCAAAGACAGAGACAGCGACACGCAGAGATAGGCAAAGACAGAGACAGCGACACGCAGAGACAGGCAAAGACTGAGACAGCGACACGCAGAGACAGGCAAAGACAGAGACAGCGACACGCAGAGATAGGCAAAGACAGAGACAGCGACACGCAGAGATAGGCAAAGACAGAGACAGCGACACGCAGAGACAGACAAAGACAGAGACAGCGACACGCAGAGACAGGCAAAGACAGAGACAGCGACACGCAGAGATAGGCAAAGACAGAGACAGCGACACGCAGAGACAGACAAAGACGGAGACAACGGCAAGCAGAGACAGGCAGGGAGAGAGACAGCGACACGCAGAGATAGGCAAAGACAGAGACAGCGACACGCAGAGACAGACAAAGACAGAGACACGTAGATACGGAGACAATGACAGACGTAGACAAGAACAGACAGACATTGGTACAGAAACACACAGAGACGTTTGACCGGTGAAGCCGTCGTGCAGATTGCAGGGAAACACTGCACGCGGAGATAACAATGTCATATTTCAGCTTACGACCATCCGACAACAGCTCACCATCTGTGTGACGTCACAGATTACTCTCCCATCAGATGTCGCTTGGTATCTCGATTGTGGCGTCACCAATCCCCATATACATGCGTTTCATGCAACTATAACATTTTTCACAAAACATCTATTAATGCACTTTACTACGACGTTCGGTGCAATAAAACAGGTTGCCAGGTACGTGGTCTTAGCAATGGCCAAGGCTTGGATCACAGGAACCCTACGGAATAGTTAAAAGTCTCTCGTTACTCATGATTTTTGTCTTCCCTGTTAATTTCATTGCACTGCAGGTATTGTTTCCGATAAACACCCTCAAGCAGCGAACAAGCAGGTTTCTCTGTGATTACGATGCCACTTGGCTTCTGCTCTGCACAAGGTTCCTTTGCTAGAAGCACAGCGTTGTCGCCAGATTCAAATGCATACCTGACGCATCGAGTGTCAGGTTTGCAGTTCACCACGTTCTCACTGGACGTTCTGTCCAGTATTAGAAATAAAACGTCTCATATCATCAGCATATTGGGATATTTTATATTCTCGTTTCAATCAACCGCCTGACCATCTCAAAGCATTTGATCTCTCTGGTACTCCTAACCGGACCGGTCCACCGATATCGTGATATCATGCAGTAGTGTTGCAAGCAACCCGACACTCCTGCTTTATATCCCTAGATAATTGGAAATCCGATCTGTGTCCATTATGTTGAGGAAAACTATATTTCTATAAAACTATATTTTGCGCATTTGTACACAATCATAGTGGGCTAGTCCTCCTCTCACTGGTATATGATCACCCCGACCATCCCACCAGGCCCACCCTCCCCCAGGCCATCCCACCAGCCCCACCCTCACCCAGGCCATCCCACCAGCCCCACCCTCACCCAGGCCATCCCACCAGCCCCACCCTCACCCAGGCCATCCTACCAGCCCCACCCTCACCCTGGCCATCCCACCAGCCCCACCCTCACCCAGGCCATCCTACCAGCCCCACCCTCACCCTGGCCATCCCACCAGCCCCACCCTCACCCTGGCCATCCTACCAGCCCCACTCTCACCCTGACCATCCCACCAGCCCCACTCTCACCCTGACCATCCCATCAGCCCCACCCTCACCCAGGCCATCCCACCAGCCCCACCCTCACCCTGGCCATGCCACCAGCCCCACCCTCACCCTGGCCATCCTACCAGCCCCACCCTCACCCAGGCCATCCCACCAGCCCCACCCTCACCCTGACCATCCCACCAGCCCCACCCTCACCCAGGCCATCCCACCAGCCCCACCCTCACCCAGGCCATCCCACCAGCCCCACCCTCACCCAGGCCATCCTACCAGCCCCACCCTCACCCTGGCCATCCCACCAGCCCCACCCTCACCCAGGCCATCCCACCAGCCCCACCCTCACCCTGGCCATCCTACCAGCCCCACCCTCACCCAGGCCATCCCACCAGCCCCACCCTCACCCAGGCCATCCCACCAGCCCCACCCTCCCCCAGGTCATCCCACCAGCCCCACCCTCACCCAGGCCATCCTACCAGCCCCACCCTCACCCTGGCCTTCCCACCAGCCCCACCCTCACCCAGGCCATCCCACCAGCCCCACCCTCACCCAGGCCATCCCACCAGCCCCACCCTCACCCAGGCCATCCCACCAGCCCCACCCTCACCCAGGCCATCCCACCAGCCCCACCCTCCCCCAGGTCATCCCACCAGCCCCACCCTCACCCAGGCCATCCTACCAGCCCCACCCTCACCCTGGCCTTCCCACCAGCCCCACCCTCACCCAGGCCATCCCACCAGCCCCACCCTCACCCAGGCCATCCCACCAGCCCCACCCTCACCCAGGCCATCCCACCAGCCCTACCCTCACCCTGACCATCCCACCAGCCCCACCCTCACCCAGGCCATCCTACCAGCCCCACCCTCACCCAGGCCATCCCACCAGCCCCACTCTCACCCAGGCCTTCCCACCAGCCCCACCCTCACCCAGGCCATCCCACCAGCCCCACCCTCACCCAGGCCATCCCACCAGCCCCACCCTCACCCAGGCCATCCTACCAGCCCCACCCTCACCCAGGCCTTCCCACCAGCCCCACCCTCACCCAGGCCATCCCACCAGCCCCACCCTCACCCAGGCCATCCCACCAGCCCCACCCTCACCCTGGCCTTCCAACCAGCCCCACCCTCACCCAGGCCATCCCACCAGCCCCACTCTCACCCTGACCATCCCGCCAGCCCCACTCTCACCCAGGTCATCCCACCAGCCCCACCCTCACCCAGGCCATCCCACCAGCCCCACCCTCCCCCAGGTCATCCCACCAGCCCCACCCTCACCCAGGCCATCCTACCAGCCCCACTCTCACCCTGGCCTTCCCACCAGCCCCACCCTCACCCAGGCCATCCCACCAGCCCCACCCTCACCCTGGCCTTCCCACCAGCCCCACCCTCACCCAGGCCATCCCACCAGCCCCACCCTCACCCAGGCCATCCTACCAGCCCCACCCTCACCCTGGCCATCCCACCAGCCCCACCCTCACCCAGGCCATCCCACCAGCCCCACCCTCACCCAGGCCATCCTACCAGCCCCACCCTCACCCAGGCCATCCCACCAGCCCCACTCTCACCCTGACCATCCCGCCAGCCCCACTCTCACCCAGGTCATCCCACCAGCCCCACCCTCACCCAGGCCATCCCACCAGCCCCACCCTCACCCTGGCCATCCCACCAGCCCCACCCTCACCCTGGCCATCCCACCAGCCCCACCCTCACCCTGGCCATCTCACCAGCCCCACCCTCACCCAGGCCATCCCACCAGCCCCACCCTCACCCAGGCCATCCCACCAGCCCCACTCTCACCCTGGCCTTCCCACCAGCCTCACCCTCACACTGGCCTTCCCACCAGCCCCACCCTCACCCAGGCCATCCCACCAGCCCCACCTTCACCCTGGCCATCCCACCAGCCCCACCCTCACCCAGGCCATCCCACCAGCCCCACTCTCACCCTGGCCTTCCCACCAGCCTCACCCTCACCCTGGCCTTCCCACCAGCCCCACTCTCACCCTGACCATCCCACCAGCCCCACCCTCACCCAGGCCATCCCACCAGCCCCACCCTCACCCAGGCCATCCTACCAGCCCCACCCTCACCCTGGTCTTCCCACCAGCCTCACCCTCACCCTGGCCTTCCCACCAGCCCCACTCTCACCCTGGCCTTCCCACCAGCCTCACCCTCACCCTGGCCTTCCCACCAGCCTCACCCTCACCCAGGCCATCCTACCAGCCCCACCCTCACCCTGGCCTTCCCACCAGCCCCACCCTCACCCAGGCCATCCTACCAGCCCCACCCTCACCCTGGCCTTCCCACCAGCCTCACCCTCACCCTGGCCTTCCCACCAGCCCCACTCTCACCCTGGCCTTCCCACCAGCCCCACCCTCACCCTGGCCTTCCCACCAGCCCCACCCTCACCCTGGCCTTCCCACCAGCCCCACTCTCACCCTGGCCTTCCCACCAGCCCCACTCTCACCCAGGCCATCCCACCAGCCCCACCCTCACCCTGGCCTTCCCACCAGCCCCACTCTCACCCTGGCCTTCCCACCAGCCCCACTCTCACCCTGGCCATCCTACCAGCCCCACCCTCACCCTGGCCTTCCCACCAGCCCCACCCTCACCCTGGCCTTCCCACCAGCCCCACCCTCACCCTGGCCATGCCATAAGCAAAAGAACAAGCTGAACTTGTCTGAAGAAGCTAAAGTATTACTCTGATCAACAGTGATGACCGGGGCATAATTGAGGTGGGGTGCGGAGAAGGGGGGTTGGGTGGGGACAAGAGGGAGGGAGTGGGGAGAAGGGGGAAGGGGGTGGGGAGAAGGGGGGTTGGGTGGGGACAAGAGGGAGGGTGTGGGGAGAAGGGGGGTTGGGTGGGGACAAGAGGGTGGGAGTGGGGAGAAGGGGGAAGGGGGTGGGGAGAAGGGGGGGGCGGACGGAAGAGGAGCAGGGAGCTGTAATGTCCGCTGACAGTGCCCTGTGTGGTGTAATGTCCGCTGACAGTGCCCTGTGTGGTGTAATGTCCGCTGACAGTGCCCTGTGTGGTGTAATGTCCGCTGACAGTGCCCTGTGTGGTACCTTACCAAGTGTGTGTATCCCACATGGTGTTCCACATCACCTGAAACAGGGAAGCAACGGTACTCCTCCCCCTCCCCCTCTTAGCCACACCCCCTCTCTTATCCCTACCCGCCCACCACACTATATAATGAGGGCGATTTATTCTGTTCACAAGAATTCTTTTGCCTTGTCTTAATGGCCCTTTCAGTCTGTGACTCTGCATGGTGCCATTAGAGGGATGGGGGGTGCGGGGGGGGGGAGCAATGTTGTACTATGATGCGAGGTAGGTTTTTTTCGCACTGATGGATAAGATACGCGGAAGGCAAGGTCTGGAATGAAAATAAGACAGATCGACCGTAATAGCGCCATCTGGCGGCTGAGCATGTACACAGTCCCATTCCTCTTTAACCTTTGGGTTAAACTCAATTTAAGTAAATTACGTATTTATTGTCTTAGCGCTCTCAACATTAGACAACGAAAACGTTAAGTATATTTATTATCGTTGAAATATGCATACCGAAGATATCGATCGATTAAGAAGATTGCTAGATTACTATCATAATTAATCCTGTTAGGTTCTCCACCCTCGCATGGTGATAACTATCAGCGGATGGATTAAATACAAGTCATATGTAACAGCGATTTGTTGTTAAGGTCATTTTATTAAATGACGGATGGAAAGCAATACCTGGTTGGCAGGTTGCATATCATGAATACAAAGCTTCCAGCAAAGCTTGACCACATTGAAATGTCTGCCTTTTAGCAGTGCCATAAAATTAAATTTATATCTTGTAAATACCAAATAACTTTAATTGATCCTGCTTTAAATATAAGCAATGACATGACTGTTGTGAGGGCGTCCAAAAGCCCAAACCAATACAAAGACTCTTTAGTCAAGGAATAGGGAGAGGTGGGCGGGTTGTTGTCGCACGTCCAGCGTCACCAACGTCCACAGCAGAGAAAAGGAACGGCGGCTCCGATAGGATATATATATGGACGAGCTCAGAGCTGTGATTGGACAATACATTTTTATCTCATAACCGAAACAACCGATCACCACCAACAAGTTGGCCACACAGACCGCCAACAATAAAATAGCTTACATAGTAACCTTTGAATTTGTTTTAAAGGCGTGCATCCCTACCGTGCTTACATTGAGATAAGTTCCTTGTTTTACTCTGTTCAGTTTCCACAACGCCCATTAGCCCGTTGTGCCAGGCACTTGCTCTTCCATTTCACTAAACCCGACCTGGGAAGTTGCGTTAAACTCCACCTGCGTGCGCACATGCGATAGACCAGACGAGGTGAGGCGGGATGTTAGGTGAACGATGTCAGACACGACCACCTGTCTGTTCGTCTCTCCCTGGAGAGGACCTGTGTCCTGACAACGATGTCAGACACGATCACTGGTCTGTTGGTCTCTCTCCCTGGAGAGGACCTGTGTCCTGACAACGATGTCAGACACGATCACTGGTCTGTTGGTCTCCCTCTCTGGAGAGGACCTGTATCCTGAAAACGATGTCAGACACGTTCACTGGTCTGTTGGTCTCTCTCTCTGGAGAGGACCTGTATCCTGACAACGATGTCAGACACGATCACTGGTCTGTTGGTCTCTCTCTCTGGAGAGGACCTGTGTCCTGACAACGATGTCAGACCCGATCACTGGTCTGTTGGTCTCTCTCTCTGGAGAGGACCTGTGTCCTGACAACGATGACAGACACAATCACTGGTCTGTTGGTCTTTCCCTGGAGAGGACCTGTGTCCTGACAACGATGTCAGACACGATGGCTGGTCTGTTGGTCTCTCTCTCTCTGGAGAGGACCTGTGTCCTGACAACGATGTCAGACACGATCACTGGTCTGTTGGTCTCTCTCTCTGGAGCGGACCTGTGTCCTGACAACGATGTCAGACACGATCACTGGTCTGTTGGTCTGTCTCTCTGGAGAGGACCTGTGTCCTGACAACGATGTCAGACACGATCACTGGTCTGTTGGTCTCTCTCTCTGGAGAGGACCTGTGTCCTGACAACGATGTCAGACACGATCACTGGTCTGTTGGTCTCTCTCTCTGGAGAGGACCTGTGTCCTGACAACGATGTCAGACCCGATCACTGGTCTGTTGGTCTCTCTCTCTGGAGAGGACCTGTATCCTGAAAACGATGTCAGACACGATCACTGGTCTGTTGGTCTCTCTCTCTGGAGAGGACCTGTGTCCTGACAACGATGTCAGACACGATCACTGGTCTGTTGGTCTCTCTCTCTGGAGAGGACCTGTGTCCTGACAACGATGTCAGACACGATCACTGGTCTGTTGGTCTTTCCCTGGAGAGGACCTGTGTCTTGACAACGATGTCAGACACGATCACTGGTCTGTTGGTCTTTCCCTGGAGAGGACCTGTGTCTTGACAACGATGTCAGACACGATCACTGGTCTGTTGGTCTCTCTCTCTGGAGAGGACCTGTATCCTGAAAACGATGTCAGACACGATCACTGGTCTGTTGGTCTCTCTCTCTGGAGAGGACCTGTGTCCTGACAACGATGTCAGACACGATCACTGGTCTGTTGGTCTCTCTCTCTGGAGAGGACCTGTGTCCTGACAACGATGTCAGACCCGATCACTGGTCTGTTGGTCTCTCTCTCTGGAGAGGACCTGTATCCTGAAAACGATGTCAGACACGATCACTGGTCTGTTGGTCTCTCTCTCTGGAGAGGACCTGTGTCCTGACAACGATGTCAGACACGATCACTGGTCTGTTGGTCTCTCTCTCTGGAGAGGACCTGTGTCCTGACAACGATGTCAGACACGATCACTGGTCTGTTGGTCTTTCCCTGGAGAGGACCTGTGTCTTGACAACGATGTCAGACACGATCACTGGTCTGTTGGTCTTTCCCTGGAGAGGACCTGTGTCTTGACAACGATGTCAGACACGATCACTGGTCTGTTGGTCTCTCTCTCTGGAGAGGACCTGTATCCTGAAAACGATGTCAGACACGATCACTGGTCTGTTGGTCTCTCTCTCTGGAGAGGACCTGTGTCCTGACAACGATGTCAGACACGATCACTGGTCTGTTGGTCTCTCTCTCTGGAGAGGACCTGTGTCCTGACAACGATGTCAGACCCGATCACTGGTCTGTTGGTCTCTCTCTCTGGAGAGGACCTGTATCCTGAAAACGATGTCAGACACGATCACTGGTCTGTTGGTCTCTCTCTCTGGAGAGGACCTGTGTCCTGACAACGATGTCAGACCCGATCACTGGTCTGTTGGTCTCTCTCTCTGGAGAGGACCTGTATCCTGAAAACGATGTCAGACACGATCACTGGTCTGTTGGTCTCTCTCTCTGGAGAGGACCTGTGTCCTGACAACGATGTCAGACCCGATGGCTGGTCTGTTGGTCTCTCTCTCTGGAGAGGACCTGTATCCTGACAACGATGTCAGACACGATCACTGGTCTGTTGGTCTCTCTCTCTGGAGAGGACCTGTGTCCTGACAACGATGTCAGACCCGATGGCTGGTCTGTTGGTCTCTCTCTCTGGAGAGGACCTGTATCCTGACAACGATGTCAGACACGATCACTGGTCTGTTGGTCTCTCTCTCTGGAGAGGACCTGTATCCTGACAACGATGTCAGACACGATCACTGGTCTGTTGGTCTCTCTCTCTGGAGAGAACCTGTGTCCTGACAACGATGTCAGACACGATCACTGGTCTGTTGGTCTTTCCCTGGAGAGAACCTGTGTCTTGACAACGATGTCAGACACGATGGCTGGTCTGTTGGTCTTTCCCAGGAGAGGACTTGTGTCCTGACAACGATGTCAGACACGATCACTGGTCTGTTGGTCTCTCTCCCTGGAGAGGACTTGTGTCCTGACACTGTTGTCAGACCTGTGTCCTGACAACGATGTCCGACACGATCACTGGTCTGTTGGTCTCTCTCTCTGGAGAGGACCTGTGTCCTGACAACGATGTCAGACACGATCACTGGTCTGTTGGTCTTTCCCTGGAGAGAACCTGTGTCCTGACAACGATGTCAGACACGATCACTGGTCTGTTGGTCTCTCTCTCTGGAGGGAACCTGTGTCCTGACAACGATGTCAGACACGATCACTGGTCTGTTGGTCTCTCTCTCTGGAGAGGACCTGTGTCCTGAAAACGATGTCAGACACGATGGCTGATCTGTTGGTCTCTCTCCCTGGAGAGGACCTGTGTCCTGACAACGATGTCAGACACGATCACTGGTCTGTTGGTCTCTCTCTCTGGAGAGGACCTGTGTCCTGACAACGATGTCAGACACGATCACTGGTCTGTTGGTCTCTCTCTCTGGAGAGGACCTGTGTCCTGACAACGATGTCAGACACGATCACTGGTCTGTTGGTATCTCTCTCTGGAGAGGACCTGGGTCCTGACAACGATGTCAGACACGATCACTGGTCTGTTGGTCTCTCTCTCTGGAGAGGACCTGTGTCCTGACAACGATGTCAGACACGATCACTGGTCTGTTGGTCTCTCTCTCTGGAGAGGACCTGTGTCCTGACAACGATGTCAGAGACGATGGCTGATCTGTTGGTATCTCTCTCTGGAGAGGACCTGGGTCCTGACAACGATGTCAGACACGATCACTGGTCTGTTGGTCTCTCTCTCTGGAGAGGACCTGTGTCCTGACAACGATGTCAGAGACGATGGCTGATCTGTTGGTCTCTCTCTCTGGAGAGGACCTGTATCCTGACAACGATGTCAGACACAATCACTGGTCTGTTGGTCTCTCTCCCTGGAGAGGATCTGTGTCCTGACAACGATGTCACACACGACCACTGGTCTGTTGGTCTCTCTCTCTGGAGAGGACCTGTGTCCTGACAACTTCTCCAAATCTTCACCCTCTCCCATTATCGCAAAGCACCGCTCGTTACCATGGTTACCGGATGGCAGCTCGTGATGCGATGTCCCTGTCTCACGCCAGGGGGCAGTCCGGGCGTCGACATGGCGACGTTACTGTGGTCCGTGTGTCCTGGTCCCTGGCCCGTGGGGCGTGGCCAGTGGGGGGTCGCCGTAGCCGAGGACCGCAGACCCCCCCCCCCCTCACGGTTGGTGTCTGGTGCCGTGTCGTCCTATCGCCTCATTGTCCCTCGGTCTCCTGGTCTACTGTGCACAAATGTGGCATGAAGCAGCACCCCCTTCATCCACTCTAAATGACACACAAATACTCAATCCCAGATACTTCAACTTAAATGTTTCAGGAATTGTTTTCTGTTCATTTTATTTGATAGCATGTAGCGTGGTATCTAGGAGCAGCGTCACCATAGATACTATCTATGGCGACGCTGCTCGTTCCAGTACGCCATGTTTAGTGACCACATCTTGTTGTTTGCCTTGTAATCTGACTCCACTTCCAGCTCCACGTGCAATAACTATACGGACCGTTCCCTTGGTGAGCCAGGCTACATCTAGCGCGCGTTATTTGAACCTGTGTGCCATATATAGTGGATAATTGCCTCATTACTGACAACACTCGAGGGGATGCACTCCTGCCAGCTCGCTGTTACAACCATGGGGTCCCATTGTTGCCAACATAAAACAGCCGCTAACATCACTATGCATCGAGGCGCCGTGAAATACGAGTGCCTTATGAGTAATAAAGCCCAGACGTTTTGTAACAGCAATCGTTAAGACTAATGAGGAGTCACATTATATCTGCACTAATACATATAGCGGGAAGGGAGGCATGCGTACGATGTAGGTTGTCCGCCGACCACGGTGCGTTAGGCTTGCCTCATTGAGGTCATATGGCTCATAGAGGTTATATGGCTCATAGAGGTCATATGGCTCGTAGATGTCATATGGCTCACAGAGGTCATATGGTTCATAGAGGTCATATGGCTCATATAGGTTATATGGCTCATAGAGGTCATATGGCTGGTAGAGGTCATCAAATGCAAAGGTCAAAGGACATGGACCTCACGGAGGTCACATGCATCACATAGCTTACATAGCATCTATCAGAGCGTTCAACTTACAAAGTTACATGAAGTGTGTTGTCCGTTGCACAAATTCCCTCTCGTGTCTGTCTGTTACACAAGTTCCTTCTCGGCTTTGTCTGTCGCTCAAGTTCCCTCTCTTGTTTGTCTGTTGCACAAGTTCCTTCTCGAGTTTGTTGCACAAGTTCCTTCTCGAGTTTGTCTGTTGCACAAGTTCCTTCCCGAGTTTGTTGCGCAAGTTCCTTCTCGTGTTTGTCACTTGCACACGATCCATCTCTCATAACTTTTGCTGGGTGACCGGTCGCCTTTAAAACATGACGACAAAGATGATAGAGAGCCCATGAGGCGCCGTGCATACCGGATGACAGCTTTATAAGGTGGCGCCGTGTTTACGACATTTACCCACTTACTCTGCAGTCCTGTGGCCCGCCTGGCGTGTATATTATCAGCTCACCCTGACCGCGTCATAACAAATTGCCAGGAACGACCAGAATCAATGATAACACACTGCCAGGACCGACCAGAATTATTGATAACTGCCAGGACAGTCACACAATGTGTACCAGTTATACAATGTGTACCAGTCATACAATGTGTACCAGTCACACAATGTGTACCAGTCACACAATGTGTACCAGCCACACAATGTGTACCAGCCACAAAATGTGTACCAGCCACACAATGTGTAACAGCCACACAATGTGTACCAGCCACACAATGTGTACCAGTCACACAATGTGTACCAGTCACACAATGTGTACCACTTACACAATGTGTACCAGTCACACAATGTGTACCAGCCACACAATGTGTAACAGCCACACAATGTGTACCAGCCACACAATGTGTACCAGTCACACAATGTGTACCACTTACACAATGTGTACCGGCCACACAATGTGCACCAGCCACACAATGTGTACCAGTCACACAATGTGTACCAGTCACACAATGTGTACCAGCCACACAATGTGTACCAGCCACACAATGTGTCCCAACCACACAATGTGTACCACCCACACAATGTGTACCAGCCACACAATGTGTACCAGCCACACAATGTGTACCAGCCACACAATGTGTACCAGCCACACAATGTGTACCAGCCACACAATGTGTACCGTTCTGTCAATGAATCTCTGAATATGACATTATCAACCCTCCCTTGTTGGTTCTGAAAATGGCTCACATAATCCTCATATTATCTTTTTACTCCAGAATGACACAGAAGCATTCTCACTTGTTGAATTTGCTACACTTTGGCGAGAATTCTATCAACGATATTGCTATTCGCTCTGTCCGCCGCGTCGTCTACCACCCCGCCCTACCCCCTTCTCCCTCCCCCCACGTCATCCGCAACCCCACTCCTCCTGGCCCACACCCTCTCCTCCGCCATCCCCCTCTCGCTGGCCACATATCCCTGCTTCCCCTCCCCCACTTTACTTTCCCTGCCCTCCCCCCCCCAGCCGCCCTAGCCGCCCTCTCCCCCCCCCCTCACCCCCACCCGCTCCTGCTCCCACTCGGCCTTGATAGGACGCAGCCCCCGGTCGCTGGCCCTATAAACAATGGGATTACTGCCTTGTCGGGCGGCCGTGATAAGTGAGACCAACTGCTGCGGCGGCCGCCGCCTCAACGCGCTTTTTGCTCGCTCTCCCTTAATAGAGAAAGTATACATTGCGGCAACCTTGGCGGGGGGTGGGGTGAATTGGCGGGGGGAGGGGGGGAGGGGCTAGTTGGGGGGGGGGGGTGTGGTGGGTAGAAGGGAGAGTGGGGTAGAATGTGGAGGGGCAGCAGGGTAGGTTGGAAGATGGGCGGGGCGAGGGGTGGGTGGCGGAGACGGCGGGGGTGTAGTGGGGTGGTGGAGTGGGGGGGGGGCTGAATAAAAGGCCACCAAGGTCACCACAAGGGTTCGCCCCGCCACGACATTGTTACTCTGGGCGCTGTGTCCATCCTTTTCTCAGGTCGTGTGTCTTCACCCCGGCCTCTCACTAGCCTCCCCCTGGCCTCCCCCTGGCCTCCCCCTGGCCTCCCCCTGGCCTCCCCCTCGCCTCCCCCTCGCCTCCCCCTCGCCTCCGCCTGGCCTCCCCCTGGCCTCCCCCCGGCCTCCTACCCTCTCCCTGGCCTCCTCCGAGTCTCCTCCTGGCCTCCCACTGGCCTTCCCCAGGCCTCCCCCTGGCCTCCCCCTTGCCTCCCCCTGGCCTCCCCCTGGCCTCCTCCTAGCCTCACCCTGGCCTCCCCCTGGCCTCCCCCTGGCCACCTCCTGACCTCCCCCTGGCCTCCCCCTGGCCTCCCCCTGGCCTCCCCCTTGTCTCCCCCTGGTCTTCCACTGACCTCCTCCTGGCCTCCTCCTGGCCTCCTACACTCTCCTTGGCCTCCTACTAGCCTCCCCTTGTCTCCCCCTGGCCTCCCCCTGGCCTCCCCCTGGCCTCCCTCTGGCCTCTCCCTTGTCTCCCCCTGGCCTCCTTCTGGCCTCCCCCTGACCTCCCCCTGGCCTCCCCCTGGCCTCCCACTGGCCTCTCCCTGACCTCCCCCTGGCCTCCCCCTGGCCTCCCCCTGGCCTCCCTCTGGCCTCCCCCTGGCCTCCCCCTGGCCTTCCCCTGGCCTCCTCCTGGCCTCCCCCTGGCCTCCCCCTGGCCTCCTACCCACTCCCTGGCCTCCTCCTAGTCTCCCCCTGGCCTCCCACTGGCCTTCCCCAGGCCTCCCCTGGCCTCCCCCTTGCCTCCCCCTGGCCTCCCCCTGGCCTCCTCCTAGCCTCACCCTGGCCTCCCCGTGGCCTCCCCCTGACCTCCCCCTGGCCTCCCCCTGGCCTCCTCCTTGTCTCCCCCTGGCCTTCCACTGACCTCCTCCTGGCCTCCTCCTTGCCTCCTACCCTCTCCTTGGCCTCCTACTAGCCTCCCCCTGGTCTCCCCCTGGCCTCCCCCTGGCCTCCCCCTGGCCTCCCCCTGGCCTCCCCCTGGCCTCCCCTTGGCCTCCCCCTGGCCTCCCCCTGGCCTCCCCCTTGTCTTCCCCTGGCCTCCCCCTGGCCTCCCCCTGGCCTCCCCCTGGCCTCCTCCTGGCCTCCCCCTGGCCTCCGCCTGGCCTCCTACCCTCTCTCCGGCCTTCTCCTAGTCTCCCCCTGGCCTCCCACTGGCCTCCCCCTGGCCTCCCCCTGGCCTCCCCTGGCCTCCCCCTGGCCTCCTCCTAGCCTCCCGCTGGCCTCCCCCTGGCCTCCCCCTAGCCTCCCCCTGGCCTTCCCCTGGCTTCCCTCTGGCCTCTCCCTGGCCTCCCCCAGGTCTCCCACTGGCCTCCTCCTGGGCTCCCCCTGGCCTCCCCCTGGGCGACCACAATCAATGAAAACAAACTGCCAGGACCGACCACAATCTATGATATCACACTGCCAGGGCCGACCACAATCAATGATAACACACTGCCAGGATCGACCAGAATCAATGATAACACACTGCTAGGACCGACCAGAATCAAAGATAACACACTGCCAGGGCCGACCACAATCAATGATAACACACTGACAAGGCCGACCACAATCAATGATAACACACTGCCAGGACCGACCAGAATCAATGATAACACACTGCCAGGGCCGACCAAAATAGACCGACCACAATCAATGATAACACACTGCCAGGACCGACCAGAATCAATGATAACACACTGCCAGGACCAACCAGAATCAATGATAACACACTGCCAGGACCGACCAGAATCAATGATAACACACTGCCAGGACCGACCAGAATCAATGATAACACACTGCCAGGACCAACCAGAATCAATGATAACAGACTGCCAGGACCGACCAGAATCAATGATAACACACTGCCAGGACCGACCACAATCAATGATAACACACCGCCAGGGCCGACCACAATCAATGATAACGCACTGCCTGGACCGACCACAATCAATGATAACACACTGCCAGGACCGACCACAATCAATGATAACACACTGCCGGGGCCAACCAGAATCAATGATAACACACTGCCAGGACCAACCAGAATCAATGATAACACACTGCCAGGACCAACCAGAATCAATGATAACACACTGTCAGGGCCGACCACAATCAATGATAACACACTGCCAGGACCGACCACAATCAATGATAACGCACTGCCAGGGCCGACCAGAATCAATGATAACACACTGCCAGGGCCGACCAGAATCAATGATAACACACTGCAGGACCGACCAGAATCAAAGATAACACACTGCCAGGGCCGACCACAATCAATGATAACACACTGCCAAGGCCGACCACAATCAATGATAACACACTGCCAGGGCCGACCAGAATCAATGATAACACACTGCCAGGGCCGACCAGAATCAATGATAACACACTGCCAGGACCGACCAGAATCAATGATAACACACTGCCAGGGCCGACCAAAATAGACCGACCACAATCAATGATAACACACTGCCAGGACCGACCAGAATCAATGATAACACACTGCCAGGACCAACCAGAATCAATGATAACACACTGCCAGGACCGACCAGAATCAATGATAACACACTGCCAGGACCGACCAGAATCAATGATAACACACTGCCAGGACCGACCAGAATCAATGATAACACACTGCCAGGACCAACCAGAATCAATGATAACAGACTGCCAGGACCGACCAGAATCAATGATAACACACTGCCAGGACCGACCACAATCAATGATAACACACCGCCAGGGCCGACCAGAATCAATGATAACACACTGCCAGGACCGACCACAATCAATGATAACGCACTGCCTGGACCGACCACAATCAATGATAACACACTGCCAGGACCGACCACAATCAATGATAACACACTGCCGGGGCCAACCAGAATCAATGATAACACACTGCCAGGACCAACCAGAATCAATGATAACACACTGCCAGGACCAACCAGAATCAATGATAACACACTGTCAGGGCCGACCACAATCAATGATAACACACTGCCAGGGCCGACCACAATCAATGATAACACACTGCCGGGGCCAACCAGAATCAATGATAACACACTGCCAGGACCAACCAGAATCAACGATAACACACTGCCAGGACCAACCAGAATCAATGATAACACACTGTCAGGGCCGACCACAATCAATGATAACACACTGCCAGGGCCGACCAGAATCAATGATAACACACTGCCGGGGCCGACCACAATCAATGATAACACACTGCCAGGACCGACCACAATCAATGATAACACACTACCGGGGCCGACTAGAATCAATGATAACACCCTGCCAGGACCAACCAGAATCAATGATAACACACTGCCAGGACCGTCCAGAATCAATGATAACACACTGGCAGGACCGACCAGAATCAATGATAACACACTGCCAGGGCCGACCAAAATAGACCGACCACAATCAATGATAACACACTGCCAGGACCGACCAGAACCAATGATAACACACTGCCAGGACCAACCAGAATCAATGATAACACACTGCCAGGACCGACCACAATCAATGATAACACACTGCCAGGACCGACCAGAATCAATGATAACACACTGCCAGGACCAACCATAATCAATGATAACACACTGTCAGGGCCGACCAGAATCAATGATAACACACTGCCACTACCGACCAGAATCAATGATAACACACTGCCAGGACCGACCACAATCAATGATAACACACTGCCAGAGCCGACCAGAATCAATGATAACACACTGCCAGGACCGACCAGAATCAATGATAACACACTGCCAGGACCGACCACAATCAATGATAACACACTGCCAGGACCAACCAGAATCAATGATAACACACTGCCAGGACCAACCACAATCAATGATAACACACTGCCAGGACCAACCAGAATCAATGATAACACACTGCCAGGACCAACCAGAATCAATGATAACACACTGCCAGGACAGACCACAATCAATGATAACACACTGCCAGGACCAACCAGAATCAATGATAACACACTGCCAGGACCAACCAGAATCAATGATAACACACTGCCAGGACCGACCAGAATCAATGATAACACACTGCCAGGACCGACCATAATCAATGATAACACACTGTCAGGGCCGACCAGAATCAATGATAACACACTGCCACTACCGACCAGAATCAATGATAACACACTGCCAGGACCGACCACAATCAATGATAACACACTGCCAGAGCCGACCAGAATCAATGATAACACACTGCCAGGACCGACCAGAATCAATGATAACACACTGCCAGGACCGACCACAATCAATGATAACACACTGCCAGGACCAACCAGAATCAATGATAACACACTGCCAGGACCAACCACAATCAATGATAACACACTGCCAGGACCAACCAGAATCAATGATAACACACTGCCAGGACCAACCAGAATCAATGATAACACACTGCCAGGACCGACCACAATCAATGATAACACACTGCCAGGACCAACCAGAATCAATGATAACACACTGCCAGGACCAACCAGAATCAATGATAACACACTGCCAGGACCGACCAGAATCAATGATAACACACTGCCAGGACCGACCATAATCAATGATAACACACTGTCAGGGCCGACCAGAATCAATGATAACACACTGCCACTACCGACCAGAATCAATGATAACACACTGCCAGGACCGACCACAATCAATGATAACACACTGCCAGAGCCGACCAGAATCAATGATAACACACTGCCAGGACCGACCAGAATCAATGATAACACACTGCCAGGATGGAATAAGAATCAATGAAAACACACTGCCGGGGCCGACCAGAATCAATGATAACACACTGCCACTACCGACCAGAATCAATGATAACACACTGCCAGGACCGACCAGAATCAATGATAACACACTGCCAAGACCGACCAGAATCAATGATAACACACTGCCAGAGCCGACCAGAATCAATGATAACACACTGCCAGGACCGACCAGAATCAATGATAACACACTGCCAGGACCGACCAGAATCAATGATAACACACTGCCAAGGCCGACCAGAATCAATGATAACACACTGCCAGGACCGACCAGAATCAATGATAACACACTGCCAAGACCGACCAGAATCAATGATAACACACTGCCAGGACCGACCATAATCAATGATAACACACTGCCAGGACCGACCACAATCAATAATAACACACTGCCAGGACCGACTCTCCCTGTCCCGTGTCTATTTCTCGGTCAACAATGACCGTTGTGGAACCGTTGGAGCGACTTGGGTGACGTAAATCCAACAGAAATTATGGCGTTATCACGTTTTAGGCATTCCGTTGAGTCCGCAGGGATATCATAAAGTGAGAGACGATGTGGAGAGATTTGTGTAATAAACTGTCCACGTCATCCGTTGATAACGACTGAATGAACCATGTAACCTGGGCATGTGTACCAGCCCCACAATGTGTACCAGCCACACAATGTGTACCAGCCACACAATGTGTACCTGTCACACAATGTGTACCAGCCACACAATGTGTACCAGCCACACAAAGTGTACCACTCATAAAACAAACAGACGTGTCATCCATTTTGCACTTTCCGCCGAGAAGGATGTTTCAGAGATACACTGAGAGCCGCTCTGACTGTCTATGGACGCCCTGGCCGGCTATAGCCGCAGTCCACAGGACGGTCGTAGGCGCGTCAACTCAGATCCGCGTATTTACCAGGTGTTTCCCCAGTCGGGGCTAGAACACCGGGGTGGAGCAGGCCGAGCAGGCCTTCCTAAGCTTACTGGTAGTAAGCGCTTTTATCGCATATTCCGGTCATTGTGTAAAAGGGAACTAATGTCGCTATGGTACACGGCAATACCGCTATGGTACATTGTAATGTCGCTATGGTACACTGTAATCTCGCGATGGTACATTATAATGTGGTTATGGTACAATGTAATGTCGCTATGGTACACTGTAATGTCGCTATGGCACACTGTAATGTCGCTATGGTACACGGTAATGTCGCTATGGCACACTGTAATGTCGCTATGGTAAACTGTAATGTAATTATGGTCCACTATATTGTCGCTATGGTACACTGTAATATCTCTATGGTACATTGTAATGTCGTTATGGTACACGGTAATGTTGCTATGGTACACTGTTATGTCGCTATGGCACACATCAATGTCGCTATGGTACACTGTAATATCGCTATGGTACACTGTAATGTTGCTATGGTACACGGTAATGTCGCTATGGCACACTGTAATGTCGCTATGGTAAACTGTAATGTCGCTATGGTACACGGTTATGTCGCTATGGTACACGGCAATGTCGCTATGGTACACTGTAATGTCGCTATGGTACATTATAATGTCGCTATGGTGCACAGTAATGTCGCTATGGCACATTGTAATGTCGCTATGTCACACAGTAATGTCGCTATGGTACACTTTTATGTCGCTATGGCACATTTTACTATCGTTTTGGTACATTATAATGTCGCTATGGTACATTGTAATGTCGCTATGGTACACTGTAATGTCGCTATGGTATATTATAATGTCGCTATGGTACACTGTAATATCGCTATGGTACACTGTAATGTCGCTCTGGTACACTGTAATGTCGCTATGGTACACTGTAATGTCGCTATGGTACACTGTAATGTCGCTATGGTACACTGTAACGTCGCTATGGTACACTGTAACGTCGCTATGGTACACTGTAATGTCGCTATGGTACACTGTAATGTCGCTATGGTACAATGTAATATCTCTATGGTAGACTGTAACGTCGCTATGGTACACTGTAACGTCGCTATGGTACACTGTAATGTCGCTATGGTACACTGGTAGGTGCGAAGGCAGACACACTATCCTCGGTAGTGTACGACACTCGCAATCAGATCGGTTACTATGGTGAACTGCCCTGAGCCACAATGTCCTCTTAATACTCGGTCTCCGCGGGATTATAGGCACGCTGTCCACGCCAATGATCTACCTCAAGCGACCAGGCTAGGTTGGCTGGAGCTGTGCGCCATTGGCGGAAGGCAAAACCACAGCCTCGTTCTGGTGGTCATGGACAGGAATTCGCGGCAGTTAGGTCAGAAGCCGAGAGAGGGCGCCCTGGCAACACTTCTCTGTGTGCGACAGTCCCATCATTTCAGCAATGCATCTTGTACCTAAGAGGTCGCCAATGGTGATAGTGGGAATTTAAGAAAAGCTGGTGAAGTTAGCAATATACGCACGGCGGTTTGTGGGTGGGAGAGTGGGAGGTAGGTGGGAGGGTGGGATGGTGGGAAGGTAGGTGGGACGGTGGGAGGCTGGGAGTGAGGGTGGGAGTGGGGGTGGGGGTGGGACGGGTGTTACTATATATATTTCCTGGATCACTGACCCTCATCAATGTCGTCAACATCCCCTGCACCCAAAATGGCTGCACTTGTCTCTTATCTCTCCCACCCCGACCCCCACCCATTGCCGCCCCCTTCTCGTCTGACCACCCCACGCCCTCCCCCTATCTCACCACCCCCTGTCAGTTCTCCGCCCCTCCCACCTCGATTCTGCAATAATTGTTTTAAGATCACAACGCTCGAAGTGAAAGGATTGCATACACAGACAATTGTTTGGGTTTTTTTTATTTATGTAAAACATTTATATAAATATATATATGATATATATAAATATATACCCTCCTCTGTGCCCTGGAAAGTGACGTCCCGGGGGCGTCGCCTCGGTAATGACCCTACACTTAAGGCCATCTTCCCGACGACAACATGGCGGCAGTTCACTGACTGTTTTCTCTGCGGGCCTGAGGCAGATTGTTTTCATTTAGTCTTGCAAAATGCCATTTTGGCTAATACGACGCCATTGACCAAATTATCCCTAATCTCGCCAAACAATACATGTATGCTTTGTCGTCCGCCTTGCAATCCACGTCACATCGTCACGTGATCAGCTGTGACCGCCGAAATTAACCCGTAGATTGACGCTCTTCGATTCACCCCCCCCCCCCCCCTTCCCTTCGCGCTCCCACTGTAAACAATTGGGGGGGGGGGGGTCGCCCCGGGGAAGGCACCCCGGTTTGTTAGTTCCCTGGCTGGTGGGGAGGGGTGTGGCCGGGGAGGGGGGGGGGGTCGGTGTGTCCCCTGGCTGGTGGGGAGGGGTGTGGCCTGGGAGGGGGGGGGGGTGGTCGGTGTGTCCCCTGGACCTGCGGCCAGTTAGGTCTAGATCAGCGGTCAGCAACATCCGCACTGACAACCACAGCTTTTTTTATTGCACATTCTCCTGCTCACTCGCCCCCCACCCCCCCCCCACCCCCACTCACCGACCACTCCACCGCCCCGCCCATCCGTCCAATCACTCCCTCTACCCCCCACTGACCCCTTCACCGCCCCGCCCATCCTCCCCTTCACTCCCTCCACCACTCCCCCCTCCCCCACCCCCCGACCCCCTCGTCCTGCTCACCACTCGACACGTCTTTCATTCCCACTAGCCTCCAATGTTACCTGGCCAGCACCCCCTTCCTGTCACTTCACTCTCTTCCTTACCTTTCCTGCTCTACCCTACCCCCCCCCCCCCGCCCCCACCGCCCCGGCCTACACTACACTGTTATTCCTGCTGCCCAGGCGGCCTGTGTCCGATGAGGCGGGCCATCTTCAGCCCAGGAACCACTACCCCCGACCCCCCCTCTAGCCACGAAACCCCGGCATTACCAGACAATGACCGCCACTCCAACATGTAGCCAGCCACCGCTGCACTCACTTATCTCTGCCCCCCACCCCCCTCCTCGCTCAGCTCCCCTGTCCTTCTCTCTCTCACTCCCTCCCTTCCCAAGGAACAAACCCAACCTGAGGACCGAGAGAGAGAGTCTAGGACCCACATGAACTATGACCGTTGACCACGTAATTCATAAATTTCTCACTGGATCCTCCCATAATGGCTCGCTGTCCAATGTTCCATTCCTCACTAGGATGTATTTGTTGCCG
>OZ025256.1:23268872-23334868 GCA_964019135.1 Arenicola marina | reverse complement strand
TTATTACACTCTGTATTACAATCTCGCCTGTTTTGTTACTCCAGGGCCGATGGGGGCGCCACGTGCTGTCGATCAACACCGCGGGCCCTGATCCCCAGTAATACGGTACGATAACACGGTAACTCGAGAACACGGTAACACGGGGATACGGAGATACGGTAACACGGTAACACGAGAACATGGTCATAGGGTAACAGGCTGATACGGTAATAGGCTGATACGGTAAAACGCTGATACGGTAACACGCTGATACGGTAACACGCTGATACGGTAATACGGAAATAGATGGTAGATCCATCCACCCCTCTATACCATCCATCCCTCTATACCATCCACCCCTCTATACCATCTTCCCCTCTATAACGTCAACCCCTCTATACCATCCACCACTCTATGTCATCCATCCCTCTATACCATCCACCCCTCTATACCATCCACCCCTCTATACATCCACCCCTCTATACATCCACCCCTCTACCATCCACCCCTCTATACCATCCACCCCTCTATACCATCCACTCCTCTATACCATCCACCCCTCTATACCATCCACCCCTCTATACCATCCACCCCTCTATACCGTCCACCCCTCTATACCATCCACCCCTCTATACCATCCAACCCTCTTTACCATCCACCCCTCTATGCCATCCACCAATCTATACCACCCACCCCTCTATACCATCCACCTCTCAAAACCATCCCCCCCTCTATGCCATCCACCCCTCTATATCATCCACCCCTGTACCATCAACCCCTCTATACCATCCACCCCTGTACCATCCACCCCTCTATACCATCCACCCCTCTATACCATCCACCCCTCTATACCGTCCACCCCTCTATACCATCCACCCCTCTATACCATCCACCCCTCTATACATCCACCCCTCTTTACCATCCACCCTCTTTACCATCCACCCCTCTATACCATCCTCCCCTCTATACCATCCACCCCTCTATACTATCCACCCCTCTATACCATCCACCCCTCTATACCATCCACCCCTTTATACATCCACCCCTCTACCATCCACCCCTCTATGCCATCCACCCTTCTATGCCATCCACCCCTCTATACCGTCCACCCCTCTATACCATCCACCCCTCTATACCATCCACCCCTCTATACATCCACCCCTCTTTACCATCCACCCTCTTTACCATCCACCCCTCTATACCATCCTCCCCTCTATACCATCCACCCCTCTATACTATCCACCCCTCTATACCATCCACCCCTCTATACCATCCTCCCCTCTTTACCATCCACCCCTCTTTACCATCCACTCCTCTTTACCATCCACCCCTCTATACCATCCTCCCCTCTATACCATCCACCCCTCTATACCATCCACCCCTCCTTACCATCCACCCCTCTTTACCATCCACCCCTCTATACCATCCACCCCTCTACCATCCACCCCTCTATACCATCCACCCCTCTATGCCATCCACCCCTCTATACCGTCCACCCCTCTATACCATCCACCCCTCTATACCATCCACCCCTCTTTACCATCCACCCCTCTTTACCATCCACTCCTCTATACCATCCACCCCTCTATACCATCCTCCCCTCTATACCATCCACCCCTCTATACCATCCACCCCTCTTAACCATCCACCCCTCTTTACCATCCACCCCTCTATACCATCCACCCCTCTATACCATCCACCCCTCTACACCGTCCACCCCTCTATACCATCCACCCCTCTATACCATCCACCCCTCTATACATCCACCCCTCTTTACCATCCACCCTCTTTACCATCCACCCCTCTATACCATCCTCCCCTCTATACCATCCACCCCTCTATACTATCCACCCCTCTATACCATCCACCCCTCTATACCATCCACCCCTCTATACATCCACCCCTCTACCATCCACCCCTCTATGCCATCCACCCCTCTATGCCATCCACCCCTCTATACCGTCCACCCCTCTATACCATCCACCCCTCTATACCATCCACCCCTCTTTACCATCCACCCCTCTTTACCATCCACTCCTCTTTACCATCCACCCCTCTATACCATGCTCCCCTCTATACCATCCACCCCTCTATACCATCCACCCCTCTTTACCATCCACCCCTCTTTACCATCCACCCCTCTATACCATCCACCCCTCTACCATCCACCCTTCTATACCATCCACCCCTCTATACCATCCACCCCTCTATACCATCCAACCCTCTTTACCATCCACCCCTCTATGCCATCCACCAATCTATACCACCCACCCCTCTATACCATCCACCTCTCAAAACCATCCCCCCCTCTATGCCATCCACCCCTCTATATCATCCACCCCTGTACCATCAACCCCTCTATACCATCCACCCCTGTACCATCCACCCCTCTATACCATCCACCCCTCTATACCATCCACCCCTCTACACCGTCCACCCCTCTATACCATCCACCCCTCTATACCATCCACCCCTCTATACATCCACCCCTCTTTACCATCCACCCTCTTTACCATCCACCCCTCTATACCATCCTCCCCTCTATACCATCCACCCCTCTATACTATCCACCCCTCTATACCATCCACCCCTCTATACCATCCACCCCTCTATACATCCACCCCTCTACCATCCACCCCTCTATGACATCCACCCCTCTATGCCATCCACCCCTCTATACCGTCCACCCCGCTATACCATCCACCCCTCTATACCATCCACCCCTCTTTACCATCCACCCCTCTTTACCATCCACTCCTCTTTACCATCCACCCCTCTATACCATCCTCCCCTCTATACCATCCACCCCTCTATACCATCCACCCCTCTTTACCATCCACCCCTCTTTACCATCCACCCCTCTATACCATCCACCCCTCTACCATCCACCCCTCTATACCATCCATCCCTCTTTACCATCCACCCCTCTATACCATCCTCCCCTCTATACCATTCACCCATCTATACCATTCACCCCTCTATATCATCCACCCCTCTACCATCCACCCCTCTATACCATCCACCGCTCTATACCAGCCTCCCCTCTATACCATCCACCCCTCTATACCATCCTCCCCTCTATACCATCCACCCATCTATACCATCCACCCCTCTATGCCATCCTCCACTCTATACCATCCACCAATCTATAATATCCATCCTTTTATACCATCCACCCCTCTATACCATCCACTTCTCTATACCCTCCACCCCTCTATACCGTCCACCCCTCTATACCATCCACCCCTTTGTACCATCCACCTGTCTGCACCATCCACCCCTCTATACCATCTACCCCTTTTACCATCCACCCCTCTATACCATCCACCCGTCTATGCCATTTACCCCTTTTTACCATCCACCCCACTATACCATCCACCCCTCTACCATCCACCCCTCTATACTATCCAACCTTCCATACCATCCATCCCTCTATACCATCCACCCCTCTATACCATCCACCCCTCTTTACCATCCACCCCTCTATGCCATCCACCCCTCTATACCATCCACCCCTCTATACCATCCACGCCTCTACCATCCACCCCTCTATGCTATCCACCCCTCTGTACCATCCCTCCCTCTATACCATCCACCCCTCTATACCATCCACCCCTCTATACCATCCACCTCTCTAAACCCCCCCCCTCTATGCCATCCGCCCCTCTATACCATCCACCCCTCTACCATCCACCCCTCTATGCCATCCACCCCTCTACCATCCACCCCTCTATACCATCCACCCCTCTATACCATCCACCCCTCTATGCCATCCACCCCTCTACCATCCACCCCTCTATACCATCCACCCCTCTATAGATCCACCCCTCCTTACCATCCACCCCTCTTTACCATCCACCCCTCTATACCATCCTCCCCTCTATACCATCCACTCCTTTATACTATCCACCCCGCTATACCATCCACCCCTCTATACCATCCACTCCTCTTTACATCCACCCCTCTACCATCCACCCCTCTATACCATCCACCCCTCTATACCGTCCACCCCTCTATACCATCCACCTCTCAATACCATCCACCCCTCTAGACCATCCACCCCTCTATACCGTCCACCCCTCTATACCATCCACCCCTCTATACCATCCACCCCTCTATACATCCACCCCTCTTTACCATCCACCCCTCTTTACCATCCACCCTCTATACCATCCACCCCTCTATACCATCCACCCCTCTATAGCATCCACCCCTCTATACCATCCACCCTTCTATACCATTCACCCCTCTATACCGTCCACCCCTCTATACCATCCACCCCTCTCTACCATCCACCCCTCTATACATCCACCCCTCTTTACCATCCACCCCTCTATGCCATCCACCCCTCTACCATCCACCCCTCTATAGCATCCACCCCTCTACCATCCACCTCTCTATACCATCCACCCCTCTATACCATCCACCCCTCTATACCGTCAACCCCCCTACCCCATCCACCCCTCTATACCATCCACCCCTCTATACATCCACCCCTCTTTACCATCCACCCCTCTTTACCATCCACCCCTCTATACCATCCTCCCCTCTATACCATCCACCCCTCTATATTATCCACCCCTCTATACCATCCACCCCTCTATACCATCCACCCCTCTATACATCCACCCCTCTACCATCCACCCCTCTATACCATCCACCCCTCTATACCATCCACCCCTCTATACCCTCCACCCCTCTATACCATCCACCCCTCTATACCATCCACCCCCCTTTACCATCCACCCCTCTTTACCATCCACCCCTCTATACCATCCTCCCCTCTATACCATCCACCCCTCTATACTATCCACCCCTCTTTACCATCCACCCCTCTTTACCATCCACCCCTCTATGCCATCTGCCCCTCTATACCATCCACCCCTCTACCATCCACCCCTCTATACCATCCACCCCTCTTTACCATTCACCCCTCTATACCATCCACCCTCTATACCATCCACCCCTCTATACCATCCACCCCTCTATACTATCCACCCTCTATACCATCCACCCCTCTATACCAGCCTCCCCTCTATACCATCCACCCCTGTATACCATCCTCCCCTCTATACCATCCACCCATCTATACCATCCACCCCTCTATATCATCCACCCCTCTACCATCCTCCCCTCTATACCATTTACCCCACTATGCCATCCACCCCTCTATACCATCCACCAATCTATAATATCCATCCTTTTATACCACCCACCCCTCTATACCATCCACCTCTCTATACCATCCACCCCTCTATACCGTCCACCCCTCTATACCATCCACCCCTCTGTACCATCAACCTGTCTATGCCATTTACCCCTTTTTACCATCCACCCCACTATACCATCCACCCCTCTACCATCCACCCCTCTATACTATCCACCCCTCTATACCATCCATCCTTCTATACCATCCACCCCTCTATACCATCCACCCCTATTTACCATCCACCCCTCTATACCATCCACCCCTCTATACCATCCACCCTTCTATACCATCCACCCCTCTACCATCCACCCTTCTATACTATCCACCCCTCTTTACCATCCCCCCCTCTATACCATCCACCCCTCTATACCATCCACCCTCTATACCATCCACCCCTCTATTCAATCCACTCTATACCATCCACCCCATTCACCCCTCTATACCATCCACCCCTCTATACCATCCACCCCTCTATACCATCCACTCTATACCATCCACCCCATCCACCCCTCTTTACCATCCACCCCTCTATAGCATCCACCCTCTATACCATCCACCCCTCTATACCATCCACCCCTCTATGCTATCCACCCCTCTGTACCATCCACCCCTCTATACCAGCCTCCCCTCTATACCATCCACCCCTGTATACCATCCTCCCCTCTATACCATCCACCCATCTATACCATCCACCCCTCTATATCATCCACCCCTCTACCATCCTCCCCTCTATATCATTTACCCCACTATGCCATCCACCCCTCTATACCATCCACCTCTCTATACCATCCACCCCTCTATACCGTTCACCCCTCTATACCATCCACCCCTCTGTACCATCCACCTGTCTGTACCATCCACCCCTCTATACCATCTACCCCCTTTACCATCCACCCCTCTATACCATCCACCCGTCTATGCCATTTACCCCTTTTTACCATCCACCCCAATATACCATCCACCCCTCTACCATCCACCCCTCTATACTATCCACCCCTCTATACCATCCATCCTTCTATACCATCCACCCCTCTATACCATCCACCCCTATTTACCATCCACCCCTCTATGCCATCCACCCCTCTATACCATCCACCCCTCTATACCATCCACCCCTCTACCATACACCCTTCTATACTATCCCCCCCTCTATACCATCCATCCTTCTATACCATCCACCCCTCTATACCATCCACCCCTAATTACCATCCACCCCTCTATACCATCCACCCCTCTATACCATCCACCCCTCTACCATACACCCTTCTATACTATCCACCCCTCTGTACCATCCCCCCCTCTATACCATCCACCCCTCTATACCATCCACCCCTCTATACCATCCACCCCTCTATACCAACCACTCTATACCATCTACCCCATCCACCCCTCTATACCATCCACCCCTCTATACCATTCACCCTTCTTTGCTATCATCCATCTTTCCCGTTTTCCCTGCCACGCTAACCATTCATTCTGCCCCCCCCCCCACCCCGTGTCCCTCTAGCCGCTACATCCCCTGCTGTCCCCGCGTGTAAGCGTCGCGGATATTAAATCTCAATTAACAATAAGCTGTCACGTGACGTGTTGTTCATGGCGATTTCCGTCGACAGTCACGTGACAGACGTCTGTCAAAGAGACTGAAGCTCATTACGATAAATACGAGGAAGTCAATGTGACTTGTCCCAATGACCATTCCTCCTGACCTGACCTCTGTAATACCCCACACCCACACCAACACACACACCCACACCCACCCCTATTTACCATCCACCCCTATATACCATCCACCCCTCTATACCATCCACCCCTCTATACCATCCTCCCCTCTATGCCATCCACCCCTCTATACTATCCACCCCTCTTTACCATCCACCCCTCTTTACCATCCACCCCTCTATGCCATCTGCCCCTCTATACCATCCACCCCTCTACCATCCACCCCTCTATACCATCCACCCCTCTTTACCATTCACCCCTCTATACCATCCACCCTCTATACCATCCGCCCCTCTATACCATCCACCCCTCTATACTATCCACCCTCTATACCATCCACCCCTCTATACCAGCCTCCCCTCTATACCATCCACCCCTGTATACCATCCTCCCCTCTATACCATCCACCCATCTATACCATCCACCCCTCTACATCATCCACCCCTCTACCATCCTCCCCTCTATACCATTTACCCCACTATGCCATCCACCCCTCTATACCATCCACCAATCTATAATATCCATCCTTTTATACCACCCACCCCTCTATACCATCCACCTCTCTATACCATCCACCCCTCTATACCGTCCACCCCTCTATACCATCCACCCCTCTGTACCATCCACCTGTCTGTACCATCCACTCCTCTATACCATCTACCCCCTTTACCATCCACCCCTCTATACCATCCACCCGTCTATTCCATTTACCCCTTTTTACCATCCACCCCACTATGCCATCCACCCCTCTACCATCCACCCCTCTATACTATCCACCCCTCTATGCCATCCATCCTTCTATACCATCCACCCCTCTATACCATCCACCCCTATTTACCATCCACCCCTCTATACCATCCACCCCTCTATACCATCCACCCCTCTATACCATCCACCCCTCTACCATCCACCCTTCTATACTATGCACCCCTCTGTACCATCCCCCCCTCTATACCATCCACCCCTCTATACCATCCACCCTCTATACCACCCACCCCTCTATACAATCCACTCTATACCATCCACCCCATTCACCCCTCTATACCATCCACCCCTCTATACCATCCACCCCTCTATACCATCCACCCCATCCACCTCTCTTTACCATCCACCCCTCTATACCATCCACCCTCTATACCATCCACCCCTCTATACCATCCACCCCTCTATACTATCCACCCCTCTATACCATCCACCCCTCTATACCAGCCTCCCCTCTATACCATCCACCCCTGTATACCATCCTCCCCTCTATACCATCCACCCATCTATACCATCCACCCCTCTATATCATCCACCCCTCTGCCATCCTCCCCTCTATATCATTTACCCCACTATGCCATCCACCCCTCTATACCATCCACCTCTCTATACCATCCACCCCTATATACCGTTCACCCCTCTATACCATCCACCCGTCTGTACCATCCACCTGTCTGTACCATCCACCCCTCTATACCATCTACCCCCTTTACCATCCACCCCTCTATACCATCCACCCGTCTATGTCATTTACCCCTTTTTACCATCCACCCCAATATACCATCCACCCCTCTACCATCCACCACCCCTCTATACTATCCACCCCTCTATACCATCCATCCTTCTATACCATCCACCCCTCTATACCATCCACCCCTATTTACCATCCACCCCTCTATGCCATCCACCCCTCTATACCATCCACCCCTCTATACCATCCACCCCTCTACCATACACCCTTCTATACTATCCCCCCCTCTATACCATCCATCCTTCTATACCATCCACCCCTCTATACCATCCACCCCTATTTACCATCCACCCCTCTATACCATCCACCCCTCTATACCATCCACCCCTCTACCATACACCCTTCTATACTATCCACCCCTCTGTACCATCCCCCCCTCTATACCATCCACCCCTCTATACCAACCACTCTATACCATCTACACCATCCACCCCTCTATACCATCCACCCCTCTATACCATTCACCCTTCTTTGCTATCATCCATCTTTCCCGTTTTCCCTGCCCCGCTAACCATTCATTCTACCCCCCCCCCCCTCCCCACCCCGTGTCCCTCTAGCCGCTACATCCCCTGCTGTCCCCGCGTGTAAGCGTCGCGGATATTAAATCTCAATTAACAATAAGCTGTCACGTGACGTGTTGTTCATGGCGATTTCCGTCGACAGTCACGTGACAGACGTCTGTCAAAGAGACGGAAGCTCATTACGATAAATACGAGGAAGTCAATGTGACTTGTCCCAATGACCATTCCTCCTGACCTGACCTCTGTAATACCCCACCCCCCCACCCCTCCCCCCCCACACCCACACCCACACACACACCCACACCCACACTCACACTCACACCCACACCCACACCCACACCCACACCCACACCCACACCCACACCCACACTCACACCCACACCCACACCCACACCCACACCCACACCCACACCCACACCCACACTCACACCCACGCCCACGCCCACACCCACACCCACACCTACACCCACACCCACACCCACACCCACACCCACATCCACACCCACACCCACACCCACACCCACACCCACACCCACACCCACACCCACACCCACACTCACACCCACACTCACACTCACACCCACACCCACACCCACACCCACACCTAGACTCACACCCACACCCACACCCACACCCACACCCACACCCACACCCACACTCACAGTCACACTCACACTCACACTCACACTCGCACTCGCACTCACACCCACACCCACACCCACACCCACACCCACACCCACACCCACACCCACACCCACACTCACACCCACACCCACACCCACACTCACACTCACACTCACACCCACACCCACACCCACACCCACACCTAGACTCACACCTACACCCACACCCACACCCACACCCACACCCACACCCACACTCACACTCACACTCACACCCACACCCACACCCACACCCACACTCACACCCACACCCACACCCACACCCACACTCACACCCACACCCACACCCACACCCACACCCACACCCACACCCACACCCACACGCACACTCACACTCACACCCACACCCACACCCACACCCACACCCACACCCATACCCACACCCACACCCACACCCCACACCCACACCCACACCCACACCCATACCCACACCCACACCCACACCCACACCCACACCCCACACCCACACCCACACCCACACCCACACCCACACCCACACCCACACCCCGCACCCCGCACCCCACACCCCCACAACAATCTTCCCCCTCACAACCATCATTCACCCCACCAAAGTGAGTAAAACCGACACCTCCCCTTACCTGTAGCACTGACCATATACAACAAATGATAACCCCATTCCCCTCTCCGGCACCCCCCGCTCCCTCCCCCTCCCCAGCGCCCCCTTCCCTCCACCCACCTGATAAAAGCATATCGTCTGAGAGGGACAGCATGAAGCCATATCCACCAGCTGTGGCCGTGACCGTCACAACCCCACCCCGTACCCCCCACCCCTCCACCATTACCACTTCACCAACCCACCCCTTACCCCTCACCCACACGGTGCCGCCCCCCCCCCCCTCCCCCCTCCCCACTCCACTCCGCTTCGGCCCCCATCCCGTCCAGACCCGGCTAGTGACCACGTGTCTCCTCGGCAGCCCTACAACCGGCGGAGGCCTGTTCACCGCGTCAGGCTGGTGACGCAGTCACTGTGCTCTCCACTCGTCTTCCTACGCGCGCCGCCCACCCCTCCCCCTAGCGGCCGCTGCGGCAGACTGACTCGGGCGCACGGACGCCCCCAACCCCCCCTAGCGGACACTGCGGCAGACTGACTCGGGCGCACGGACGCGCAGAGTGAATTATCTCAATCCGAACTTGATAACGTGCAACTAACTCATCGTCGAGGTGAAGAAACAAAAATCAGGACTGCGCGATGGATAACGCCTCTCATTTACTGTCTACGGTGAGTTCCCTGGAATGTTGCTAAAGACGGGGCGTCAGGCTGTCAGGGCCGGGCCCTGCCGCCTGCCCTGTCCCTGCCAGCCGGGCCCTGCCGCCTGCCCTGTCCCTGCCAGCCGGGCCCTGCCGCCTGCCCTGTCCCTGCCAGCCGGGCCCTGCCGCCTGCCCTGTCCCTGCCAGCCGGGCCCTGCCGCCTGCCCTGTCGATGCCAGCCGGGCCCTGCCGCCTGCCCTGTCCCTGTCAGCCGGGGCCCCGCTGCCTGCCCTGTCCCTGCCAGCCGGGGCCCTGCCGCCTGCCCTGTCCCTGCCAGCCGGGCCCTGCCGCCTGCCCTGTCCCTGTCAGCCGGGGCCCTGCCGCCTGCCCTGTCCCTGCCAGCCGGGCCCTGCCGCCTGCCCTGTCCCTGCCAGCCGGGGCCCTGCCGCCTGCCCTGTCCCCTGCCAGCCGGGCCCCGCCGCCTGCCCTGTCCCTGCCAGCCGGGGCCCCGCCGCCTGCCCTGTCCCTGCCAGCCGGGCCCTGCCGCCTGCCCTGTCCCTGTCAGCCGGGGCCCTGCCGCCTGCCCTGTCCCTGCCAGCCGGGGCCCTGCCGCCTGCCCTGTCCCTGCCAGCCGGGCCCTGCCGCCTGCCCTGTCCCTGTCAGCCGGGGCCCTGCCGCCTGCCCTGTCCCTGCCAGCCGGGCCCTGCCGCCTGCCCTGTCCCTGCCAGCCGGGCCCCGCCGCCTGCCCTGTCCCTGCCAGCCGGGGCCCCGCCGCCTGCCCTGTCCCTGCCAGCCGGGTCCTGCCGCCTGCCCTGGCCCTGCCAGCCGGGCCCTGCCAGCCGGGCCCTGTCGCCTGCCCTGTCCCTGCCAGCCGGGGCCCTGCCGCCTGCCCTGTCCCTGCCAGCCGGGGCCCTGCAGTTTTGTGAAACTTTCGTGGAAGATATTAGAATGATGTGCATGCTATGTATTTAGAACCAGGACGGGCACTTTAGAGTCGCAAAGATAGCTGTGTCGCTCTGTTATGAGCGCGGATACCTTGTTTACGTGCATGATGCACTCCATCACAGGTGTGAGGCGCCCCCCCCCCCCCCACACTTTCCCCAGTCGTAAGATTTTGGAGCCTATCCATAGTGGATCCCCCACCCCCGCACCCACCACGGGACTGATGGTTGGTTGGTTCAGGACGCTTTAACCACTTTTGGTCATATCGCGTCAATGGGAGAAGGAAGGGAGGTCGGAGCCATGTCCCTGGCGGTAACCCCCCACTCTTTGCGAAGAAGGACATGGGATCTTTACCCTGCGACCACACAGACATGACCACAGCGGGGCGCGAACCACCGATCCACGTGCCGTTAGGCTCTCAGGTGGCCAGAGCACTCAAGGCGAGCGCTCTAACCCACTGAGCTATCGGGGCGGCCCGCCACGGGACTGAATGTCCTGGATAGCGACTGAGCCATATTCTGGCATATTTTCCGATCCGGTTTTCGTCAGAAGCTCTGTGGGCTGCGAGCTAAGCTGCCGACGGGTCAAGCTTCGTGTAATTATGGCAGGGTGAAGTTTTTCTTTTACTAGGACTTAAGCTAGCCAGGCTGTATCCCCTGTGTTATTGTAGCAATAGCCAGGCTGTATCCCCTGTGTTATTGTAGCAATAGCCAGGCTGTATCCCCTGTCTTATTGTAGCAATAGCCAGGCTGCATCCCCTGTGTTATTGTAGCAATAGCCAGGCTGTATCCCCTGTCTTATTGTAGCAATAGCCAGGCTGTATCCCCTGTGTTATTGTAGCAATAGCCAGGCTGTATCCCCTGTGTTATTGTAGCAAAGCCAGGCTGTATCCCCTGTGTTATTGTAGCAATAGCCAGGCTGTATCCCCTGTGTTATTGTAGCAATAGCTAGACTGTATCCCCTGTCTTATGGCAGCAATAGCCAAGCTGTATCCCCTGTCTTATTGTAGCAATAGCCAGGCTGTATCCCCTGTGTTATTGTAGCAATAGTCAGGCTGTATCCCCTGTCTTATTGTAGCAATAGCCAGGTTGTATCCCCTATCTTATGGCAGCAATAGCCAGGCTGTATCCCCTGTCTTATTGTAGCAATAGCCAGGCTGTATCCCCAGTCTTATTGCAGCAATAGCCAGGTTGTATCCCTTATCTTATTGCAGCAATAGCCAGGCTGTATCCCCTGTCTCATTGTAGCAATAGCCAGGCTGTATCCCCTGTCTTATTGTAGCAATAGCCAGGCTGTATCCCCTGTGTTATTGTAGCAATAGCCAGGCTGTATCCCCTGTGTTATTGTAGCAATAGCCAGGCTGTATCCCCTGTCTTATTGCAGCAATAGCCAGGCTGTATCCCCTGTCTTATTGTAGCAATAGCCAGGCTGTATCCCCTGTCTTATGGCAGCAATAGCCAGGCTGTATCCCCTGTCTTATTGCAGCAATATATAATGACATGTCGATTCCACGAGGACATGAGGGATGTCAGTCACTGTTGGCTTCGATGCATACTTGTCTTGTGTACAAGAGAATCGCAAGTGACAACGTGTTTGTGTCGATAGGCGGTGTACTGTTCTATGTGCATGGTTCGTTGGTGGTATATTTAGGATGCTTTAACCAATTTTGGTCATATCGCGTCAATGGGAGGTTATATGTTGAACAGAACAGTAAACAACAACTCGAGTAAACAACACAAGTAAACAACAACAGGAAATGCGCCGTTGACTCCCGACTTTAAAGTCTTGGATTTCTTGGTCTACGCCCTGCACGCTTACAACAATCTGCCACTTTTCCGCACTGCGACTATCTTATATGACCCTTCATTTAAGTATTATCGTGATGTTGGCTGTCTTATATGACCCTTCATTTAGGTATTACCGTGAGGTTGACTGTCTTATTTGACCGTTGGTTTAGGTATCGCGTAAGTATTAAATCTAAGCAACGTTGTTTGCGTGTATAGTGTATTGTATGACTATCTGCTGGGGTTGACTGGACCCGAACACCGCACAGCGTCGCTCCAATTTAATTAAACTACGCTTTAGATTTTATTTTTGGTGTCAATAGACCATTCCAGGGAGAATTCTGGCGTGCTCGTGTTTCGGGTAACTCCAGTGATCTATTTCACGGCTACAGGGCTCAGTCGGCTAAAATCCCCCATCATGTACATGGTAACTTTAGTCGACCAAGCCCCGTAGTCGGCTAAACTGCGTTCCTGAAATCCACCACATTTCGCTCTCCGGTGCATAGCCGTATACAGAGCACGCAAAAGGCGAGTATGGACTGCGTACTTTTCAACAGTTTTTTATAGGTTCACAAGGTGTTCTCTAGTAAATAACGCCGACGTTGTACAGATAGATATCTTGATTGTGGATGCATCAGCCGAGAAAACAGCTGATATAAATGGCTAGCAGCGAATTAGCCCCAACATTGTGGCGTTGTTGCTGAGAACAACGCCACAATTCCTACCGTTTACTTTTGCGTTGGAACAAAATAAAAGGTTGGAGAGAGTTTCAGTTTTAGTGGCACAGTTGGGGAAAAGACTTACTCTACAAACGTACAATGACAGTTAGGTCTAAATCGCACTGCATAAATATGTTATGGGCATTTTGGGCACTGAGCTGACTGAGAGCGCATTCCAAAAGTCGCCATTGCAGTCGGAAGTCTGCGAAGTTTTCCGGAGATCGCCGAACTTACATATGCCGAATACCGAAAAAGAATTTGTTACGGACTTTTTTGGAGCCGAGAAAACGCCGATACTTTAGTGCGAGTCTAGTGGGGTAGCTTGTGGCCCTTTAAGGCTATACGAATCCGAATATCTCGATTTAAAATGCAAAGAAAACATTTTTGCATTTTATGCACTTAATGTTTGGAAGCACAACACAGTAAACAACTTAAGGTTTATATTCCGTGATTGGTGCCATTTTTTTGCTTCAGTTGGCGTTGGCAGTTGACATGGGAGGCGGCTTCGCAAATTTTCAGTTTTTGGTTATTGGGCACAAAACATGGCGGCAGGGATTTACAAAGGTCCCCAGTCAACTGAAAGTTTTAGATGAAATACTCAATTTACAAGCAGAAATTTGCTATTCTTTGGTGCAAATAGTTTTACTGACATTCAAGCTCCATAATGCATTAGCCAAATACTCCTCTCCATAAATAACAAATATTTCCCCGTCGTGAGAATGCGTCCAACAGGGCCAACCAACGTAAGGAGACGTGACTGTTATCAGGCAGGGAGGGAGGTACGACTGGACGCCTGTTAAAACTGGCACGTAACGGGACTAGCAGCGAATGAAATGACTGTCACTACACTGCGCGTGGCAGAAAAGCGGTCATATTCCCTGTTTGCTAAGGGGCCGGCGCGACAGCTCAGTGGGCTAGAGCGCTCGCATTGAGTTCTCTGGTCACCTGAGAGTCTAACGGCACGTGGGTCGGTGGTTCGAGCCCTGCTGTGACCATGTCTGTGTGGTCGCAAGATAAAGATCCTATGTCTTCCTTCGTAAAGACTAGGGGGTTACCCCCGGGGACGTGGCTCCACTCTCCCTTCCTTCTTCCATTGACGCGATATGACCAAAAGTAGTTAAAGCGTCCAGAATAACCAACCAATCCCTGTTTGCTGATGTTCTTCGGCGCGGAAATAAGGATCTTTCTGGCATATATTTTGTCCAGAGATATTAAAGATCTAATGCAGGGGTATACATTGTACAGATTACTTAACTTGGTACCCAAAGTGTATTCATTATAACTAAATTATGGTAAGAAGAATGCCTATGTAACAGTGCATTCTGGTAAGGAGAATGCCCATGTAACAGTACATTCTTAAAAGAGAATGTACGAGGCGCAAGCCGAGTACATATCTTTTCAAGAATGAACTGTTACACGGGTATTCTCTGACTTAAGTACGGTCGGTGAGCCGCACGTGGTCCATGTAGTGTGAATAAGAGTTCTTTTAAGATGTACATTGCATCTCTCGCTTCCGAAACCAATAAAATAGCTCACTGAAGTCGGTCCATATTGTATCCGATAACCCACGAAATGCAATGCTGTAGCAATAGTAAACTTGAGTCATACGTGAGCTAAGCTGAAACCGTGGTTCGCCCTTACATGAAAGAACGTTGGAGACTGCAGCCGCAAGTCAGTTTAGTTCACCTTTAGATTGCAGGAATGAAGTCGTGTTTCGCACCAAGACGCGTAGGCTACTTAGCATGGATTTAGCCCTGAAGAACCCAGGCCTCGCTACCGCTCGGCCAGGGTCCTGAAGTGCAGCCTGCAAATCCTCAGCGATCTGAAACCCCTCCACTTTAATCTGACTAGTGTCACTTTGTGGGTGAATACCACGTCCAATCCTTATTATATTTGAATTCTACATACCTTAAACTATCTATTTACGTATAGTTTGTTTCTTTGAAGAACTGTTGATGTCCACAATACCGGCGATATTCCGCATTTCATTCGTAAAATGCGCGCAGCCATTCGAAGTGACAAGCGGCAACTTTGTCAACAGATGGCGCTACATGGCGGAAGCGGCAAATTCCCCGGTTTTACCGGTTCACCTCGTACAATGTTACTGGGCGCTCGCGCTCGATCCCAAGACGTTTTCGCGCATATCTACAAGAAAATAAAATGGGTGTCTTCTGGATGTGGAAATCGCGATACAACGAAGACACAAAGATTGCACAGTATAATGCAAGGCTTCATTCAATCTTAGTAGCGCCTCTGCCGCCCTGTAGCGCCATCTGTTGACAAAGTTGCCGCTTGTCACTTCGAATGGCTGCGCGCATGTTACGAATGAAATGTGGAATATCGCCGGTCAGAGACAAGAATGGTCATTTGAATGTGGAATATGATACAATCGTTCAAATTATTGGACACTGAAAGGATATGATACGCAGAGATGTTGCCATGGTGTTTGAAACAAGTAACACTCAGTGCGTTGTTGATGGATAGGATATGCTTTGCAAACGAGTTTCGTGGGATTTACGAGAAAGAAAAATGATTTCTAGTGTGATTATAGGATATCAGGAAATGTCAGTATGTATTTTGCATATGAATTACCTATGATCTCAAATTTAGTTCTTAAAGTGAATTTTGTGAGCTATGCTTGTTTTGATGAGAAATTTGTATCTGTTTTTGCTGGGGCTTTTCATCAGGCGTCAAACTTCCAGTTTATCATTAATTGTGGTTGTGACATGTTTCTGACAAGCTCACTTATTGCTCATGATTGGCATTGACTGCGATTGACGATTTCGTAAGAGAAGGAAAATTGTTCAACAGAAAAATTGTTTGGTCTCCTTGAGTCAATTGCAATTTATTAGCTCGCTAAAATACTACAATTGTGAAAATTAATGTACAGTTTAGACAAATGAATGACGTCATAGTAGTACTTAAATATAAAATGATGATATGGGCTGGTAAAGCCTTGAAGCTATAAAGCTCAAAACACCTTGAAGGTGATATCGTGAATATCGAGGAATCCACAGACTGCTATAACGGATCGCGGTAAACAGGGAAAGGGTCTTCGCGTTGAACCAGGATTGGGCGGATAACGATCCCCAAAAATTGCGAACACCTAATTGTGAATTTCCAAGAATTCCTGGATGCCAATCGCAGAGATAGTCTAACGGATAGGACTGTTAGTATAGAGACATATAATGTGTGATTCCATAATACTTGAAGGAAAGTTCATTGTGAGGGAATGTGTTTGTTCTGTGAATAACAATACCACAGTGCCAAAAGACACGGTGAAGCCAGGCATTTTTTTTGACCGAAAACATGCACGTGTTTTTGACGATAGATGTCGCTAGGGGTATCTGGAACGGTCTGTTATATATTTCAGTCCCACGAATTGTAGCTAATTTGAAGGGACAGGTTTTGCGTATTTTGTGTATTATTGCGTATTGTTTTGTCTTGTAGTGATTACCTGGACTGCATATCGTATGCTAAGCCCGTGGAGTCAGTGTGATATCCTGATTGTGAGTGCACGCAGTAATGTGTCCCATGTAGAAATCGCATCGAGTTCTCTGTATGCTCAAAATGCCGTTACTTTATTACCATGTGCGTTCACTTGAAGTCACATGTTTTCTTTACTAAATTCGAATTTTATTCATGTGAACAATTATTCATTCACAAAAAGACGTTTCTTACGACGCAGTAACGTGACGAAACAGTGCCTTTCTTACGATGCAGGAATATGACCAAACATTGTTTTTCTTACAATACAGGGCCCGTATTCTCGAACAAGTTGCGATCATCGCAATATTTAAGAAGAACTATTTGCGAAAAATCGTAGCTGCGAAAAATTGCAAGTTCCTATTCTCGAAAGTTTTGCGATTTATCGCAGCTACGAAGTTTCGCAAGTAGTTTTTCGCGGTTGTCAGGGATAATTTTCTCGTAGCAACTGGTCTAAACGAACGCGCGCTTTTTTGCAGCGGTGGATATTAACATGTATTGGGCATTAACATTTAGTATTTGCAAATGTGAATAGATATAAAACTCCAGAAATATGACTGAGGGGGGTGGGGGGGGGGGGGGAACTGGCAAATATGTCTGAGGCTGAAAGCGGAGCCTCTGTGTCTATACCCCCTCCCCTCACATGTACTGCGTAGATCTACAGTGCCGAACATTGTGATGGGCGGACATCAGGCCCAAATTTAAATTAAGCTCAGGACAATATGCGACTATTCTATACCTATGGTATGGCATGTTTAACAATATCAAGGCAAAGTAAGCTCAACGACTTACGCACATTAGCCTAACTTACATTGGCAAGCGTAAGTGACGCTGTCGTCGTCGTATGTTGCAGATTTATATAGTATCCAATATCATGAATAGATCTACGAGACACGGTCACGGGTGGGACGCTTGGTCATGGTAATCCACTAGCACAGACCATGACACTATCTCAGGTTATTTAAGATCTTGTAAAATTGTAATCCATTAATTAGACTTTAGCACTGAGGCACTTTGACAACTGACGCCGTGACGGCGCGACTAAACGTGTCATGCTTCCAACCTGAACCACTCAAATGAGTGTAGGAGGCTTTTAGTAACTTAGTTTTTCGCGTGTTGATACCACTGTATACATGGTATACATGGTGTAGCAGAAACAAATCTTTACAACGTGCACTCGCGCCATTACTTGAAACAAAGTATGGGTAGTCTCTGTGACATAACACGTACGTGAACATGAACGAAAGCGCACATTTCCACGAAAAATTAAGTTCAAAATAAATTTTAAAATAAGAATTATTGTCTGGACTGGATAATTCAACATATGCTCCGTATCTCATATAACAGCTAACAAGCAGCATGGCAAGAAATAAGTGAGCCCAATCTTCTGAATCTTGAATCTTTCAATTTGCCGATTCAATCCTCATTAACTAAATTAATCAACCTCCGGGGGCAGGCAGGCGACACAACTCGCATGCCGGCCCCCAGGGGCGGATTAATTTAGCATATATATATGATCAGAGATTATTCCCTATAGTATACGATCTCTGACATGCAGGCCCCAACTCAGTCAGTCGGAATCACATTTTGTAATAGGGCTGTACAGTCACTTCGGGATCTTATCGAGACCATACGAGACAGAGATACCTATGCTCTGCGTCAATGCCTAGCATCAACGGCATGTACGTGCTGCCTACCTTCCGGTTGTTTGCCTTCACTCGCCTCACACAAAAGATCGGCTAAAGCTGTCGTTGGAAGCACAACTAACCACTGAAGTTCTGTGCATATCCGAATTATAACCATCCGAGTAGATTTATGTAATGTATGAGCGGTTAGGCAGTTGATAAACCAGAATGCGGTTGTCTGATGAGTGACTGTCAGTGTCAGGCGATCTAATGTGCTGCGCGGGGTTTTCCATGTCGTATGACGTAATAATCATCATGACTCGCGTGTCTGCGCGCGGTATCTATGGTTACGTAACAACGCTCCTTATATGGACTCAGCAGGTGAGGACAATGATGCTCCGTTTGTTGTAGAACTGTAAACATCGATGGTTTGGCTCAAAATACAACGCTTTCAACGGTCTCATCGAACGGACCACATGCATTATGGAGAGATAAATGTCTTGTCTTTAACTATATTATGATTTTATAGTTAGTTTGCCTGGACCAAAGCAAACAAAAAATAGTTTCAGACCCACTCGATTCTTTACGCACAAACCGCGCAGCTGGCCGGTTCCCAACACTAAAACGTTGACTACAATGAGTGCGCGTCGCGCAGTTGCAGCAAGGCACCAGCGTGATGCGCACTCGTTCTAAGAGCACGCGAGAACTGTACAGCAAGAATGACAGCGTGCTCGCTGGTCGTGACGCTCGATATGACGTCAATAAAGAAATAAACGATACAAAGTTGCAAAAATCATGAGTGCACATCACGCTCATCACTTCGCCTAGCTAGCAGGAGCAAGGATTTTGGGAAGGGGCGGGGGCATTGTAGATGTACTGGTAAAGCCTAAAGTATGTACCATGGATGCCCAAATTGTCGGAGTGCGTAAACATGGTAAAATATATGTAGTAAATGGTCGAATGTAGAGTTGTCACAGAATAGCAAACTTAGACATAAGCGATATCGACTTCGCCCATTCACTTGCTGTTCAACTTAGCTTGTCACTTCACCAGGACAAATTGGATAAAATGCTAGAAGTTTAAGAAAATCGAAGCGACACATTCACAGCAACATTGATAGATATAGAGTCTATATTATGTTATTGCGCTACATTCACGTGCAACCCGCGATTCCAGACATCAATATTATTTCAGCGATTACGCAAAAACAGTCGCTTTGATTTTACAGAAATTTCCGCACTTTAAAGGGATTGCCATGATCAAGTGACATGCCAAATATTACAGAAATCGTATTGGCAGTTATTGTTTTGTTGCATATGGAGCGTAACATATTCGAGGCACTTACGTACAGCGCCAAAACCATCGCTTCGACTAGGGTTACTTTATTGCTGTAGATGTATTAGATCTAAATTTATTTATATGATAATATAAATGTCTCGCTTCGATTTTCTCCGCTTTATCCTAAATATAATAATATAGGTTACTAAAGCAGTTGATGGTGGGGGGGGGGGGGGGTGTCGGTGTCACTGGTACGTATAGCTCGCTGCTAAGTAACATCTTTGATGCATTGCGTCACAATACCTTTGACGTCACTTAATTAGCAACGCGCGCTTAGATTGGAACAAAGACGCTATTTTAGCTGCACTGCGGCCTGATAATGATACAACAACATATCCATATAAACACCTTATTGTTGTTGAGATTCGTGAATAGATCTTCACGAAGCCTAACGATCCGCTGTCGGAGCCTTCGTCGAAATAAGTGACTCGCCATGAAAATTGCCACTATGATTACTGACTAGTTGCGACTAATTGCGAGACGTATGAACACATCGCAAGTTTTGCGATGAAAGTTAGGAAGATCTTTATCTTAAGTTTTCGAGAATACCACTTGCGATGAAACGCAACTTTTGCGATTTTTCGCAGCAATATTTGCGAGGAAGTCGAGTTGCGAAGATCGCAACTCGTTTGAGAATACGGGCCGTAACCAAACGTAAACCAACCAACCAAACATTGTTTTTCCTACAATGCAGAAACGTGACCAAAGATTGCTTTTCTTACGATGCAGGAACATGACCAAACATGGCCCTTCCTACAATGCAGAAAGCTGACCACACATGGCCATTCCTATGATGCAGGAACATGACGACACATTGCCTTTCTTACGATGCAGGAACATGACCAAACATGGCCTTTCCTACAATGCAGAAACATGACCAAACATTGCCTTCATTGCGATGCAGAAACGTGACCAAACATTGCTTTTCTTACGATGCAGGAACATGACCAAACATGGCCTTTCCTACAATGCAGAAACATGACCAAACATTGCTTTTCTTACGATGCAGGAACATGACCAAACATGGCCTTTCCTACAATGCAGAAACATGACCACACATTGCTTTCATTGCGATGCAGAAACATGACCACACATTGCTTTCATTGCGATACAGAAACATGACCAAACATGGCCCTTCCTACAATGCAGAAACATGACCACACATTGCTTTCATTGCGATGCAGGAACATGACCAAACATGGCCTTTCCTACAATGCAGAAACATGACCACACATTGCTTTCATTGCGATACAGAAACATGACCAAACATGGCCCTTCCTACAATGCAGAAACATGACCACACATTGCTTTCATTGCGATGCAGGAACATGACCACACATTGCTTTCATTGCGATACAGAAACATGACCAAACATGGCCTTTCCTACAATGCAGAAACATGACCACACATTGCTTTCATTGCGATGCAGGAACATGACCACACATTGCTTTCATTGCGATACAGGAACATGACGACACATTGCCTTTCTTACGATGCAGGAACATGACCAAACATGGCCTTTCCTACAATGCAGAAACATGACCAAACATTGCTTTCATTGCGATGCAGGAACATGACCACACATTGCCTTTCTTACGATGCAGGAACATGACCAAACATGGCCTTTCCTACAATGCAGAAACATGACCAAACATTGCTTTTCTTACGATGCAGGAACCTGACCAAACATGGCCTTTCCTACAATGCAGAAACATGACCACACATTGCTTTCATTGCGATGCAGGAACATGACCACACATTGCTTTCATTGCGATACAGAAACATGACCAAACATGGCCTTTCCTACAGTGCAGAAACATGACCACACATTGCTTTCATTGCGATACAGAAACATGACCAAACATTGCCTTTCTTACGATGCAGGAACATGACCAATCATGGCCTTTCCTACAATGCAGAAACATGACCAAACATTGCTTTTCTTACGATGCAGGAACATGACCAAACATGGCCTTTCCTACAATGCAGAAACATGACCAAACATTGCCTTTCTTACGATGCAGGAACATGACCAAACATGGCCTTTCCTACAATGCAGAAACATGACCAAACATTGCCTTTCTTACGATGCAGGAACATGACCAAACATTGCCTTCATTGCAATACAGAAACATGACCAAACATTGCCTTTCTTACGATGCAGGAACATGACCAAACATGGCCTTCATTGCGATACAGAAACATGACCAAACATTGCCTTTCTTACGATGCAGGAACATGACCACACATTGCTTTCATTGCGATACAGAAACATGACCAAACATGGCCTTTTTTACGATGCAGGAACATGACATTTCCCTCTTCCGTTGCAGGATTATACCGCTTCACCCCCTCCTCACCCACCCCTCCGACACACACACCTGCATTGAGCCCACCCCCCCCCCCCCTCCCCTACCCCCTCCTCCGCTCTAGCCGTCGCCAGTACCCACGCCACGTTGCGTAATGTGCAATCAACCACGAGACGGCTTCGGTGTCGCCTTGTCGAAGGCGCCGCAGTGGAGGGGGGGGGGGGCGGGGCGTGGGGGGAGAGGGGACCTGCCGCAGTCCACTGGGCGCTGGGGTCTCCTCGCGCCGAGGCCCTTAAACATACCGGATAATTTGTATCTGTATCTGGATTTGATTGCTGGGGAGTTATCACCAACTCCGCTATATCGGAGCGCTGTAGCGGAGGGCTATAGCGGAGCGCTATAGCAGAGCGCTATATCGGAGGGCTATAGCAGAGGGCTATATCGGAGGGCTATAGCAGAGGGCTATTTCGGAGAGCTATAGCAGAGGGCTATATCGGAGGGCTATAGCAGAGGGTTATATCGGAGGGCTATAGCAGAGGGCTATATCGGAGGGCTATAGCAGAGGGCTATATCGGAGGGCTATAGCAGAGGGCTATATCGGAGGGCTATAGCAGAGGGCTATATCGGAGGGCTATAGCAGAGAGCTGTAGTGGAGGACTGTAGTGAAGCGCTATATCGGCGGGCTATAGCAGAGGGCTATATCGGAGGGCTATAGCAGAGGGTTATATCGGAGGGCTATAGCAGAGGGCTATATCGGAGGGCTATAGCAGAGGGTTATATCGGAGGGCTATAGCAGAGGGCTATATCGGAGGGCTATAGCAGAGGGCTATATCGGAGGGCTATAGCAGAGGGCTATATCGGAGGGCTATAGCAGAGGGCTATATCGGAGGGCTATAGCAGAGAGCTGTAGTGGAGGACTGTAGTTTAGCGCTATATGGGAGCGCTATATCGGAGGGCTGTAGAAGAGGGCTGTACTGGAGGACTGTAGTCGAGCGCTATATCGGAGGGCTATAGCAGAGGGCTGTAGTGGAGGACTGGAGTGGAGCGCTATATCGGAGCGCTGTAGCGGAGGACTGAAGCAGAGGGCTGTAGCGGAGGACTGTAGTGGAGCGCTATATCGGAGCGCTATATCGGAGCGCTGTAGCGGAGGACTGTAGTGGAGGACTGTAGTGGAGCGCTATATCGGAGCGTTGTAGCGGAGCGCCCGTGAGTCAGTCGCGGCGAGCATGGGCTTCGCTTCCGGTTCCGGTCATAACGGCACTGACTAAATATGCGGATGTCAAAAACTCTCCAAACCGGTGTTGCTGAGAGCCAGTGAGGCCAGCAACCCACGTCTACACCCTGTGTCGGGGGATGTGGGGTGGAGAGGGGAGGGGGGTACATATAGGCCAATAACCTATATCGTACTTTAGATTTGTTCCGTACCCTATTCGGTCGGATGTGAGCTGAGGTCTCCGTGCCTCGGGCCATTACACCACCGACCGCACAACCCGCACGCTGGATCCACCTGTTAATATGTCAAACTCGTCGGGAGTTCTTTCACCTACTGTGACAACGTGTCACGATAAACTATCTTTTCATTTAGTTCACCTGCCATAAGAAAACTAAACCATCAGCACACATGGCACCAAAGAAAGGAAACACATACATCAGCTTGACCTGAACTACTCCTCACGGTAAACACTAAGCATGCGTATGTGACGTCACTTCCGCTCGGCCCATCCATCCTGCCTTTCGCTCGCCCCATCCACTTTCCCTTCCGCTTGCCTCATCCACCTTCCCTTCCGCTCGCCGCATGGACCTTCCCTTCCGCTCGCCTCATGGACCTTCCCTTCCGCTCGCCCCAGTCACCTTCCCTTCCGCTCCCTTCATCCACTTTCCTTTCCGCTCGACCCAGTCACTTTGCCTTCCGCTCGCGCCGTCCACTTTCTCTGCCGCTCGCCACATCCGCACCCCACGCCCTAGAGACCTTCGTATCTCTCAGCCCCGCGCTGAAGATTTGCCCTCCTCTCATTGGCCTGCTGGGCCGCGCGGCGTAGTTTTTGGCCCCGTTAAAGACCTCCCTGGTACGAGCTTCTGATCCCTGTACATTATCCCGGGAGCAGATGTCTAATTGCCGGACGAGCGTGGGTGAAAACGGCGCCCTATTATGCCGCCATTTAACCGCTGGGGGTCGCTGCCGTCGCGGGCTGATGTATCGACCAGGTGGCGCTGCTCCGGACGGCACGGCCCATCCGGAGAGTGGCATCCTCCACTCAAACAAAACAACATTCCTGGCGAGGTCTTCCGGCTGTCCGGACGATGCCTCAGGGTCAACACGAGGGGGGAGGGAGGGGGTGGGGGGCAGGGAGGAGGTGAAGGAGGGAGGGAGGCAGGAGGAGACGAGGGGAGGGAGGGAGGGAGAGAAGGGGAGAGGGGGAGAGGGGGAGAGGGGGATGGAAGGGAGGGGAAGAGGGGGAAGGGAGGGATGGAGGGAGGGATGGAGGGGGAGGGATGGAGGGAGGGGAAGGCATCCAGGTACCATTACCCATAGTACTACCCGGTATACCACCCTCAGAGCTATTGTTCGCTGTGGTGAGCCTTGCTCTGCCCTTCCTAAACCAATTAATTAGCATATGATTGATGTCACAGGTCTACGGAGGACACCACCGGCAATTGTAAGTGGTTAGGACGCTTCGTGCACTTTATGCCATGAGAATCCTATGAAATACAATGTATTCGTGTAGAGATATGGGCATTGATATGGGCAATGATATGGGCAATGATATGGGCAATGATATGGGCAATGATATGGGCAATGATATGGGCAATGATATGGGCAATGATATGGGCAATGATATGGGCAATGATATGGGCAATGATATGGGCAATGATATGGACAATGATATGGGCAATGATATGGGCAATGATATGGGCAATGATATGGACAATGATATGGGCAATGATATGGGCAATGATATGGACAATGATATGGGCAATGATATGGGCAATGATATGGGCAATGATATGGACAATGATATGGGCAATAATATGGGCAATGATATGGCGTTTTTAAACATATTGTTTAAGAACGCTTTGCGCCCATAGAGATGGTCTTCCGGGGAACACATAAACCAATCGGGTCTGTATGGAGCGGCGACATAGGAAATGGAAAAATGGAAAAAAGATACCCCTTCCGAGCGTATTTGGAGCACCTCCTACAGACTCTGTGCACCCACCTTGTGGTTTGTGTCTCAGGTGAAGCGTTGGCTGTTAACTAACAGTCTAAGCCAGAAGGACTCTCGAGGGGATGGGGGGGGGGGGTGGGGGGGGAGGCTGGGCAGGGACGCCCATCATTCCAATGGCACACGTACTGATACAATGTGAACGCGGCTCGGTGTGTTTTGGCTCCGTCCGATGAACTGTTCCCAAGACGTTCAGTTCGCACGATGACATCTCCGTCTCCTCTCTTTCTGCCACTTAATTTTTCTCCCTTTACCGCTATATGATCCTAAAAGCATAAAGATGGCGGTGACGTGCCATTTCCGCTACTTAATATCTGCTCGGAAGTACTTCCGGTTTCCGCCCCGGGCAACTTACACCCCTGTAACAGTGCATTCTCTCTCCACTGGGCGGGGGGGGGGGCCGCGTGGAGAGCGGGCGGTAGCGGAGAGGCAAATATCCGCGGGGGCCCCGCCAGCCTCCTCCGCCCCCCCTTCTCAGTCAAACCAGAGGGGGTGTGGGGGTGGGGGGGGGGAGGCGGGGGCAGTCGCAGGCTTCCAATTAAGGACGCTGTCAGCCAAGCGAATATCGCGATACATCCACTTCAGGCTACCGTAACGGAGCATCCGGGCACTGATCTACTAGTCGGCTCCCTCGCAGGTCACGTGATAGGATGATGAGCGTCGTTGGTCTTCTAGCGCAATACAATGTCACATTATATCCCATGCTGAGGCGCCATATCTGGACTCAGGTAGATTCCCAGTGGCCAGTCCCGATGTCATTAGTTCACCATCCTCCGGACCAGAGGTTCAGACGCCTTGTAACACATGTAGTCTGTGTATGTGTGTAGAAAAGAAACGCACGGGCACAAGGTAAACCACAAGCTGTAGGTAAGTCCAGGATAAAAATATAATAGATAAAAACAGGCCAAAAACAGATCTGGGGAAAAGATATAACAGATGAAAACAGGTCTGGGAAAAATGAAATGGATCTAAACAGGCCAAAACGAGAATAGATCAAAATAGGCCAAAACAACAGTGAACAATCGTGAACAATTGCCACATTGCACACTTATGAATGAAAATGGAGACCACGTGAGGGTAAATATGACATGAACACTGAAACCAAGGTTTCAGGGGACCGAATAAGACGTGGGTTCATCAGGGGCCGTTCACGTCTCATCGCTGTTTCTGATCGCACACCAAACTAGCCGATCGAGTCGCCGCCCCACAACATAGGATTCATAACAAACCCCAGTCGAGAAGGCGGCCCCGATCAGCTAGCATGGCGGCGAAATGGCCCAACAGCGATCTACCAGACTCTGATAGCAATAGGCTTGGTGAAAATACTGAAACGGTATAGAAAAATCATACCTAGTTCAGTGAACCTATAGAGTCTTGGTTACCATCGAGTGGAGTCGCCAAGTATGTATCTTTTTTGATGACGTTTGTATTTACAGGTGTTAATACAGAGACCAAGAAGAAGGGGGCTGCAAGGGAGGGTTCAGTGTCCATGGTGGGTTTTTTAAATTCTCAGTATCGAATGTTGATTTTTTATGACGTTCCGCGTCGCTTTTTCATTGTTCATTGTCGTCTTTCTAAAAACAACGCTTTTTCAGATCCTCAGTGTCGGAATTTAGGGATCAATGTCGAATTTTTCGATTCGAAATCGATTTTTTAAATAAGCTTGTGTCGCGTGTCGCCATTTACCCCTTCCAGACCCCTTACGAGACAACATCACATCATAAACTGAGTGGTAGGCGTTAATCTTCTCAATGTGAATGGCTGCATTTTATTTTTATATATTTGTCGGGTAAATGGGACACACACATAGCATTGATTTCACCTGGGACCTTGTATGTCGTGCGTCAGTACTGACAATGAGTCCTCCCTTACCGTAGGCTTACCGGTGAATCATATTCGAGGAAACATTCTGAGATGATCATTATCCATAGCATAATTGTACCTAAAATATTAAATTTCCCTTCCGCTCGCTCCAAACACCTTTCATTCCGCTCGCCCCAGCCACACTCCCTTCCGCTCGCCCCCATCAACATTCATCAATGCCTCAACAAGTATTAACAAGGTACCCCCCCACCGTGCTTTATAATTAAATATTCCGTTAATAATATCCGCAGAGTGATATACGATACAGTACAGCGCGGTGTGGTGTGGGTTTGTGCAGGGACCGCCAGACACAGACTCTGTTCAGGCGAACGAGTGGCGCGGGGAGATGGCGGGGGGGGGGGGTGGGGGCATGGGCAGGGAGAGAGGAAGCAGGGGGAGTGGGGGGGGGGGCTCGCACGTTCCTGACAGTTCAGCTAAATGCGCACCTGGTATGGCGTCCGCTATGACGTCAGTATGACGTCAGTATGACGTCAGTATGACGTCAGTATCTGGTTGTGTGACAGAGGCGGGAGGCGACAAAGACATCCATGCAGTAGCCTACCACTGAACCGCCGATGCAGTGTTTCCAGACTAATTATGTGAAATCATAATTTGAGTCCAATTAGAATGTTAAGATATAGCCGTGCGGCAAAACACCCATCAAACCATTTTTATGAGGCATTCCACAGTGGCATTCCACAGCCGTGTTGAGGTGGAGGGACACACTGTACGCTAGGCGTCCTCTCTTCCGTGTTGAGGTGGAGGGACACACTATACGCTAGGCGTCCTCTCTTCCGTGTTGAGGTGGAGGGACACACTGTACGCTAGGCGTCCTCTCTTCCGTGCTGAGGTGGAGGGACACACTGTACGCTAGGCGTCCTCTCTTCCGTGTTGAGGTGGAGGGACACACTGTACGCTAGGCGTCCTCTCTTCCGTGTTGAGGTGGAGGGACACACTGTACGCTAGGCGTCCTCTCTTCCGTGTTGAGGTGGAGGAACACACGGTACGCTAGGCGTCCTCTCTTCCGTGTTGAGGTGGAGGGACACACTGTACGCTAGGCGTCCTCTCTTCCGTGTTGAGGTGGAGGGACACACTGTACGCTAGGCGTCCTCTCTTCCGTGTTGAGGTGGAGGGACACACTGTACGCTAGGCGTCCTCTCTTCCGTGCTGAGGTGGAGGGACACACTGTACGCTAGGCGTCCTCTCTTCCGTGCTCAGGTGGAGGGACACACTGTACGCTAGGCGTCCTCTCTTCCATGCTGAGGTGGAGGGACACACTGTACGCTAGGCGTCCTCTCTTCCGTTTTGAGGTGGAGGGACACACTGTACGCTAGGCGTCCTCTCTTCCGTGCTGAGGTGGAGGGACACACTGTACGCTAGGCGTCCTCTCTTCCGTGCTGAGGTGGAGGGACACACTGTACGCTAGGCGTCCTCTCTTCCGTGTTGAGGTGGAGGGACACACTGTACGCTAGGCGTCCTCTCTTCCGTGTTGAGGTGGAGGGACACACTGTACGCTAGGCGTCCTCTCTTCCGTTTTGAGGTGGAGGGACACACTGTACGCTAGGCGTCCTCTCTTCCGTGCTGAGGTGGAGGGACACACTGTACGCTAGGCGTCCTCTCTTCCGTGTTGAGGTGGAGGGACACACTGTACGCTAGGCGTCCTCTCTTCCGTGCTGAGGTGGAGGGACACACTGTACGCTAGGCGTCCTCTCTTCCGTGTTGAGGTGGAGGGACACACTGTACGCTAGGCGTCCTCTCTTCCGTGTTGAGGTGGAGGGACACACTGTACGCTAGGCGTCCTCTCTTCCGTGTTGAGGTGGAGGGACACACTGTACGCTAGGCGTCCTCTCTTCCGTGTTGAGGTGGAGGGACACACTGTACGCTAGGCGTCCTCTCTTCGGTGTTGAGGTGGAGGGACACACTGTACGCTAGGCGTCCTCTCTTCCGTGTTGAGGTGGAGGGACACACTGTACGCTAGGCGTCCTCTCTTCCGTGTTGAGGTGGAGGGACACACTGTACGCTAGGCGTCCTCTCTTCCGTGTTGAGGTGGAGGGGACACACTGTACGCTAGGCGTCCTCTCTTCCGTGTTGAGGTGGAGGGACACACTGTACGCTAGGCGTCCTCTCCTTCCGTGTTGAGGTGGAGGGACACACTGTACGCTAGGCGTCCTCTCTTCCGTGTTGAGGTGGAGGGGACACACTGTACGCTAGGCGTCCTCTCTTCCGTGTTGAGGTGGAGGGACACACTGTACGCTAGGCGTCCTCTCTTCCGTTTTGAGGTGGAGGGACACACTGTACGCTAGGCGTCCTCTCTTCCGTGTTGAGGTGGAGGGACACACTGTACGCTAGGCGTCCTCTCTTCCGTGCTGAGGTGGAGGGACACACTGTACGCTAGGCGTCCTCTCTTCCGTGTTGAGGTGGAGGGACACACTGTACGCTAGGCGTCCTCTCTTCCGTGCTGAGGTGGAGGGACACACTGTACGCTAGGCGTCCTCTCTTCCGTTTTGAGGTGGAGGGACACACTGTACGCTTAGGCGTCCTCTCTTCCGTTTTGAGGTGGAGGGACACACTGTACGCTAGGCGTTCTCTCTTCCGTGTTGAGGTGGAGGGACACACTGTACGCTAGGCGTCCTCTCTTCCGTTTTGAGGTGGAGGGACACACTGTACGCTAGGCGTCCTCTCTTCCGTGTTGAGGTGGAGGGACACACTGTACGCTAGGCGTCCTCTCTTCCGTTTTGAGGTGGAGGGACACACGGTACGCTAGGCGTCCTCTCTTCCGTGCTGAGGTGGAGGGACACACTGTACGCTAGGCGTCCTCTCTTCCGTGTTGAGGTGGAGGGACACACTGTACGCTAGGCGTCCTCTCTTCCGTTTTGAGGTGGAGGGACACACTGTACGCTAGGCGTCCTCTCTTCCGTTTTGAGGTGGAGGGACACACTGTACGCTAGGCGTCCTCTCTTCCGTGCTGAGGTGGAGGGACACACTGTACGCCAGGCGTCCTCTCTTCCGTGCTGAGGTGGAGGGACACACTGTACGCTAGGCGTCCTCTCTTCCGTGTTGAGGTGGAGGGACACACTGTACGCTAGGCGTCCTCTCTTCCGTTTTGAGGTGGAGGGACACACTGTACGCTAGGCGTCCTCTCTTCCGTGCTGAGGTGGAGGGGACACACTGTACGCTAGGCGTCCTCTCTTCCGTGTTGAGGTGGAGGGACACACTGTACGCTAGGCGTCCTCTCTTCCGTTTTGAGGTGGAGGGACACACTGTACGCTAGGCGTCCTCTCTTCCTTGTTGAGGTGGAGGGACACACTGTACGCCAGGCGCCGTGGGAAGAGGGCAGGGGCGGGGGGGGGGGGGGGCTGGCTGTGGGTGTGACGGTCACTGAGATTATCACACCTTACTGTAAGTGTCATTAAGCTAGAGGTGTCGGCTCATGACAAGCAATAAGTGCCCCGAGCCAAGGGCAAGAGAAAGTGCTAAAAGGGTCTCGGCGGCGGGGTGTTGGCGGGGGGCAGGGGGGGTGGGGTGGGTAAAGCGGTGCGATGTGGGCGGGAGGCAGGGGGGGGGGGGGGGCGGGGGGCGAGGGCGTAAGGCGGTGTGATGTGGGCGGGGGCGAGGCGGGGGGGGGTGGGGGGGTGTAGATCAGCCGGGGGTCGGTGAGGGTCGATTGCCTCATGTGGTTTCAGCATGAGGCAATCAAGGGGTGGAGGGGGGTGTGGCGGGGGGGGCGGTGTTGAGGAGTTGTGAGATCCAAGGGTATCGACCACTCGCGACTCCATTGGGCGGGGGGACCCCCCGGGCAGCCAACCATTGGACTGGGGAGGTGGGGGGGGGAGAGTGGGTAGAGGTTTGGAGGGAAGGAACTACCCTGATTGAGACGTGGGGGCCTATCGACCTGGAAGTGGGGGTGGGGGTAGGGGGGGGGGAGTCCTGTGATGGTGATCACCGTGGTTAAGTGGCCCTTCGACCGGTATCACTAGAGCTTCCCGCAGATTACCCAGCTTGAGCCTTGTTCCCCTTAGCCCGTGCCCCGTCCTCTTTCCCTTCGGGCCCCGCTTCGTCTTGGAACATGGTTAGCTGTTGGCGCTAACGTTGACATCTTAGACATCAACTTGCGGTGACCACATACCTATAAAGATGGTATGACTACTCTGGCCGCCACGACGCAGCTCATATTTAGACAGCCCCCCACCCCCCTTCCTTTACCCCGCCTACTCCCCCCCCCCCCTTCCTCAACCCCCCAAACCTCCCCCCCCCCTTCCTCTACGCGCCCCCCCATCCTCACGCCCCCTCTTGCCCGCCCCCTACCGGCGGCAGGAAGCTATTGCCCCAGTCGTGGTGACTAATTTTCCGCTCCCGGAACAAGTCTGAGACGAAATGCCCGTATGCGACATCTCCGGTGGAGGGGGGGGGGGGGGGGGTGGGAGTGTGTAGTGGCGGTGGAAAGGGTGGACACGGGGGAGGGCCCCGGGAGGTGTGGGGGCACAATCCAATAAAGTCCGTGTCCTGCCACACCTTTGGCGCCCCGCGGGGAGTGGAGGGCATCCGGGGGTCACTGTGTGACAACGGTGGGGAGCGGGGGGCGGGGGCGGGGGGCGGCGGGCCACAACCAGCACGCCATCGGCCGCCACTCACCCCGCAGCTGGAATGCCGCCCTATTGTTTCACTCCTCATTTATCTAATTCCTCGACCAGACCATGGTCCCACGCGCAGTTTGGCTTTGGTTTCAGGCCATTGTGTGGCGAGTGAAATGCGTGCACCCCCCCCCCCCCCCGCCGCACACACCATCGACCCCCCCCCCCCCCCGTCACCAGGTGAGGTCCGCGCACTCACGGCAACCGTCGCCATCTTAGCGTTTGTCAAGTTACCATGACGACTGTATTGATCTGACGTCACACAAACAACTTTTCTTTGGTTCGGTGACCACGCTCGGACTAAATCACAGCCAATCAAGCAGTGGCAGCCAAGCGGTGACAGCCAATCCGTGACAGCCAAGTCGTGACAGCCAAGCAGTGACAGCAAAGCCGTGACAGCCAATCCGTGACAGCCAATTCGTGACAGCCAAGGCTTGACAGCCAAGCCGTGAATACTCTACGTCGCAGCACAGAGAGCTGGTGTCGTTCCTGCCTTTTGCCCACACAGTGGGCGCATTTCTTTGGTAACCCGGTATATCCCAAAGTGGACCAAATACGCACATTACTCGTCGGTATGCCGCCCGACACTTCTTACACCCGGGTCGGGTGCGCGCGCACCCTTTCGGTATGCCGATGTGCCCCGTTCAAAACAGCAGATACGGCACATTGGGGAGAAGATGGCGGCTGATTGAAAAGTGACTGTCTAGGGTGGTTCCATTGCCTCTATATGAACCGGACATGACCGGTGTGAACATTTTCATTCACATTCGGCGTAGCCCGACCGGCAGGCCGGGAAGAGGTTGAGTATACCGGGCCGGTCCTGGCCCAATGCGCCCAGTGTGTGATGACGTTGACAGCCGTTTGTTAATGTGAAACCTAAATAGTCAAATCATGAACGACCTTGATACCTGTCCGACACCTGGCGGTCAGTTGATTCTACGTGACAGTCACATCCGCCATAACAGCAGAGCCACCATGTTTATGTCATCCGCCATAACAGCAGAGCCTCCATGTTTATGTCATCCGCCATAACAGCAGAGCCTCCATGTTTATGTCACACATCCGCCATAACAACAGAGCCTCCATGTTTATGTCACACATCCGCCATAACAACAGAGCCTCCATGTTTATGTCATCCGCCATAACAACAGAGCCTCCATGTTTATGTCATCCGTCATAACAACAGAGCCTCCATGTTTATGTCAGTCACATCCACCATAAACAGCAGAGCCTCCATGTTTATATGTCATCCGCCATAACAACAGACCCCTCCATGTTTATGTCATCCGCCATAACAGCAGAGCCACCGTGTTTATGTCACACATCCCACCATAACAACAGAGCCACCATGTTTATGTCATCCGCCATAACAGCAGAGCCACCATGTTTATGTCATACACATCCGCCGTAACAGCAGAGCCACCGTGTTTATGTCATCCGCCGTAACAACAGAGCCACCATGTTTATGTCATCCGCCATAACAGCAGAGCCTCCATGTTTATGTCACACATCCACCATAACAACAGAGCCACCATGTTTATGTCATCCGCCATAACAGCAGAGCCACCATGTTTATGTCATACACATCCGCCATAACAGCAGAGCCGCCATGTTTATGTCATCCGCCGTAACAGCAGAGGCCTCCATGTTTATGTCAGTCACATCCGCCATAACAGCAGAGCCACCATGTTTATGTCATCCGCCATAACATCAGAGCCAGCATGCTTATGTCATCCGCCATAACAGCAGAACCTCCATGTTTATGTCATCCGCCATAACAGCAGAGCCACCATGTTTATGTCATCCGCCATAACAGCAGAGCCACCATGTTTATGTCATCCGCCATAACAGCAGAGCCACCATGTTTATGTCATACACATCCGCCAAAACAGCAGAGCCACCATGTTTATGTCATCCGCCATAACAGCAGAGCCACCATGTTTATGTCATCCGCCATAACAGCAGAGCCACCATGTTTATGTCATACACATCCGCCATAACAGCAGAGCCACCATGTTTATGTCATCCGCCATAACAGCAGAGCCTCCATGTTTATGTCATCCGCCATAACAGCAGAGCCGCCATGTTTATGTCATCCGCCATAACAGCAGAGCCACCATGTTTATGTCAGTCACATCCGCCATAACAGCAGAGCCCACCATGTTTATATCATACACATCCGCCATAACAGCAGAGCCACCATGTTTATGTCATCCGCCATAACAGCAGAACCACCATGTTTATGTCATCCGCCATAACAGCAGAGCCTCCATGTTTATGTCATCCGCCATAACAGCAGAGCCACCATGTTTATGTCATCCGCCATAACAGCAGAGCCACCATGTTTATGTCACACATCCGTCATAACAACAGAGCCGCCATGTTTATGTCATCCGCCATAACAGCAGAGCCACCATGTTTATGTCATCCGCCATAACAGCAGAGCCACCATGTTTATGTCATACCCACCGCCATAACAGCAGAGCCGCCATGTTTATGTCATCCGCCATAACAGCAGAGCCACCATGTTTATATCACACATCCGCCATAACAGCAGAGCCGCCATGTTTATGTCATCCGCCGTAACAGCAGAGCCACCATGTTTATGTCACACATCCGCCATAACAGCAGAGCCGCCATGTTTATGTCATCCGCCAAAACAGTAGAGCCACCATGTTTATGTCATCCGCCATAACAGCAGAGCCACCATGTTTATGTCATCCGCCATAACAGCAGAGCCACCATGTTTATGTCATCCGTCATAACAGCAGAGCCTCCATGTTTATGTCATCCGCCATAACAGCAGAGCCACCATGTTTATGTCATACACATCCGCCAAAACAGCAGAGCCACCATGTTTATGTCATCCGCCATAACAGCAGAGCCACCATGTTTATGTCATCCGCCATAACAGCAGAGCCACCATGTTTATGTCATACACATCCGCCATAACAGCAGAGCCACCATGTTTATGTCATCCGCCATAACAGCAGAGCCTCCATGTTTATGTCATCCGCCATAACAGCAGAGCCGCCATGTTTATGTCATCCGCCATAACAGCAGAGCCACCATGTTTATGTCAGTCACATCCGCCATAACAGCAGAGCCACCATGTTTATATCATACACATCCGCCATAACAGCAGAGCCACCATGTTTATGTCATCCGCCATAACAGCAGAACCACCATGTTTATGTCATCCGCCATAACAGCAGAGCCTCCATGTTTATGTCATCCGCCATAACAGCAGAGCCACCATGTTTATGTCATCCGCCATAACAGCAGAGCCACCATGTTTATGTCACACATCCGTCATAACAACAGAGCCGCCATGTTTATGTCATCCGCCATAACAGCAGAGCCACCATGTTTATGTCATCCGCCATAACAGCAGAGCCACCATGTTTATGTCATACCCACCGCCATAACAGCAGAGCCGCCATGTTTATGTCATCCGCCATAACAGCAGAGCCACCATGTTTATATCACACATCCGCCATAACAGCAGAGCCGCCATGTTTATGTCATCCGCCGTAACAGCAGAGCCACCATGTTTATGTCACACATCCGCCATAACAGCAGAGCCGCCATGTTTATGTCATCCGCCAAAACAGTAGAGCCACCATGTTTATGTCATCCGCCATAACAGCAGAGCCACCATGTTTATGTCATCCGCCATAACAGCAGAGCCACCATGTTTATGTCATCCGTCATAACAGCAGAGCCTCCATGTTTATGTCATCCGCCATAACAGCAGAGCCACCATGTTTATGTCAGTCACATCCGCCATAACAGCAGAGCCACCATGTTTATGTCAGTCACACCCGCCATAACAGCAGAGCCACCATGTTTATGTCAGTCACATCCGCCATAACAGCAGAGCCACCATGTTTATGTCATCCGCCATAACAGCAGAGCCACCATGTTTATGTCATACACATCCGCCATAACAGCAGAGCCACCATGTTTATGTCATTCTCCATAACAGCAGAGCCACCATGTTTATGTCAGTCACATCCGCCATAACAGCAGAGCCACCATGTTTATGTCATACACATCCGCCATAACAGCAGAGCCACCATGTTTATGTCATTCTCCATAACAGCAGAGCCACCATGTTTATGTCAGTCACATCCGCCATAACAGCAGAGCCACCATGTTTATGTCATCCGCCATAACAGCAGAGCCACCATGTTTATGTCATCCGCCATAACAGCAGAGCCACTATATTTATGTCATACACATCCGCCATAACGGCAGAGCCACCATGTTTATGTCATCCGCCATAACAGCAGAGCCACCATGTTTATGTCAGTCACATCCGCCATAACAGCAGAGCCACCATGTTTATGTCAGTCACATCCTCCATAACAGCAGAGCCACCATGTTTATATCAGTCACATCCGCCATAACAGCAGAGCCACCATGTTTATGTCATCCGCCATAACAGCAGAGCCACCATGTTTATGTCATCCGCCATAACAGCAGAGCCGCCATGTTTATGTCATCCGCCATAACAGCAGAGCCACCATGTTTATGTCATCCGCCATAACAGCAGAGCCACCATGTTTATGTCATCCGCCATAACAGCAGAGCCTCCATGTATATGTCATCCGCCATAACAACAGAGCCTCCATGCTTATGTCACACATCCGCATTAACAACAGAGCCACCATGTTTATGTCACACATCCGCCATAACAAAAGAGCCTCCATGTTTATGTCACACATCCGCCATAACAGCAGAGCCTCCATGTTTATGTCATCCGCCATAACAACAGAGCCTCCATGTTTATGTCACACATCCGCCATAACAACAGAGCCACCATGTTTATGTCACACATCCGCCATAACAACAGAGCCTCCATGTTTATGTCACACATCCGCCATAACAGCAGAGCCTCCATGTTTATGTCATCCGCCATAACAGCAGAGCCTCCATGTTTATGTCACACATCCGCCATAACAGCAGAGCCTCCATGTTTATGTCATCCGCCATAACAACAGAGCCACCATGTTTATGTCACACATCCGCCATAACAGCAGAGCCTCCATGTTTATGTCACACATCCGCCATAACAGCAGAGCCTCCATGTTTATGTCACACATCCGCCATAACAGCAGAGCCTCCATGTTTATGTCATCCGCCATAACAGCAGAGCCTCCATGTTTATGTCACACATCCGCCATAACAGCAGAGCCGCCATGTTTATGTCATATTTGTCACTCTGCGTCAGGTCGGCACATGCCGCATGGCCGCCTTGTGTGATGCAAGCCAATCAGGTGGTCGTATTCCTGTAATACCCATCTTCGGTCATTAAATAATGCCGGACCAACTTATTCACTGGGAATCCAGCACCCCGTGTTTAAATATGACATTGCTTCATATTCTCCTCCAAACATAAGTTCAAATAATGACCCTCCACCCCCACCCCCCTCCCGGCCGTGTCCGCACTCTTCTGATACCCCAGTGTCGCCATAGTAACCGGTGTGTCGCTCGTGGCTCCGGGGTGACTGATTGGCCGCTGGTGGCGCCACTGTCGCTGAGGCACGCCACACTGAACGCGACGCGAGCGCCCCCTCGTGCATCTCACTCACATCACCCATCAAAACGCCACTTTCCGTGCCCCGCGCTGGTGACGTCACTTCCTGTTTGATGCGCGCCTCGCGTGATATCCCCTCGTCGTATCTGTGTAAATAAAAACATCGGGGCGACTAGGGGTGCCTTCAGGTTGATGACTTCGCTGACACCACTCTTTGTCACTTCTAAAAGTTATCCGACGTAATGAGGGGACTTGACTCCCCGTACTGGGAGGGGTGAGCGGGGCGGGGTGGGCCGGGCGGGGTGGGCCGGGCGGGGTGGGCCGGACGGCCCGCGCCGTGACGCGTTGACAGCGTGTGTGGTGACCGGGCGTCCGTTGGGAGGGGAGGGACCGAGGCCCGCTGTGTGTGTGGTGACCGGGCGTCCGGTGGGAGGGGAGGGACCGAGGCCCGCTGTGTGTATGGTGACCGGGCGTCCGGTGGGAGGGGAGGGTCCGAGGCCCGCTGTGTGTGTGGTGACCGGGCTGTGTGTGTGGTGACCGGGCGTCCGGTGGGAGGGGAGGGACCGAGGCCCGCTGTGTGTGTGGTGACCGGGCGTCCGGTGGGAGGGGAGGGACCGAGGCCCGCTGTGTGTGTGGTGACCGGGCGTCCGGTGGGAGGGGAGGGACCGAGGCCCGCTTTGTGTGTGGTGACCGGGCGTCCGGTGGGAGGGGAGGGTCCGAGGCCCGCTGTGTGTGTGGTGACCGGGCGTCCGGTGGGAGGGGAGGGACCGAGGCCCGCTGTGTGTGTGGTGACCGGGCGTCCGGTGGGAGGGGAGGGACCGAGGCCCGCTTTGTGTGTGGTGACCGGGCGTCCGGTGGGAGGGGAGGGACCGAGGCCCGCTGTGTGTGTGGTGACCGGGCGTCCGGTGGGAGGGGAGGGACCGAGGCCCACTTTGTGTGTGGTGACCGGGCGTCCGGTGGGAGGGGAGGGACCGAGGCCCGCTGTGTGTGTGGTGACCGGGCGTCCGGTGGGAGGGGAGGGACCGAGGCCCGCTTTGTGTGTGGTGACCGGGCGTCCGGTGGGAGGGGAGGGTCCGAGGCCCGCTGTGTGTGTGGTGACCGGGCGTCCGGTGGGAGGGGAGGGACCGAGGCCCGCTTTGTGTGTGGTGACCGGGCGTCCGGTGGGAGGGGAGGGACCGAGGCCCGCTGTGTGTGTGGTGACCGGGCTGTGTGTGTGGTGACCGGGCGTCCGGTGGGAGGGGAGGGACCGAGGCCCGCTTTGTGTGTGGTGACCGGGCGTCCGGTGGGAGGGGAGGGACCGAGGCCCGCTGTGTGTGTGGCGACCGGGCGTCCGGTGGGAGGGGAGGGACCGAGGCCCGCTTTGTGTGTGGTGACCGGGCGTCCGGTGGGAGGGGAGGGACCGAGGCCCGCTGTGTGTGTGGTGACCGGGGGTTCGGTGGGAGGGGAGGGACCGCGGCCCGCTGTGTGTGTGGTGATCGGGCTGTGTGTGTGGTGACCGGGCGTCCGGTGGGAGGGGAGGGACCGAGGCCCGCTGTGTGTGTGGTGACCGGGCGTCCGGTGGGAGGGGAGGGACCGCGGCCCGCTGTGTGTGCGGTGATCGGGCTGTGTGTGTGGTGACCGGGCGTCCGGTGACAGTGCCTTCCACCGCCTCGGCCTCCGGCAGACGCAACGCCTGGAGCGTTTAAACGGCTGAGAAGGGCGGCATTAGGCTTCCGGGAAGCGGTGGCTTGTGGGTCATCAATGTGCTTGAAGGGCACGTCTCCCATCCACGCCATGAATACTTATACGGCGCATTAGGGGGCCATGAAATGACATCCAGTAGGACTGCGGAGGGCGCGAGGGGGTGAGATATGTCGACGGCGGGGCGGCCCCCCGGCACGTACCTGATATGACGCGGGCCTGGCGGCGCGTAAAGCTCCCGGATGTGGATTGACGCACCTTGGTTAAACACGACCCATTTCACACACTCCGCCTCACTCAGTCCGCCTAGCGCACGGCCAGTCGCGCAGTTTTGATATTCGCAACATCGTTAGCATTTTTTTGTCGAGACCGGGCGCTTGCGTTTTGCCAATTTGCTAAGTGAAGCCGATTCTTTGTAACTCCATTATCGAGTAGCGTACGTGCGCCACCCAGGTAACAGCGTCAGAGGCGGGGCACATGGTGACGTCACAGGCGTGGCACAGCATGACGTCACAGGCGGGGCACAGCTGTGTGAACACGGTATTAGGTCCTCACAGACCATCGTCATGTACGCTTCATACACTAATAGGGCCCCTGAGGGGGGGGGTAGCCATGTCGCGGGTCGATTTTAAGAAAAGGTCCATGTCGCGTGTCGATTTTAAGAAAAGGTCCATGTCGCGTGTCGATTTTAAGAAAAGTTCTATGTCGCGTGTCGCTAAGTCTTATGTCGCATGTCGATTCTAAGACAGCCCCAATGTCGCGTTGTCGATTTTAAAAATCGCCCGTGTCGCCGTGTCGAAAAAGCCCCTCTGGGGCCCTACTAATGGATGCATGTAGATGGCCGGAGTGGTGAGCCGAGAACCCCAGGAACAGTCGATAGAAGACGTGCCTCACTCGTCGTTATGTACTGTACGAGGCTTGTTTAGCCGGTGTCGAGCAATGCACTGAAGAACGTAAATCATGTCGTCACAACATACACTGGATATCAATCTGAAAGAACGTGCTGAGCGATAGAGTAAACCAGTACGTCATCGGTAAATTCAAACTGGTGTTTTATGCAGAAGCTGACACTGACTCGTGATGACGTCATCACGGCTTCTCATTACAGCGTATTTTGGGTGGTTCCCAAATAAGGCACGAGGTGCACCCATTTTTTGGGGGGATATCAGCCTTTATTTGTGTAATGCATATTTCGAAAGCGGATCACGCCGCAAACGTTTTCGATTTTTCTGGAATTAAATCTCTTCCCAGGAACATGGCTGTTTGTTGTCCAAACAAATTGTGTCTGAAAAGGATCCGACGGCGTCCCCACCCAATGAACCTACGTCCCAGCGATAAAAGGTGTAATAGATCTAAGGGGATGTCTGGCTGGAGCAGCTGAGTAGCAGGTCAACACCCCTACATACCCTCACCCCGCGCAACACACCTTCATACCGTCACCCCGGCAACAAAGAGCCCCGGTGAAGTGGGCGAAACAAATCAGCCCTTCCGCCGGGCATCCGGGTTCTATTTAGCACGAGAAGCCGCCCAGCGGGCCGCCGGTGAACTAGGCGAGACTCTCTGAATAGGACCCGGGTTTGTTTGCTTTGCTTCTTCCTGCACCCCCTCCCCCCCCCCCCCCCCCCCGCCCCCTCCCCACTGGTCCCCCTGGCCTGACACGGCAGACTCAGGGCTTCCCTGGAGATAAGGAAGACATTCTCTATCACATTAAAGCATATTTAGACTTGGGCATTGTTGCGGCTGGGTGGGTCACGCAGCTACAACAGGACGAGTTCCTGACGACTTCCTCCACTAGCGAAAGGATCATTCTTTCTTTTATAAAGGCGGAAATTAAGGAACAGCGTAAACAGATGTTCAAAAAGTTCGCTAATATGATGCAGGCCACCTTTCCTCATCTCATGAGCGCACGCCCCGATTAAATGAACACCATTTTTATGCGCACGTTTGCATTGAGTGGGAGGTGTTTTAGTAGAGGTTGCATCAAATGTGAAGAGGTGAACCTAAACATACGTGACACGTCACGTGTGTCGTCACGTGAGTTGTCACGTGGTTCGTCACGTTACAATGTCACGTCACAATGTCACGTACAATGGCGTGACGCCACATGACAGCAGCGCTGCGTATTCTATCTGCCACCGCAAGCCGTGAGTTCATTGTTAACTTGCTTTGAATTGCCGTTTGACGCCCGCCTGGGGATGAAAGCCTGCCACGGGGCACATCCCTGTTCTTATACGAAGAATATTTCAAACAGGAAGCGCGAGGTTTGTTATAAGCCTGTCATCGAGTAACTATCCTATATCAATAGCATGTTTAAGGTAATACTACGGCCTAACATAGTGACGTATATCTTATTTAGTCTGAACGTGTTATTATTTTTCACCCGTGTCAGTCAGTCCAGTCACCGCCCTGGCGGTCACTGACCCCGCCCTGGCGGCGGACAAAGTGTCAATGACCATGTAAGTCGCTCATTGTCCTTAAAGACTATGTTCCCTAGTCCCCCGGGTCACCCACAGACACCGGGGGAACAGTGCCTGAATGTGACACAAGGTCCGCAGAAAAAGTGGTCGCAAGGTTATTACATTAACCCGGGGGAATGTGTCTGGAATTGAGCCAATCATAGGTCCTGGTTTGTGTAGATGTAGCGGGCCAGTGTCCACTTGGGTGTTGTAACGTACTTGTCGTAACGATTACAACGCCCATGATACTTGTCGTAACGATTACAACCCCCATGGTACTTGTCGTAACTGTTACAATGCCCATGGTACTTGTAACGATTACAACGCCCATGGTACTTGTAACGATTACAACGCCCATGGTACTTGTCGTAACGATTACAACGCCCATGGTACTTGTAACGATTACAACGCCCATGGTACTTGTAGTAACGATTACAACGCCCATGGTACTTGTAACGATTACAACGCCCATGGTTCTTGTAGTAACGATTACAACGCCCATGGTACTTGTAACGATTACAACGCCCATGGTTCTTGTAGTAACGATTACAACGCCCATTGTACCTGTAACGATTACAACGCCCATGGTATTTGTAACGATTACAACGCCCATGGTACTTGTAACGATTACAACGCCCATGGTTCTTGTAGTAACGATTACAACGCCCATTGTACTTGTAACGATTACAACGCCCATGGTATTTGTAACCATTACAACGCCCATGGTACTTGTAACGATTACAACGCCCATGGTACTTGTAGTAACGATTACAACGCCCATGGTACTTGTAGTAACGATTACAACGCCCATGATACTTGTCGTAACGATTACAACGCCCATGGTACTTGTAACGATTACAACCTTCATGGTACTTGTCGTAACGGTTATAACGCTCATGGTACTTGTCGTAACGATTACAACGCCCATGGTACTTGTAACGATTACAACGCCCATGGTACTGGTAACGATTGCAACGCCCATGGTACTTGTAACGATTACAACGCCCATGGTACGTGTAGTAACGATTACAACGCCCACGGTACTTGTAACGATTACAACGCCCATGGTACTTGTAGTAACGATTACAGCGCTCATGGTACTTGTCGTAACGATTACAACGCCCATGGTACTTGTCGTAACGATTACAACGCCCATGGCACTTGTGACGATTACAACGCCCATGGTACTTGTAGTAACGATTACAACGCCCATGGTACTTGTAACGATTACAACGCACATGGTACTTGTCGTAACGATTACAACGCCCATGATACTTGTAGCGATTACAGTGTCACTATGAATGATTCTCCTCATATGAACACCAATTAAATGACTTTTACTGCGAAGAAAATTAGCAAATTTAATCTTAATGTTTAATGTGACCAGTTTACGAGTTTGTAGTTCTTCGGTCATGATAAATCAGCGCTCACCTCACGTTGAGGGTAGGTGGTATAGGTCTGGTGGGTGTGGTGGGTGGGATGTGCTCGCGTAAACGGCACCACGCACCGCCACACATCATTACCATCACATGGTGGGGTGGGGTTTGGGGGGGATGGGGGGATGGGGGATACACATCAGTACCATCACATGGTGTCTTGGGGTTTGGGGGGGATGGGGGGATGGGGGTTACACATCAGTACCATCACATGGTGGGGTGGGATTTGGGGGGGATGGGGGATACACATCCGTACCATCACATGGTTGGGTGGGGTTTGGGGGGGATGGGGGATACACATCAGTACCATCACATGGTGTGTGTGGGGTTTGGGTGGGGGGATACACATCAGTACCATCACATGGTGGGGTGGGATTTGGGGGGGATGGGGGATACACATCCGTACCATCACATGGTTGGGTGGGGTTTGGGGGGGATGGGGGATACACATCAGTACCATCACATGGTGTGGTGGGGTTTGGGGGGGATGGGGGATACACATCAGTACTATCACATGGTGTGGTTGGGTTTGGAGGGGATGGGGGATACACATCAGTACTTTCACATGGTGTCTTGGGGTTTGGGGGGGATGGGGGGATGGGGGATACACATCAGTACCATCACATGGTGTGGTGGGGTTTGGGGGGATGGGGGATACACATCAGTACCATCACATGGTGTGGTGGGGTTTGGGGGGGATGGGGGATACACATCAGTACTATCACATGGTGTGGTGGGGTTTGGTGGGGGGGGATACACATCAGTACTATCACATGGTGTGGTGGGGTTTGGGGGGATGGGGGATACACATCAGTACCATCACATGGTGTGGTGGGGTCTGGGGGGATGGGGGATACACATCAGTACCATCACATGGTGTGGTGGGGTTTGGGGGGGATGGGGGATACACATCAGTACTATCACATGGTGTGGTGGGGTTTGGGGGGATGGGGGATACACATCAGTAACATCACATGGTGTGGTGGGGTTTGGGGGGATGGGGGATACACATCAGTACCATCACATGGTGTGGTGGGGTTTGGGGGGGATGGGGGATACACATCAGTACTATCACATGGTGTGGTCGGGTTTGGGGGGATGGGGGATACACATCAGTAACATCACATGGTGTGGTGGGGTTTGGGGGGATGGGGGATACACATCAGTACCATCACATGGTGGGGTGGGGTTTGGGGGGGATGGGGGATACACATCAGTACTATCACATGGTGTGGTGGGGTTTGGGGGGGATGGGGGATACACATCAGTACCATCACATGGTGTGGTGGGGTTCGGGGGGGATGGGGGATACACATCAGTACCATCACATGGTGTGGTGGGGTTTTGGGGGGATGGGGGATACACATCAGTACCATCACATGGTGTGGTGGGGTTTGGGGGGGATGAGGGATACACATCAGTACCATCACATGGTGTGGTGGGGTTTGGGGGGGGGGTGATACACATCAGTACCATCACATGGTGGGGTGGGGTTTGGGGGGGATGAGGGATACACATCAGTACCATCACATGGTGTGGTGGGGTTTGGGGGGGATGGGGGATACACATCAGTACCATCACATGGTGGGGTGGGGTTTGGGGGGGATGAGGGATACACATCAGTACCATCACATGGTGTGTGAGGGGGGGGATACACAGCAGTACCATCACATGGTGTGTGTGTGGGGGGGTACACATCAGTACCATCACATAGTGTGGTGGGGTTCGGGGGGGATGGGGGATACACATAAGTACCATCACATGGTGTGGTGGGGTTTTGGGGGGATGGGGGATACACATCAGTACCATCACATGGTGTGGTGGGGTTTGGGGGGGATGAGGGATACACATCAGTACCATCACATGGTGTGGTGGGGTTTGGGGGGGGGGTGATACACATCAGTACCATCACATGGTGGGGTGGGGTTTGGGGGGGATGGGGGATACACATCAGTACCATCACATGGTGGGGTGGGATTTGGGGGGGATACACATCAGTACCATCACATGGTGGGGTGGGGTTTGGGGGGGATGGGGGATACACATCAGTACCATCACATGGTGTGGTGGGGTTTGGGGGGGATGGGGGATACACATCAGTACTATCACATGGTGTGGTGGGGTTTGGGGGGGATGGGGGATACACATCAGTACCATCACATGGTGGGGTGGGGTTTGGTGGGGGGGTGATACACATCAGTACCATCACATGGAGGGGTGGGATTTGGGGGGGGGAGATACACATCAGTACCATCACATGGTGAGGTGGAGATTGGGGGGGATGGGGGATACACATCAGTACCATCACATGGTGTGGTGGGGTTTGGGGGGGATGGGGGATACACATCAGTACCATCACATGGTGTGGTGGGGTTTGGGGCGGGGGGTGGGGGATACACATCAGTACCATCACATGGTGTGGTGGGGTTTGGGGGGATGGGGGATACGCATCAGTACCATCACATGGTGGGGTGGGGTTTGGGGGGGATGGGGGATACACATCAGTACCATCACATGGTGTGGTGGGGTTTGGGGGGGATGGGGGATACACATCAGTACCATCACATGGTGGGGTGGGAGTTGGGGGGCGGGGATACACATCAGTACCATCACATGGTGAGGTGGAGATTGGGGGGGATGGGGGATACACATCAGTACCATCACATGGTGTGGTGGGGTTTGGGGGGGATGGGGGATACACATCAGTACCATCACATGGTGTGGTGGGGTTTGGGGCGGGGGGTGGGGGATACACATCAGTACCATCACATGGTGTGGTGGGGTTTGGGGGGATGGGGGATACGCATCAGTACCATCACATGGTGGGGTGGGGTTTGGTGGGGGGGTGATACACATCAGTACCATCACATGGAGGGGTGGGATTTGGGGGGGGGAGATACACATCAGTACCATCACATGGTGAGGTGGAGATTGGGGGGGATGGGGGATACACATCAGTACCATCACATGGTGTGGTGGGGTTTGGGGGGGATGGGGGATACACATCAGTACCATCACATGGTGTGGTGGGGTTTGGGGCGGGGGGTGGGGGATACACATCAGTACCATCACATGGTGTGGTGGGGTTTGGGGGGATGGGGGATACGCATCAGTACCATCACATGGTGGGGTGGGGTTTGGGGGGGATGGGGGATACACATCAGTACCATCACATGGTGTGGTGGGGTTTGGGGGGGATGGGGGATACACATCAGTACCATCACATGGTGGGGTGGGAGTTGGGGGGCGGGGATACACATCAGTACCATCACATGGTGAGGTGGAGATTGGGGGGGATGGGGGATACACATCAGTACCATCACATGGTGTGGTGGGGTTTGGGGGGGATGGGGGATACACATCAGTACCATCACATGGTGTGGTGGGGTTTGGGGCGGGGGGTGGGGGATACACATCAGTACCATCACATGGTGTGGTGGGGTTTGGGGGGATGGGGGATACGCATCAGTACCATCACATGGTGGGGTGGGGTTTGGTGGGGGGGTGATACACATCAGTACCATCACATGGAGGGGTGGGATTTGGGGGGGGGGAGATACACATCAGTACCATCACATGGTGAGGTGGAGATTGGGGGGGATGGGGGATACACATCAGTACCATCACATGGTGTGGTGGGGTTTGGGGGGGATGGGGGATACACATCAGTACCATCACATGGTGTGGTGGGGTTTGGGGCGGGGGGTGGGGGATACACATCAGTACCATCACATGGTGTGGTGGGGTTTGGGGGGATGGGGGATACGCATCAGTACCATCACATGGTGGGGTGGGGTTTGGGGGGGATGGGGGATACACATCAGTACCATCACATGGTGTGGTGGGGTTTGGGGGGGATGGGGGATACACATCAGTACCATCACATGGTGGGGTGGGAGTTGGGGGGCGGGGATACACATCAGTACCATCACATGGTGTGGTGGGGTTTAGGGGGGGATGGGGGATACACATCAGTACCATGGTGTGGTGGGGTTTAGAGGGATGGGGGATACACATCATTACCAACACATGGTGGGTGGGGTTTGGGGGGGATGGGGGATACACATCAGTACCATCACATGGTGTGTGAGGGGGGAGGGGGTACACATCAGAACCATCACATATTGTGGTCTTTAATGACCAGGCGACACGACCCTGCTGGCTTGGGGCGCCCCCTATTGCGAGCGCCACTCACGTGCTGTCATCACATGACGCACGTCGTTTTGCAGCCGGTAGCGGCGTCTGCCCAGTCGCGCACCCTAGCGAAAGGAATTCGTTATATTTATGTCACACTTCACAATATTATTTTCTGAAGGTTGGAGTAGGGGTCGGGGGGCGGCGGACGTTTTACGCGTAATTCATTTGGTGTATTCAACCGTTCACTGCCGGCTCCCTTGGCTGCCATGTTTAACGCCCCGACCCCGTGGTCCCACATAGAGGGACTTGAAGTAAACCCGCCGTAGTTTACACTTCGCAATCCCTGAATCGGTTCTCTGAAAGCAGAGCCGTGTGTGAGCGAGGTCCGTCCTAGCACCCCTCACCCCCGCCCCTCCCCCACCCCCCACGCGCCTGCCCCCTGCACCCGACCAGCCGTATCTATCTGGACCGTATTAACGCCCTCCACCCCCACCCTCACCCCCACCTCCACCCACGCCCCGACCCCCTACCCCCGCTCCCACCCCCCTAGCCGTGTTTCTACCCGCTTGGACCGCAGGAAATGGGTGGACGTTATAACCAGGGTGCAAAAGCCATCAGCCTCGTGTAGGGCAGTGTGACCTTGGTCCACCGGGATGACCTTGCAAACGCGGGGTGACCTTGGGCCGGTAGGATGACCTTGAACAACGAGGTTGACTTTACACCGCCAGAAACGGCGAAACGGTTTTATTGTGACACGAGTAACGATGTTTATCTGGCCAGTGAGAAACGAACTGTCGGCCAGACCTGAAGGTCGGAGGGAGGCGGGGATGTAGGGCAGGGGGTTTGGTGGGGGCGGTTTTTTTTAAATGCCACTATCCGTGTGGAAGTCCGGAATTTGAGGGTCAATGTCGAATGTCGATTTCTCAAATATGCCTGTGTCGCGTGTCGCCATTCACCCCTTCCAGACCCTTGGCTATATATGCAGCAACGAGTGGATCTAGCGAATACCGGACAAAAAAAGAGGGGGAGGGGGGGGGGATTCAGTTGTTATGAAGTAACAGGCACAATTTCAGCGGTCAGTCAGCTCTTTCCAGGAATCTGCTGCTCGCCGATACCTTGACTGTATCACCTGCCTTCACTTCCAAGTGACGTATCTTAATTTCATCTTGTCAATCATTTTGTTTGTAACGTTTTTTCTTCATCGACAAAAACGTTTTTTTGGCACCTGAATTTTCCAGATAAGAAAACGTTTTTTAAACCGCAGAAAAACGTTTTGAAATACGAGCCTAAAAAGTATTACACCTCCGTTTACGTTTTAACGTATTTATATGGTAATAAAAACGTTATGATTTATTATAACCAAATAAGAACCAAGAACCAAGAAAAAGTTCTAAAAAGGTTCTAAAAACGTGTTAGCTGGGAAAGACCTGGTGATGCAAATTTCCGAAAACAACGCACCGAAACGTTTACGTTTACTGTTCCCGCCCGCATGCAGATATCTGTTTGAATATTCATAAGAAACTGCATAATCACGGAACCAGAAGCGCCAACCGGGTGTGAATTACAAAAACGCTTCTGGGATACCCGGCGGTGACGAAGGGCATTCTGGGATACCCGGCGGCGACGAGGGGCATTCTGGGATGCCCGGCGGCGACGAGGGGCATTCTGGGATACCCGGCGGTGACGAAGGGCATTCTGGGATACCCGGCGGCGACGAGGGGCATTCTGGGATGCCCGGCGGCGACGAGGGGCATTCTGGGATACCCGGCGGCGACGAGGGGCATTCTGGGATGCCCGGCGGTGACGAGGGGCATTCTGGGATACCCGGCGCGGTGCTGATGTCGCAGAATCTTCCGGACATTGTCTCTAATAAATCGGTCCAGAAGTGGAATATAAAGCGAAAGGACTTAACAGTACCCCCCCGCCCCTCGCCCGCTCCCCTTGGCTCTTCCGATGTCCCTCCCCTTATCGCGCCCTCCCTCACCCCTCCCCTTATCGCGCCCTCCCTCACCCCTCCCCTTATCGCGCCCTCCCTCACCCCTCTCCTTATAGTGCCCTCCCTCACCCCTCCCTCTTATAGTGCCCTCCCTCACCCCTCCCCTTGTAGTGCCCTCCCTCACCCCTCCCCGTATAGTGCCCTCGCACCCCTCTCGTCCGCCTTCCCTTCCCTCTCGCTCCCTACCACCCCCTCTTACACTCCCTCGTCCCTCCTCTCTAGCCCCCCCCCCTCCACCCCCACCACCTCCCGCGCCCACTGTCGGCCGAGAGTGACGCTAGGGGGCGCTCGGCGGCGCCGACTAGGAATGACATCATTACTCTAACCGCCGTCACGGCCAGATTGGAATTTATTCCCCTTCGAAAGAAAGTGTAACATTAGGCGGGCATGACGCTTTAATCCAGTCCGCAAACTGCGGCACTTGGGCGGTTATCATGACGTTGTGGGGATAGCTTTGGGCACCGGAGAGAGTTGGACAGGGCGGTGCAGGTCAAAGCGGCTTGGGGTACAGGGAGCTGGTGACGGGGTGGATGTATAATGCATGATCTGTGTGTTTGGGAGCAGAGGGACTGAGGCTGTTGTGCTTGGTATGTGGATCGGCGCATTTCTTTCTGTTTGGGACAGGGATCGGCGCATTTCTTTCTGTTTGGGACAGGGATCGGCGCATTGCTTCCTGTTCTGGAAAGGTATCGGCGCATTTCTTTCTGTTTGGGACAGGGATCGACGCATTGCTTTGTTTTTTGGACAGCGATCGCAGTCAATCAACTGCGAATATGTAGCATTTATCCACAATTAAATAATTACACGGGCATTGGCCGTTGGCAGTGGGTTATACATGTATTAATGGGTGGCTTGGGTGGATCGCTTGGATGGATGGCTTGGATGGGTGGCTTGAATGGCTGGCTTGGATGGCTGGCTTGGATGGCTGGCTTGGATAGATGGCTTGGATGGGTGGCTTGGATGGATGGCTTGGATGGGTGGCTTGGGTGGATGGCTTGGATGGATGGCTTGGATGGGTGGCTTGAATGGCTGGCTTGGATAGATGGCTTGGATGGCTGGCTTGGATAGGTGGCTTGGATAGGTGACTTGGATGAATGGCTTGGATGGGTGGCTTGGATGAGTGGTTTGGATAGGTGACTTGGATGAATGGCTTGGATGGATCGCTTGGATAGGTGACTTGGATGAATGGCTTGGATAGGTGGCTTGGATGGGTGGCTTGGATGGGTGGCTTGGATGAGTGGTTTGGATAGGTGGCTTGGATGAGTGGTTTGGATAGGTGACTTGGATGAATGGCTTGGATGGATCGCTTGGATGGGTGGCTTGGATGGGTGGCTAGGGTGGATGGCTTGGATGGGTGGCTTGGATGGGTGGCTTGAATGGCTGGCTTGGATGGCTGGCTTGGATGGCTGGCTTGGATAGATGGCTTGGATGGGTGGCTTGGATGGATGGCTTGGATGAATGGCTTGGATGGGTGGCTTGAATGGCTGGCTTGGATAGATGGCTTGGATGGCTGGCTTGGATAGGTGGCTTGGATAGGTGACTTGGATGAATGGCTTGGATGGGTGGCTTGGATGAGTGGTTTGGATGGGTGACTTGGATGAATGGCTTGGATGGATCGCTTGGATAGGTGACTTGGATGAATGGCTTGGATAGGTGGCTTGGATGGGTGGCTTGGATGGGTGGCTTGGATGAGTGGTTTGGATAGGTGGCTTGGATGAGTGGTTTGGATAGGTGACTTGGATGAATGGCTTGGATGGATCGCTTGGATGGGTGGCTTGGATGGGTGGCTAGGGTGGATGGCTTGGATGGGTGGCTTGGATGGGTGGCTTGAATGGCTGGCTTGGATGGCTGGCTTGGATGGCTGGCTTGGATAGATGGCTTGGATGGGTGGCTTGGATGGATGGCTTGGATGGGTGGCTTGGGTGGATGGCTTGGATGGATGGCTTGGATGGGTGGCTTGAATGGCTGGCTTGGATGGCTGGCTTGGATGGCTGGCTTGGATAGATGGCTTGGATGGCTGACTTGGATAGGTGGCTTGGATGGGTGGCTTGGATGGGTGGCTTGGATGAGTGGTTTGGATAGGTGACTTGGATGAATGGCTTGGATGGATCGCTTGGATGGGTGGCTTGGATGGCTGGCTTGGATGGCTGGCTTGGATAGATGGCTTGGATGGGTGGCTTGGATGGATGGCTTGGATGGGTGGCTTGGGTGGATGGCTTGGATGGATGGCATGGATGGGTGGCTTGAATGGCTGGCTTGGATGGCTGGCTTGGATGGGTGGCTTGGATAGATGGCTTGGATGGCTGGCTTGGATAGGTGGCTTGGATGGGTGGCTTGGATGGGTGGCTTGGATGAGTGGTTTGGATAGGTGACTTGGATGAATGGCTTGGATGGATCGCTTGGATGGGTGGCTTGGATGGGTGGCTAGGGTGGATGGCTTGGATGGGTGGCTTGGATGGGTGGCTTGGATGGGTAGCTTGGATGGGGGGGCTTGGATGGATGGCTTGGATGGATGGCTTGGATGGGTCGCTTGGATGGGGGGGGGGGCTTGGATGGATGGCTCGGATGGGGGGACTTGGATGGCTGGCTTGGATGGGGGGCTTGGATGGATGGCTTGGATGGGTGGCTTGGATGGATGGCTTGGATGGATGGCTTGGATGGTGGGGCTTGGATGGCTGGCTTGGATGGGGGGCTTGGATGGATGGCTTGTATGGACGGCTTGGATACGTGGTTTGAATAGGTGGCTTGGGTGGATGGCTTGGATGGCTGGCTTGGATGGATGGCTTAGATGGATGGCTTGGATGGATGGCTTGGATGGGTGGCTTGGATGGGTGGCTTGGATGGGTGGCTTAGATAGATGGCCTGGATGGATGGCTTGGATGGGTGGCTTGGATGGATGGCTTGGATGGATGGCTTGGATGGCTGGCTTGGATGGGTGGCTTGAATGGGTGGCTTGAATGGATGGCTTGGATGGTTGGCTTGGAGGGCTGGCTTGGATAGATGGCTTGGATGGCTGGCTTGGATGGGTGGCTTGGATGGATGGCCTGGATGGATGGCTTGGATGGGTGGCTTGGATGGATGGATGGATGGCTTGGGTGGATGGCTTGGATGGGTGGCTACCAGGTGTTTGTAAAGATAAACCAGAAAAACGAAAAACAAAGTAGAATTGAGCACGACCGCGACATGCGGCACGAGATCTCTTTGGCTTTGTTCAGGAATCACATCTGGCAATCTGGTCTGTTGTCGTGGAGACGGATTAGCGTGTTCCCTGGCGGGTAATTGACACATCGTGTTGTTATCAGGCGGGACCGTCGCGGTCGTAATAATGCGCCATGAATTTTATAAATCGTCATCAGTTGTTGAGATGTTATTTGGAGTTATTGTTTGGATGTTGGACAGTTTAATGCGAGGAACAATTGCACGTGGAAGCGAATTCTCCCAGCCACTCGCGGCAGAACCCCCCTGCCCCGATCCGCACCCCCCCCCTTTATCCATTAAATAGAGGGGGGGCATGGGTGGGTAGGGGGGAGAGGAGGGTTCATGTTTATATGGAATGAGACACGCGAATGAGGAGGGCACAGAGCGCATATTCTCAGAGGACAGGGACAGTGGACAATGGCAGCCGGCGGAGGGTGACGGAACGAAATGGGCTGATGCGGCGGAGGGGGGGGGGGGGGGGGGTAGGAGGAGAAACATGTAGCATGAAGTGATGGGGGGGTGGAGGCTTGTACCATGGGCTGATGGGGGGAGGCCTGTACCATGAGCTGATGGGGGAGAGGCCTGTAGCATGGGCTGATGGGGGAGAGGCCTGTAGCATGGGCTGATGGGGGGAGGCATGTAGCATGGGCTGATAGGGGAGAGGCCTGTAGCATGGGCTGATGGGGAGAGGCCTGTACCATGGGCTGATGGGGGGAGGCCTGTAGCATCGGCTGATGGGGAGAGGCCTGTACCATGGGCTGATGGGGGGAGGCCTGTAGCATCGGCTGATGGGGAGAGGCCTGTACCATGGGCTGATGGGGGGAGGCCTGTAGCATCGGCTGATGGGGGAGAGGCCTGTAGCATGGGCTGATGGGGGAGAGGCCTGTACCATGGGCTGATGGGGGGAAGCCTGTAGCATGGGCTGATGGGGAGAGGCCTGTAGTATGGGCTGATGGGGGGAGGCCAGTACCATGGGCTGATGGGGGAGAGGCCTGTAGCATGGGCTGATGGGGGAGAGGCCTGTACCATGGGCTGATGGGGGGAGGCCCGTAGCATGGGCTGATGGGGGAGAGGCCTGTAGCATGGGCTGATGGGGGAGAGGCCTGTAGCATGGGCTGATGGGGGGAGGCCTGTACCATGGGCTGATGGGGGGAGGCCTGTAGCATGGGCTGATGGGGGGAGGCCTGTACCATTGGCTGATGGGGAGGCCTGTAGCATGGGCTGATGGGGGGAGGCCTGTACCATGGGCTGATGGGGGGAGGCATGTACCATGGGCTGATGGGGGGGAGGCCTGTAGCTTGGGCTGATGGGGGGGAGGCCTGTAGCTTGGGCTGATGGGAGGAGGCCAGTACCATGGGCTGATAGGGGGAGGCCTGTACCATGGGCTGATGGGGGGAGGCCTGTACCATGGGCTGATGGGGGGAGGCCTGTACCATGGGCTGATGGGGGGAGGCCTGTACCATGGGCTGATGGGGGGAGGCCTGTAGCATGGGCTGATGGGGAGAGGCCTGTAGTATGGGCTGATGGGGGGAGGCATGTAGCATGGGCTGATGGGGGGGAGGCCTGTAGCATGGGCTGATGGGGGGGAGGCCTGTAGCTTGGGCTGATGGGGGGAGGCCTGTACCATGGGCTGATGGGGGAGAGGCCTGTACCATGGGCTGATGGGGGGAGGCATGTACCATGGGCTGATGGGGGGAGGCCTGTAGCTTGGGCTGATGGGGAGAGGCCAGTACCATGGGCTGATGGGGGAGAGGCCTGTAGCATGGGCTGATGGGGGAGAGGCCTGTACCATGGGCTGATGGGGGAGAGGCCTGTAGCATGGGCTGATGGGGGAGAGGCCTGTAGCATGGGCTGATGGGGGAGAGGCCTGTACCATGGGCTGATGGGGGGAGGCCCGTAGCATGGGCTGATGGGGGAGAGGCCTGTAGCATGGGCTGATGGGGGAGAGGCCTGTAGCATGGGCTGATGGGGGGAGGCCTGTACCATGGGCTGATGGGGGGAGGCCTGTAGCATGGGCTGATGGGGGGAGGCCTGTAGTATGGGCTGATGGGGGGGAGGCCTGTACCATGGGCTGATGGGGGGAGGCATGTACCATTGGCTGATGGGGAGGCCTGTAGCATGGGCTGATGGGGGGGAGGCCTGTACCATGGGCTGATGGGGGGAGGCATGTACCATGGGCTGATGGGGGGGAGGCCTGTAGCTTGGGCTGATGGGGGGGAGGCCTGTAGCTTGGGCTGATGGGAGGAGGCCAGTACCATGGGCTGATAGGGGGAGGCCTGTACCATGGGCTGATGGGGGGAGGCCTGTACCATGGGCTGATGGGGGGAGGCCTGTACCATGGGCTGATGGGGGGAGGCCTGTACCATTGGCTGATGGGGGGAGGCCTGTAGCATGGGCTGATGGGGAGAGGCCTGTAGTATGGGCTGATGGGGGGAGGCATGTAGCATGGGCTCATGGGGGGGTGGCCTGTAGCATGGGCTGATGGGGGGGAGGCCTGTAGCTTGGGCTGATGGGGGGAGGCCTGTACCATGGGCTGATGGGGGAGAGGCCTGTACCATGGGCTGATGGGGGGAGGCATGTACCATGGGCTGATGGGGGGAGGCCCGTAGCATGGGCTGATGGGGAGAGGCCAGTACCATGGGCTGATGTAGGGAGGCATGTACCATGGGCTGATGGGGGGGAGGCCTGTAGCTTGGGCTGATGGGGGGGAGGCCTGTACCATGGGCTGATGGGGGGAGGCCTGTAGCATGGGCTGATGGGGAGAGGCCTGTAGTATGGGCTGATGGGGAGAGGCCCGTAGCATGGGCTGATGGGGGAGAGGCCTGTAGCATGGGCTGATGGGGAGGCCTGTAACATGGGCTGATGGGGGGAGGCCTGTAGCATGGGCTGATGGGGGGAGGCCTGTACCATGGGCTGATGGGGGGAGGCCCGTAGCATGGGCTGATGGGAGAGAGGCCTGTAGCATGGGCTGATGGGGAGGCCTGTAACATGGGCTGATGGGGGGAGGCCTGTACCATGGGCTGATGGGGGGAGGCCTGTAGCATGGGCTGATGGGGAGGCCTGTAACATGGGCTGATGGGGGGAGGCCTGTACCATGGGCTGATGGGGGGAGGCATGTACCATGGGCTGATGGGGGGGAGGCCTGTAGCTTGGGCTGATGGGGGGGAGGCCTGTACCATGGGCTGATGGGGGGAGGCCTGTAGCATGGGCTGATGGGGAGAGGCCTGTAGTATGGGCTGATGGGGGGAGGCATGTAGCATGGGCTGATGGGGGGGAGGCCTGTAGCATGGGCTGATGGGGGGGAGGCCTGTAGCTTGGGCTGATGGGGGGAGGCCTGTACCATGGGCTGATGGGGGAGAGGCCTGTACCATGGGCTGATGGGGGGAGGCATGTACCATGGGCTGATGGGGGGAGGCCCGTAGCATGGGCTGATGGGGAGAGGCCTGTACCATGGGCTGATGGGGGGAGGCCCGTAGCATGGGCTGATGGGGGGAGGCCTGTACCATGGGCTGATGGGGGGAGGCATGTACCATGGGCTGATGGGGGGGAGGCCTGTAGCTTGGGCTGATGGGGGGGAGGCCTGCACCATGGGCTGATGGGGGGAGGCCTGTACCATGGGCTGATAGGGGAGAGGCCTGTAGCATGGGCTGATGGGGGGAGGCCTGTACCATGGGCTGATGGGGGGAGGCCCGTAGCATGGGCTGATGGGGGAGAGGCCTGTAGCATGGGCTGATGGGGGAGAGGCCTGTAGCATGGGCTGATGGGGGAGAGGCCTGTACCATGGGCTGATGGGGGGAGGCCCGTAGCATGGGCTGATGGGGGAGAGGCCTGTAGCATGGGCTGATGGGGGAGAGGCCTGTAGCATGGGCTGATGGGGGGAGGCCTGTACCATGGGCTGATGGGGGGAGGCCTGTAGCATGGGCTGATGGGGGGAGGCCTGTACCATTGGCTGATGGGGAGGCCTGTAGCATGGGCTGATGGGGGGAGGCATGTACCATGGGCTGATGGGGGGGAGGCCTGTAGCTTGGGCTGATGGAGGGAGGCCTGTACCATGGGCTGATGGGGAGGCATGTACCATGGGCTGATGGGGGGAGGCCTGTAGCATGGGCTGATGGGGGGAGGCCTGTACCATTGGCTGATGGGGAGGCCTGTAGCATGGGCTGATGGGGGGAGGCCTGTACCATGGGCTGATGGGGAGGCATGTACCATGGGCTGATGGGGGGAGGCCTGTAGCATGGGCTGATGGGGGGAGGCCTGTACCATTGGCTGATGGGGAGGCCTGTAGCATGGGCTGATGGGGGGAGGCCTGTAGCTTGGGCTGATGGGGGGAGGCCTGTAGCTTGGGCTGATGGGGGGGAGGCCTGTAGCTTGGGCTGATGGGAGGAGGCCAGTACCATGGGCTGATGGGGGGAGGCCTGTACCATGGGCTGATGGGGAGGCATGTACCATGGGCTGATGGGGGGAGGCCTGTAGCATGGGCTGATGGGGGAGAGGCCTGTAACATGGGCTGATGTAGGGAGGCCTGTAGCATGGGCTGATGGGGGAGAGGCCTGTAGCATGGGCTGATGGGGGGAGGCCTGTAGCGTGGGCTGATGGGGGAGGCCTGTAGCATGGGCTGATAGGGGGAGGCCTGTAGCATGGGCTGATGGGGAGGCCCGTAGCATGGGCTGATGGGGGAGAGGCCTGTAGCATGGGCTGATGGGGGAGAGGCCTGTAGCATGGGCTGATGGGGGGAGGCCTGTAGCATGGGCTGATGGGGGAGAGGCCTGTAGCATGCGCTGATGGGGGGAGGCCTGTAGCATGGGCTGATGGGGGGAGGCCTGTAGCATGGGCTGAAGGGGGGGGGGGCTGTAGCATGGGCTGAAGGGGGAGGGGCTGTAGCATGGGCTGAGGGGGGGGGATGTAGCATGGGCTGATGGGGGTGAGGCCTGTAGCATGGGCTGAGGGGCGGGGGGGCGCGGGTGGATGTGGGTTCTGTACTATGAGCTGAAGAAGGAGGGGGGGGGGGGTCTGTGCCATAGACTGGGCATGTGATTGGCGGGGAAGGAGGTAGGTGAGGTAAGCTGGAATAAAGAGTGACATCGCTTCCCTGCATAGCCTAGGAGTAGCTGGTTGGAAGGCAGAGGGTGACAGGAGACAGTGCTGTCAGTCACGTGGGTGGCTGCATTGAACTCAGCCCTGGCCGGGATGACGTCAGAACGGGTCAATGTATCACTTGTCGATAAAATGTCGGCATCGTCTCGTCCTTTATGACGTCATCATGACGTCATGTCGGTGCCTGCCCTCGCGGGAATGGAGCTTCCAGCTGGCCTGCTGACATCGTAATGCGAGTCCGCGATAATCCGCGATATACTCCCGTCCGCAGGACATGTGGAAAGTTGTGAGACACCGGATATGACGCAAGCGACTGCATTCCCAGCGGCCACATCCATTGGTCATGAAAGAAACGCACCCTCTGTCCCATTATATAGCTTCAAAGCATCATCCTAGAAGACCCAGCGGTAGCAATATGTAGTCAATTGAGTTATTTAAAACATCAATCCATGCTTGCAGCCTTCCCTTCAGGAAAACTGCAGAATTGCAAAACGTGAAACTGCAAAAAGGTTACCTCAAAAAATGCGGTCTCATTATTGTCAGCCTGTTGAACTCTGTGACAGAAGACAATGCGCCTCGTGGGCGGTCTGGCATGGGTTCTGTGACACTTGGAGGGTGTTTTATAAGGGTAGGGAGACCTGATGTTTGGCTGTTGGCGCCACACGGAATATGCACTCAGACTGTTCCCTTGTTTACGTCGTTCAAGAACTGCAACCCTGCCTATAGACCAAGACATACTGCGAAAAACAGTCAATAGCCGTGGGGTAAAGTCACTACTCACGCCAGCACACATCGAGATTTTAACGTTAAGCATCATACAACACAAGTGAAATATTAAATGTCACTGATTTCTTAATCTGAAAGCCATTAAAGTCTCCTTTTCTATGAATAACGGTTGTCCTCTGATGACACCAGATGGCGCTGTCCTCAAGGTATGACATCGTCGCCAGTCAACTTCCGGTGTGATCATTATGGAGCACGTGACCTTCCCGGCCTCGGGTCGTTGTCTGCAGCAGGCGGCGCCACAATGGGAGGGTGGGGGGCCATAATGGTTGTGACCCGGACTGGAGGGGTATGCAGCCCCACCTGGCGACCAAGCCGCATAGTTCGGGGCCCAGTAATGATCTTTGTTTCCTGTCGGAAGACTATATATAACACGGAGCTGCAATCAAGCTGTCGGGATGATTCAAGATGGTCGTTACATGAGGGGAGGGCGTAAGGGTTAAGACTGGTGGATCACAGTGAATCCCGCTACAGTCACAGCACTGTTGGCTCACAAGTGAATCCCGCTACAGTCACAGCACTGTTGGCTCACATTGAATCCCGCTACAGTCACAGCACTGTTGGCTCACAGTGAATCCCGCTACAGTCACAGCACTGTCGGCTCACAGTGAATCCCGCTACAGTCACAGCACTCTCGGCTCACAGTGAATCTCGCTACAGTCACACAACTGTTGGCTCACAGTGAATCCCGTTACAGTCACACAGCTGTTGGCTCACAGTGAATACCGCTACAGTCACACAACTGTTGGCTCACAGTGAATCCCGCTACAGTCACACAACTGTTGGCTCACAGTGAATCCCGCTACAGTCACACAACTGTTGGCTCACAGTGAATCCCGCTACAGTCACACAACTGTTGGCTCACAGTGAATCCCGCTACAGTCACACAGCTGTCGGCTCACATTGAATCCCGCTACAGTCACAGCACTGTTGGCTCACAGTGAATCTCGCTACAGTCACACAGCTGTTGGCTCACAGTGAATCCCGCTACCGTCCACCCGTGGTATACACGTCCCCTGGCCTCCCGCGGACAGCATGGCGGCTTACCCTCTCGGACATAGCGCCACTGGCTCTGCCGTCGGCCCCCACCACGGACGCAATGAAGTCTTACCGAGTCCGTTCACGCCAGCCAATGCCGGGCATCAGCATGGCTTCATCGTCCATGCGAGGTGCCATTCGTGCCTACTATAGTAAATCCTCTATGCAATAAGCACATCATTACACCAGTTCCACGTGAGAGGCTGTGAAATGTTTTGAGATGCCTGATTGCCGCGCGAGCCGCTGAGATTCGCCCTGATTACCCCTTTACCCTTTAGAACTCATAAGGACCTGGACAACGCTGCTAGCTACCGCTGGGAGGAAGTCCATGTCGGAGGGGGTGAGTCCGACGCCAGAAGGGCCAACGCCTGGGGTGGGGGGGGGGGGGTGGCAGGACATTTTGTGGCGGTCTGTGCGGTAATTGCGTGTTGTTGGCAGCTGTAGCGTCAGTCGTTACCCACGGTTAGCGCCCCGAGTGAAGTGCGCGTGCGGAATCCGGTTTATCGCTCAAACGAGTCGGCGCATGGTTGACCTTGACCTTGCTAATGACGTGGCGCCCATCCCATAGCGTCTCTGGAGTTCCTCTAGAACCCTGAAGGGATGGAGCGAGGGTGAAGGGGGTGGGGCGGGGGGGGGGGGGGTCACTGGCCATTACGCTACGAACTACGCGTTCCAGTTGTCTAAGGGTCAAGGGTCACCAGAGGTCATAGGTCACTGACGAAGACGCTGATCCGTGGATTACATCCGTTAAAGCTGTTTGTACCTTTCTCTTTTATTACGTTTACATGCTATTTGGGTATTTGTTTTACTGCCAAATAGGTACATAAAACATGTAACGACTGTAAAGGGGATACATCTAGATATCAATCCAGTACATTACATCGTTAATAAACACATAATTGTTACATAGTATACCTGTAATTAAACACATATAATGGAGTTACAGGTGTACATATATCAGGGGATTATTGGGGCTGGATGGGAGGAGAGAGGATTAAAATGTGAGGGTATGTGAGGAGGGGTGGGGGAGGGGGTATTATATTGATGTCCTGGGAGTCGTGCGGGATCCCTGAAGCAAGTGTGATCATTTTTAAATTGGCGTTTAATTCACACAAAAAGTTCTTCCCACGCTATTTACCCAGAAACTGCTCATCTTTAATTTGCTGTGTAAAGTGTTGCTAATAACACTAGGTCTGTAATTCCCGGCCCACACCCTTAACTTTCCGGGAGAGCCACTCAGGGTGTTTTTATATAGATTTGACAGGCATGTTCTGTGCAGGAGAATTCAAAGAATAGCGAAAAGGAGTTCAGGGCATGTCTGGTCACGAGTACGTTATTAAAGAATTTTCTAAAAAGCGCTTTCGTCAGAGTAACATGATGGCGCCTGGTGGAAGAATGATATTTTGTCTCGACCAAGTCGTCACAAAAGGGGCAGTCAGGGTTAGTTCTGATTCTGCATTGGTTTAAATATGTGTCTGTAGGAAGCTGCCATGGTTTAATGATTTCTCGATAAGAAGTGGGGGGGGGGGCGTAACTTAGTCGCATAGATATGTTGTCTTAGCGTGCGATATAGCTACCCAGTACTGTAGCTATGCAGCACTGTACATGTGCAGTACTGTAGCTATGCATTACTGTAGCTATGCATTACTGTACCTGTGCATTACTGTAGCTATTCAGGACTGTGTAAGTGCAGTACTGTAGCTATGCAGTACTGTACCTGTGCAGTACTGTAGCTATGCAGTACTGTAGCTATGCAGTACTGTAACTATGCAATAAGCTGATCTATGCGTACATGGGTCTGATGAAGCCAATAAGCTGACCAAACCTCTAATTTGTGGGATAATAAAATTTCTGTTGTTGAGTATAAAAACCCGCGTTTCACATCATAATGACTGTCCTAATGAGCTTGGGCGTCCCCTACCGGCCTACCCCCCCCCCCCTTTTGCCCCGTCACCCACACCGCTACCACCCACCCCTTGTACCGCCACCCCCACCGCTACCACCCACCCCTTGCCCCGTCACCACCACCGCTACCACCCACCCCTTGCCCCGTCACGCCCACCGCTACCACCCACCCCTTGCCCCGTCACCACCACCGCTACCACCCACCCCTTGCCCCGTCACCCACACCGCTACCACCCACCCCTTGCCCCGTCACCCCCACCGCTACCACCCACCCCTTGCCCCGTCACCCCACCGCTACCACTCACCCCTTGCACCGTCACCCCCACCGCTACCACCCACCCCTTGCCCCGTCACCCCACCGCTACCACCCACCCCTTGCACCGTCACCCCCACCGCTACCACCCACCCCTTGCACCGCAACCCCCACCGCTACCATCCACCCCTTGCCCCGTCACCCCCACCGCTACCACCCACCCCTTTGCACCGCCACCCCCACCGCTACCACCCACCCCTTGCCCCGTCACCCCTACCGCTACCTCCCACCCCTTGCACCGCCACCCACACCGCTACCACCCACCCCTTGCACCGCCACCCCCACCTCTACCACCCACCCCGGCCCACCGACGAGATTTGGCGCCACTACCGTAATCGCCTACCGCTTGCTCGCCGCCACCCCCCCCCCCCCTCTCCCGCCTCCCAGCGTTCCACCTCCCCACCCCTCCCCTCCACCCGACTTTCTTCGGGAGGAGGTGGGGGGGAGACTGCCTCCGCCATTCTCTTCCTGTCACGTGCCTCGTGCACCGACAGCTCGTTAGGCGGCGCCACGTCCCCGATAGTGGGGGGGGGGGGTAGGGGCAATGAGGTGAATGAGTGGACGGGGGTAGAGGCGTGAGTTGAGGGAGTGGGGAGAGGGGGGTAGTGAGGGACTTGAGGGGAGTGAGTGGGGGTGGTGTGGGGGGTAGTGGCGAACTGAGGGGATTGAGAGAGGGGTGGTGATTAGTGGGGACGTGAGGGGAGTGAGTGGGAATAGGGTGGGCATGCGTAGTGGGAGGGGAGTGGCTGCAGATAGGGAGCCAGGGCACCAGGTGGTGGCTCTATGTCAGGGCACCAGGCTGTGGCTCTATGTCAGGGCACCAGGTTGTGGCTCTATGTCAGGGCACCAGGCAGTGGCTCTATGTCAGGGCACCAGGTCGTGGCTCTATGTCAGGGCACCAGGCTGTGGCTCTATGTCAGGGCACCAGGCTGTGGCTCTATGTCAGGGCACCAGGTTGTGGCTCTATGTCAGAGCACGAGGCTGTGGCTCTATGTCAGGACACCAGGTTGTGGCTCTATGTCAGGGCACCAGGTTGTGGCTCTATGTCAGGGCACCAGGTTGTGGCTCTACGTCAGGGCACCAGGTTGTGGCTCTATGTCAGGGCACCAGGCTGTGGCTCTATGTCAGGGCACCAGGCTGTGGCTCCAAGACCGGGCACCAGGCTGTAGCTCTATGTCAGGGCACTAGGTTGTGGCTCTATGTCAGGGCACCAGGTTGTGGCTCTATGTCAGGGCACCAGGTTGTGGCTCTATGTCAGGGCACCAGGTTGTGGCTCTATGTCAGGGCACCAGGTTGTGGCTCTATGTCAGGGCACCAGGTTGTGGCTCTATGCCAGGGCACCAGGCTGTGGCTCCAAGACCGGGCACCAGGCTGTAGCTCTATGTCAGGGCACCAGGTTGTGGCTCTATGTCAGGGCACCAGGTTGTGGCTCTATGTCAGGGCACCAGGTTGTGGCTCTATGTCAGGGCACCAGGTTGTGGCTCTATGTCAGGGCACCAGGTTGTGGCTCTATGTCAGGGCACCAGGTTGTGGCTCTATGTCAGGGCACCAGGCTGTGGCTCTATGTCAGGGCACCAGGCTGTGGCTCCAAGACCGGGCACCAGGCTGTAGCTCTATGTCAGGGCACCAGGTTGTGGCTCTATGTCAGGGCACCAGGCTGTGGCTCTATGTCAGGGCACCAGGTTGTGGCTCTATGTCAGGGCACCAGGTTGTGGCTCTATGTCAGGGCACCAGGTTGTGGCTCTATGTCAGGGCACCAGGTTGTGGCTCTATGTTAGGGCACCAGGTTGTGGCTCTATGTCAGGGCACCAGGCTGTGGCTCTATGTCAGGGCACCAGGCTGTGGCTCTATGTCAGGGCACCAGGCTGTGGCTCTATGTCAGGGCACCAGGCTGTGGCTCTATGTCAGGGCACCAGGTTGTGGCTCTATGTCAGGGCACCAGGTTGTGGCTCTATGTCAGGGCACCAGGTTGTGGCTCTACGTCAGGGCACCAGGCTGTGGCTCTATGTCAGGGCACCAGGTTGTTGCTCCATGTCAGGGCACCAGGTTGTGGCTCTATGTCAGGGCACCAGGTTGTGGCTCTATGTCAGGGCACCAGGTTGTGGCTCTATGTCAGGGCACCAGGCTGTGGCTCTATGTCAGGGCACCAGGTTGTGGCTCTATGTCAGGGCACCAGGTTGTGACTCTATGTCAGGACACCAGGTTGTGGCTCTATGTCAGGGGACCAGGCTGTGGCTCTATGTCAGGGCACCAGGCTCTATGTCAGGGCACCAGGTTGTGGCTCTATGTCAGGGCACCAGGTTGTGGCTCTATGTCAGGGCACCAGGCTGTGGCTCTGTGTCAGGACACCAGGCTGTGGCTCTATGTCAGGGCACCAGGTTGTGGCTCTATGTCAGGGCACCAGGCTCTATGTCAGGGCACCATGTTGTTGCTCTGTGTCAGGGCACCAGGTTTTGGCTCTACATCCGGGCATCCCGTCTGAAACAAGTTTCATGAACCTGTCTAGCAGGGTACGGGGCCCGGTGGGGGCGTCTGGCAGGGTAGGAGGGTAGGAGGCATCTGGAAAAGGTAAGGGGCGTCTGGCAGTGTCGGATGCATCTGGAAAGGGTAAGGAGCGTCTGGCAGGGACCGGTGGGTGGGGGGTTCTAGCAGGGGGTCATTGGATAGGGACGGTGACAGGGACGTCATGCTCCCATCAATAGGCCCGCCACCAACTGCCTGCTTGCTGCTTGGGGTAGGAGGCATGCTGCCTATCAGGCCTAGTTGTCGCGGACGCCAGTCCTACTCGAGACACTCCCTCCCCCCACCCCCCCCCCCCCTCCTGCCACCCTCAGGCTGTCGCGTCCTGTTCTCGTCTCGAGAGCGGAATCTGCTTCTGGACACCGAGAGCGGTTAATGAAATAACAGGACGACGATCAGCTTTAATCTGGCGAAGACGCCGAAACAAAGACCCGCAATCCTTCTTAGATCATGGTCAATCCTTCCCGGGTCATGGTCAATCATTCTCGCTTCATCATCAATCATTTCCAAGCTATGGCTAATCCTTCCCGTACGATGGTCAGTCTTTATCGGGTCAAGGATAATCTTTCTTTAAACCATGTTTACTATTTCCAAGGCCATGGTCAATCCTTCTCTAAACCATGTTTGCTCCTTCCTAGGCCATGGTCAATCCTTCTCTAAACCATGTTTGCTCCTTCCTAGGCCATGGTCAATCCTTCTCTAAACCATGTTTGCTCCTTCCTAGGCCATGGTCAATCCTTCTCTAAACCATGTTGCTCCTTCCTAGGCCATGGTGAATCCTTCTCTAAACCATGTTTACTCTTTCCTAGGCCATGGTCAATCCTTCTCTAAATCATGTTTACTCTTTCCTACGCCATGGTCAATCCTTCTCTAAACCATGTTTACTCTTTCCTACGCCATGGTCAATCCTTCTCTAAATCATGTTTACTCTTTTCTAGGCCATGGTCAATCCTTCTCTAAACCATGTTTACTCTTTCCTACGCCATGGTCAATCCTTCTCTAAACCATGTTTACTCTTTCCCACGCCATGGTCAATCCTTCTCTAAACCATGTTTACTCTTTCCTACGCCATGGTGAATCCTTCTCTAAACCATGTTTACTCTTTCATACGCCATGGTCAATCCTTCTCTAAACCATGTTTACT
>OZ025256.1:22944390-23268672 GCA_964019135.1 Arenicola marina | reverse complement strand
GTGAGTATTGGTGTGTCGTTATGGTGACACCTAGAGGTAACTGTGGACGGGAGGACGTCCTGTGAGTATTGATGTGTCGTTATGGTGACACCTAGAGGTAACTGTGGACGGGAGGACGTCCTGTGAGTATTGGTGTGTCGTTATGGTGACACCTAGAGGTAACTGTGGACGGGAGGACGTCCCGTGAGTATTGGTGTGTCGTTATGGTGACACCTAGAGGTAACTGTGGACGGGAGGACGTCCTGTGAGTATTGGTGTGTCGTTTTGGTGACACCTAGAGGTAACTGTGGACGGGAGGACGTCCTGTAAGTATTGGTGTGTCGTTATGGTGACGCCTAGAGGTAACTGTGGACGGGAGGACGTCCTGTGAGTATTGGTGTGTCGTTATGGTGACGCCTAGAGGTAACTGGACGGGAGGACGTCCTGTGAGTATTGGTGTGTCGTTATGGTGACACCTAGAGGTAACTGTGGACGGGAGGACGTCCTGTAAGTATTGGTGTGTCGTTATGGTGACACCTAGAGTTAACTGTGGACGGGAGGACGTCCTGTAAGTATTGGTGTGTCGTTATGGTGACACCTAGAGGTAACTGTGGACGGGAGGACTTCCTGTGAGTATTTGTGTGTCGTTATGGTGACACCTAGAGGTAACTGTGGACGGGAGGACTTCCTGTGAGTATTGGTGTGTCATTATGGTGACACCTAGAGGTAACTGTGGACGGGAGGACGTCCTGTGAGTATTGGTGTGTCGTTATGGTGACACCTAGAGGTAACTGTGGACGGGAGGACGTCCTGTGAGTATTGGTGTGTCGTTATGGTGACACCTAGAGGTAACTGTGAACGGGAGGACGTCCTGTGAGTATTGGTGTGTCGTTATGGTGACACCTAAAGGTAACTATGGACGGGAGGACGTCCTGTGAGTAATGGTGTGTCGTTATGGTGACACCTAGAGGTAACTGTGGACGGGAGGACTTCCTGTGAGTATTGGTGTGTAGATATGGTGACACCTAGAGGTAACTGTGGACGGGAGGACTTCCTGTGAGTATTGGTGTGTCGATATGGTGACACCTAGAGGTAACTGTGGACGGGAGGACGTCCTGTGGGTTTTGGTGTGTCGTTATGGTGACACCTAGAGGTAACTGTGGATGGGAGGACTTCCTGTGGGTATTGGTGTGTCGTTATGGTGACACCTAGAGGTAACTGTGGATGGGAGGACTTCCTGTGAGTATTGGTGTGTCGATATGGTGACACCTAGAGTTAACTGTGGACGGGAGGACGTCCTGTGGGTATTGGTGTGTCGTTATGGTGACACCTAGGGGTAACTGTGGACGGAAGGACTTCCTGTGAGTATTGGTGTGTCGTTATGGTGCCACCTAGAGGTAACTGTGGACGGGAGGACTTCCTGTGAGTATTGGTGTGTCGTTATGATGACACCTAGAGATAACTGTGGACGGGAGGACGTCCTGTGAGTATTGGTGTGTCGTTATGGTGACACCTAGGGGTAACTGTGGACGGGAGGACGTCATGTGACTATTGGTGTGTCGTTATGGTGACACCTAGAGGTAACTGTGGACGGGAAGACGTCCTGTGAGTATTGGTGTGTCGTTATGGTGACACCTAGAGGTAACTGTGGACGGGAGGACGTCCTGTGAATAATGGTGTGTCGCTATGGTGACACTTAGAGGTAACTGTGGACGGGAGGACTTCCTGTGAGTATTGGTGTGTCGTTATGGTGACACCTAGAGGTAACTGTGGACGAGAGGACTTCCTGTCAGTATTGGTGTGTCGTTATGGTGACACCTAGAGGTAACGGTGGAAGGCAGGAATTCCTGTGAGCGTTGGTGTCTCGTTATGGTGACACCTAGAAGTAACTGTGGACGGGAGAACTTCCTATGATTGTATTGGTGTGTCGTTATGGTGACACCTAGAGGTAACTGTGTTCTGGAGGCGTTTCTCGTGATTGTTCTTTGCAACGTACGCCTATCGCTTGAAGTGGAAAACTTCATTTTTTTTATTATCCAACATTGAGAACATTCCGAGTGTAAATCAATATTCAACATGGGGAGTCGAATCGTTACACTAGTGACGATATTGCACAAATCATTTAATGCCAGGAATATTTACAACCTCTACAAATAATTAACTAATCATTCTAATTTCCACAATAACTCTAGAATTTTGACAACATGCCTTATTAATAATTGTCGTGTTGGGAATCTTTACAACATTTCACTATGATTACTTCAATTAAATAATAATTAACGTCGCATTATTCTTTCAGATTTTTGACTTCACACTGTCAGAAGAGGAGATGGGGAAGATCCGGGCTCTTGACCGCAACCAGCGCGCCAACTGGTTCCTGCCGTAAGTCATACTGGCTGGCTCCCTTCCTACATTCTAATTTTGTACTTATATAGTCGTGTCCAATCAAGCCCAAAGTACAAATAACACACATTGGGGTTAATTTCTGTACTATCTGAACATACACAATATAAAAATATATATGAGACCTAAAGACAATTTGTAATTGGTACGTTTCTTTAGGCTTTCACCCCACATTTTACAGAAGTGTTTCCAACATTCCAACATGTGAAACTACTTTATTTTCTCGTCCAATACCCTGAGACCAAAGTCCTCTAGTCACTATGAAGTCAAAGCATCCAGCTATAGACACACTTACAGGGCTAAACACTATTACAAGCTCAACAGCACAATTTCCAAAATAATACCTTGCTACTTATGCCTGTGGGCTTCTTGGCCCTGTCTAGCCTTCTTCGCTCAAAAACACACAAATATTTCATGTTTGTTCTGATATTTCAGACTGAAAGACCACAAAGATTACTTCATGAATGAGCCATTCTGAGCGTACAATTTAGCGAGAGCCGACGCCCTTGAAGATGTTCAGAGCATCTCAGTGTAATTAAGGTATCTTCAGCACCTTGTAAAGGGTGTGGAGGTCACTGGTGAAGGGGTTTGTCGCCGACGTGGCGCGAGGCGAGATGCCAAGATGAGACAAGATGTCACCGGTGGGGTCGCGGCTCAAAAAAGGCAACTGACATCATTCAACATATATTTGTCTAAATATATGTATATATATATGAATATAATATATATGATGATAAAATATATTTCACGTCTAAATTAAATACATAAATGTATCTAAATAGTTTATACCTTTTTTTGTAAGCGTTCCTGTTATGCTGATTTTTATGTTCAATAAACAAGTAGCTGTTTTGAATTTGCTGAAACAAGTCGGATTTATAAACTGGCATAAGTGACATGCATGTGTGGCAGAGCGTGTTTTGACGTGTTATAAGCTGATGCTATGATTTGTTGTGGAGTGTTATAATGTCTGGTGTCATAACGTCCTAGTGTATGTTTGTGTCGTGATTTGCTGTGACGTGTCATACGGGTTTCCTTTTGTCACATGATTGTCTGTAAACCAATGGGAAAGAAGACACGTGACTGGGGAATGTGCACGTGCCGGCAACAGGGTTTGGGGGGCAGTTGCTCTCTCGGCTTGAGAGGCACCGCACGTGTGTCGATGTGGGGCGCGTGTGGCGTTGTGTTTAAATAAATGTTCATATGAAGACCAGCGACGAGTTGTGTCTGTATTAATGAAGAGTAGCAGCGGCTACAATTTGGAACCCGACGTGGGGCCAGTTGACTAACGTTGACTGAACACTAAACACCAGGTTGAAAGTTAAGACCAAAGTTAATTGAGTTAATGTGTACTCAATTGAGTAATTGAGTACTGACCAGCGGTTCTGACCAGGGTGTCGGACGAAGACTCACCAAAACAATGTCACTTTGCCTGTCTTCCTCGTCGAAGAAGAAGCTGTCCTCAGCTGTCCAACTGCAATTACCACGTAATTGACTTGAGATCGGGAGATCGTGAGTCCGACTCCCGTTCGAGTAGTCGAACTGGGTCATATCGTGTCTCGGGATGGTGTTGGGACAGACCCCGATAAAATCAGTTCTCTCAAGTCTTGGCCTGTACCTCGTGATGTTGCCCACTTGCGTACGTTCCTGGGATTTGTGGGGTATTACAGACGCTTTATCCCTGGATTTTCTCAGGTGGCACGCCCTCTCAATGACCTCTTGAAGGGTCAAACGGGTACGTCGCGTCAGCGGAAGGTGGCTTTGTGTGGCTTTGAGTGGACGGACGAGTGCCGCGAGTCGTTCCACCGGTTGATCGAATTGTGTTGGGGTGCGCCCGTGCTCGCTTTTGCCGACTTCAAGCAGCCGTTTGTTCTGCATGTAGACGAGAGTGCTGAAGGGTTGGGCGCAGTCCTGTACCAAGAACGGAACGGTTGTCACAGAGTCGTGGCATATGCCAGTCGTGGTCTCGTCAACTCCGAGAGAAATTATCCTGCCCATAAATTGGAATTTCTGGCTCTTAAATGGGCGGTCACAGACAAATTTCATGATTATTTGTTCGGTTCCAAATTTTCTGTTGTCACTGATAATAACCCGCTCACATACGTGACCACGTCTGCCAAATTAGATGCCACAGGGCATCGCTGGGTGTCCCAACTGGCGAATTACACGTTCAGCCTGAAGTATCGGCCGGGTTCTCAAGACAGAGACGCAGATGCTCTGTCCAGATTGCCGTGCCACACACAACTTGAGGCAATGGACGCCACGGTCGTATCCGCAGCATTAAAAGCGCCAATGGTTGGTGGCTACGCTGAGGCTGTTTGTTTCAATCTGCAAGTAGTGCCTGATTTGCAGCCAATGGCGTTCCAGAGTGGTCGGGATTGGAAGACGTTGCAAGCAAAAGACTCAAAACTTAGCAACGTCATCGCAGTTATCTCTCGTCAAAACGAATCTGCTTCCGCGAAATTGTTCTGTTGAGGAGCGGGCCTTGCTTAAGAAAAGGGATAGTCTATCACTTCAGAACGGAGTGTTGTATCGGACCGTTTGGAACGGGGACGGAACCCTTGATAAGCGACAGCTCGTCATCCCGTGTGAGCAAAGACGCGAGGCAATTCGTTGGTGTCATGACGAAATGGGTCATTTTGGTCGTGACAAAACGCTCGATCTAGTCCGCGGCCGTTTCTATTGGCCACGAATGGCATCTGATGTGGTGGATTATGTTGCGAACTGCGATCGTTGCCTGCGTGGTAAGGCGCCAACAAACCAGCGAGCCCCGTTGGTGGCAATAAAAACAACTCAACCACTAGAACTTGTGTGCATAGATTTCTTGACTCTCGAGGAGTCCAGAGGGGGAGTGGAGAACATTTTGGTTCTCACGGATCATTTTACCGGATATGCACAGGCCTTCCCAACAAGAAACCAAACTGCCAAAACAACTGCAAAAGTCCTGGTCGACAGCTTTGTCGTGCATTATGGTTTTCCAGCCCGCATTCACAGTGATCAAGGGAGAAACTTTGAGAGCGACTTGATCAAACATCTATGTGAACTGACCGGGGTAGAGAAATCGAGGACAACCCCCTACCACCCCATGGGTAACGGGACTTGCGAGCGTTTCAACAGGACGCTAATTAATATGTTAAGGACACTTGAGCCATCGCTAAAGTCGAATTGGAAGGCGTATGTTGGGCCCTTGGTCCATGCCTATAACTGCACCCGAAATGACACCACCCAAGTCAGTCCGTTCTACCTGATGTTTGGTCGCCACCCCAGATTGCCTGTAGATCTCGCATTTGGATTGTCAGAACCGCTCGCGGACTTGTCCACTTCAAAATATATCGCGGAAATGAAGCAGCGGATGAAGTTTGCGTATGGTGTTGCCAGCGCAAACGCTACGAGTGCAAAGAGGGGGCAGAAACGCAACTATGACACGAAGGTGAGAGGGGCGAAACTTGAGGAGGGAGACCGCGTCCTGGTCCGGAACGTCGGCATTCGGGGCAAGCACAAGATTGCTGACAAGTGGTTCCCCGAGGTGTACGAGGTGGTGTCGCAACCTGCGAATGATATTCCAGTGTATATCTTGCGTCGAGAGGACGGGCAGAAAACTTCGAAGGTCCTACACAGAAACCTTCTCTTCCCCATTAGTTGTCTGCCTGGTCATGGGCGATCCCGAGATGCGGAGGTCAGTGATACGGCAGTTGGACCCGCATCTCCTGTCACACACATTGATGACGACAGCGAAGAGGAACCAGTCGGTGCTGTGCAGCATTCCCCGTCTCCTACTCGTCGAGGAAGCAGGCGACGCTCTCCAGTAAGTGATCAAAGTCTGGACAGACCGCCAGAGACCGCAGTGAGTGACGACAGTGACATCGGTGAGCAGATGGTGATGGGGGATACCCCGCCAGCCCGGAGACCAGTGCGGACTTCTCGTCGACCAGCACGACTGGATCCGGCGATTTTCGACTTGCAGTATACCCAGACCGTGTGGCTCAACGCGTACATACATTGAAAAACGTGGTTCAAGCGTTTCTTGACGGAATGTAACCTCAAATGTCGGGACGACATTTCGCGCGAGGGGGGTGTATGTGGCAGAGCGTGTTTTGACGTGTTATATGCTGATGCTATGATTTGTTGTGGAGTGTTATAATGTCTGGTGTCATAACGTCCTAGTGTATGTTTGTGTCGTGATTTGCTGTGACGTGTCATACGGGTTTCCTTTTGTCACATGATTGTCTGTAAACCAATGGGAAAGAAGACACGGAATGAAGAAGGAATGTGCACGTGCCGGCAACAGGGTTTGGGGGGGCAGTTGCTCTCTCGGCTTGAGAGGCACCGCACGTGTGTCGATGTGGGGCGCGTGTGGCGTTGTGTTTAAATAAATGTTCATATGATGACCAGCGACGAGTTGTGTCTGTATTAATGAAAAGTAGCAGCGGCTACACATGCAAACGGAATATTAACTTTTCATGCGGATTAAGAATATAAGTGACCGACGCCGGTGTGGCATGCGGAAGTGTCCCCCATGCGCAGCTGTCCCCCTTATATAGAGAATACATGATATTTAGACACGATCCATGTGTTCGTACGGTGCCATTATGATAGATACAAACCGGACATCTCCCCTTGGGAGACAATCCCACATACTACATTGGCCTTATGCCCTGTTCACACGATGCAATACGTTGTAAAGTGAATTGCAAGAAATCAAGTTGTAGACCGTTCCAGATACCCCAGGCGACATCTATCCTCCATAAAATACACTGCGTGTTACGTGTTAGAAAGCAGATTGTCGCATGCGTTTACTATGCATGGAGTTAATTCAGATGCCCGGCTTCAACGTCTCTTTTGTCAGGGGAAGGGGATGTCATGTCTTTAATAATTAAATCAGCTGCCCCACAAAATTCACGAATCAATTATTCAATGTTAACATTATATGTATACTTCAAATTAAGTTAATTTATAAGCGACGGACTAAATGTCTCTTGCCAAACAGAGCGCTCTTGGGGCGTTTTCGATTATGCGCGCGGAGTACTCCGGCCACAAGGATTTGTAAATCAAACGACGCGAGTCGCGCTCCAAGCGGTGTGTCACATGACCTAGTTTACCGAGTCGCGTACTTCTGGCCGAGGGCAGGGGCACAAGGATATCCAAGATTGCGGGAGCTGGCGCAGAAAAGTCGAAAGAGAAAACTTTATGTGCCTATTATAACACTATTAATCACTATTGTAGTATTGACAATATTGTATTATAAAGAAGAACCAATATTAGATTTACGAAGTTTTTGTTGGATGTCAATATGTTGATGTCAGATAAAACAACTATTTATGCGATCAAGTTGTCGCAATGCCACTGGCACGGGCCACTGCCGATTGCGGCGTCTGTGGCTCTTTATGGCTAGCCGAAGTGAGATTATTTTTGAATATTAATCTAGATGTATCCCCTCGGAATATCTGAATTAATAAATATACGCTCGCATTTTTTAGGTAGCACCTATCCATAGTAACAAGTTATAATCGGTATACATCTGAAACCAAGTTATGTATTCTGTACAACATATATCCCTAAATCAGATTTGTACCATATCTAGACAAAATAAACGCCAGAACGATAATTATTTCCGCACTGAAGAACAGCAGCAAACCGCGAATATGGCCGCTTTCCTGCCACGCGTAGCATTGTGACAATCATTATGTTCGCCGGTTGGCTTTTATATCAGCTGTTCTCGGCTTTTATGCCTCCATCTCGTTCTTAAAATGGTATTATTTGATAGTAAAGATATTTATCCGTACAAAGTGGGTTTTAGTCGGGATTTATGACCTATGATAAACTGTTGAATATTATGCAGCTAGAAGTCAGTACTCGCCTTTTGCATGTTGTGAAGCACAGAGCGAGCTGGGGCTAGCCGAAACACTCACCTGCCAGAAGTTCCCCCGGAACTCTCTATGGAGGGGCCGTTCCTGCGTATTGTGAGCTTAGCGCATGTTCTACAGTTTCGATCAACCTTACAAGTTGGGAAATGTCAACTTATCAGCGTCGAGCATTTGAGCCACGCAGCGTTGAGATCACGTTGACTTTATTGTTTGCATTATGACAATGGTGAAGGTCACATCCTACATCAGCGACCAGCCGCAATACCGCAGCACAGAGTTATCTCACAAGGACAGAAGCACTATAGACAATCCTTGCTGCAGACCATTTATTCAGTAACAATGACATATCCACACGAGGTACAAGTAACAACAGCATAGACACGTGTAAGTTGTAAACAAAGCAGTGCAAGTAAAGTAAACATTTAGCCGTTAATTTCCCGTGTGAGTATGTATACCGGTATCCGGTGTTCAGCCTGCCGCTGTGGTTACAATGTTAACAGATTCCCTTCCCGACACCACTGTGCAACCCACACCTCTCAGATAACACTATCTACGGAGTGTAGTTCATATTTAATACGACACAAGCCTTGCATTAAGATCGGAAGAACTAGAGCAATGAATACAATGGGGTTTTGAGAGAGAAAATTTTACCAAAAGCAGCCTAGCTGTCACTATGGCTTCAGGAACTAGAACAATGAATCTATCCATTGGGTGAATGTGATACAGGGCACCAGCGTTAATGGTGATCCATTGCGTGTATGTGATACAGGGCGCCAGCCTGTCACGTCGCTGCTGGAGCAGGCCACCGTGACCAAGGAGTTGCGTAATATACCAACATTTATCAGCCCAAGCCAAACGCGTCAGCTTAGCACCGCCGGACTCACAATTGCTTAGTTTGGCATCACGCCAATAAAAAAATATGGCTCCTACCTTCGTTACCCATCTCCATCACACCAGAGCCATCACCAGACAACAGTCCATGACAGCTGTTACATCACGCCATCACCAGACAACAGTCCATGACAGCTGTTACATCACACCAGAGCCATCACCAGACAACAGTCCATGACAGCTGTTACATCACGCCATCACCAGACAACAGTCCATGACGGCTGTTACATCACACCAGAGCCATCACCAGACAACAGTCCATGACAGCTGTTACATCACACCATCAACAGACAACAGTCCATGACAGCTGTTACATCACACCAGAGCCATCACCAGACAACAGTCCATGACAGCTGTTACATCACACCAGAGCTATTACCAGACAACAGTCCATGACAGCTGTTACATCACACCAGAGCCATCACCAGACAACAGTCCATGACAGCTGTTACATCACGCCATCACCAGACAACAGTCCGTGACAGCTGTTACATCACACCAGAGCCATCACCAGACAACAATCCATGACAGCTGTTACATCACACCAGAACCCTCACTAGACAACAGTCCGTGACAGCTGTTACATCACACCAGAGCTATCACCAGACAACAGTCCAAGACAGTTGTTACATCACACCAGAACCCTCACTAGACAACAGTCCATGACAGCTGTTACATCACGCCATCACCAGACAACAGTCCATGACAGCTGTTACATCACGCCATCACCAGACAACATTTATGGCAGCTGTTACATCACGCCATCACATGACAACAGTTCATGACAGCTGTTCCATCACGCCCTCACCAGACAACAGTCCATGACAGCTGTTACATCACGCCATCACCAGACAACAGTCCATGCCAGCTGTTACATCAGCCCATGACAGTTGTTACATCACGCCATCACCAGACACAACAGTCCATGACAGCTGTTTCATCACGCTATCACCAGACAACAGTCCATGACAGCTGTTACATCACGCCATCGCCAGACAACAGTCCATGACAGCTGTTACATCACGCCATCACCAGACAACAGTCCATGACAGCTGTTACAGCACGCCATCACCAGACAACAGTCCATGACAGCTGTTACATCACGCCATCACCAGACAACAGTCCATGACAGCTGTTACATCACGCCATCACCAGACAACAGTCCATGACAGCTGTTACATCACGCCATCACCAGACAACAGTCCATGACAGCTGTTACATCACGCCATCGCCAGACAACAGTCCATGACAGCTGTTACATCACGCCATCACCAGACAACAGTCCATGACAGCTGTTACAGCACGCCATCACCAGACAACAGTCCATGACAGCTGTTACATCACGCCATCACCAGACAACAGTCCATGACAGCTGTTACATCACGCCATCACCAGACAACAGTCCATGACAGCTGTTACATCACGCCATCGCCAGACAACAGTCCATGACAGCTGTTACATCACGCCATCACCAGACAACAGTCCATGACAGCTGTTACAGCACGCCATCACCAGACAACAGTCCATGACAGCTGTTACATCACGCCATCACCAGACAACAGTCCATGACAGCTGTTACATCACGCCAGAGCCATCACCAGACAACAGGACATGACAGCTGTTACATCACGCCATCACCAGACAACAGTACATGACAGTTGTTATTTATTGCGGATTGAGAAAAGGTTGTTAGACAAAGCCAGCATGCCGTTGATCGTCCTGTACCGCTTCTATACAGTAACAACAATGAACGTACGTTTGACTATAAATAAAGTATGATTTTCATATTTTATTTTATTTCTATTTCTATTTCAGTTTTTATTCAAACCAGGAGATCAATTCAGTTGCTTAATTAAGATTAGTTTTTTCACCTCAGATTTTTCAGCATACCATGAGATGGATTTAGTCACTTATGCTGCGTCTTAATTGACAAGGATTTTATTTTCCTTGATCATGTTTATGCCAAGCTAGGTTAAAGCTTATAGTTCTATAACACATCTAACATTGTTTACAAAAAAAGCTGTTCATTCGTCACATATACATACGGTAAAATTACATTTAAAGTGTTCGTGCCACGCCAAAACAACTTCAGCTCGTAATAATCTTCTGTGTTTCCACGCTTATATTATCCAACTGTAACGCCCCAAATAGTAGAAGGGCGTACTTTTTCCACTTGTTTTCGCACCTACCAATTTAACTTCTGCCAGCGAGGAAAGTGACGTCAAAGGGGAATACAAACGCACGGGCTTTTATATTGAGACTCAGATTCTGTCTGCTCATTGGCTTGAACTCAACGAAACGCACTCAACCATGAAAACCACACACGCCCTCGACCACAGATGTCTACGCACTGCATCAAAGCTCACCTGTCAATCTTGTGACATCATTGGGGAATTTTCAAATAACGCTCAGATGCAATGCTCCCAGAAATAAACCCGCCGGACCTCAGTTTTGCTACTTTAACGAACCCGTTTATAGTGATATCGTGGCATAAAAACTGTAAACTCCCTGTAAAACAAATTGTTACTTGTTTATCTTCCCTAAACCAAGTTAACTCTGAGCAAGACAAAATCTAGGCACGAACACTTTAATGGCAGTGATTGAAAATTGACCAGTATGGTCTATATGATATAGATCTGGTAAATGTGGACACTTGCAATTGTTAATTACCGTTAGGTGGTTCACAAAAAAAGTGGCATGATTTGGTTCTGATGCAAATACTACACATATCTGGTAAACCGGCCACATACTCACGCGGCTATGTGGTGCTTAATCCTAAGCATCAAACCGCGTGTCAGTAATTTACTTGAATTTGTGTATGCCATAAGATTAATATTAATGGTATGAGGCGAGTGGAGAGTAGAGTTATGACCCAAGGCACATGGCTACCTCTACCACGTGAAGAGAGATGTGAGCTTGCAGTCCTGTATATAAATACATTTGGCTTTGTTAGCCACCAGCTCATTTGTGTGGTATGTAATTTATGTAACAACCCCCACCCCCCCATTCCACCCAACACACATACTCACATACTATAATTGGTAATACAATACATGATTTGTATACATCTGAAAATTAGTTATGCGCACATTATAACTATGTATGTCGATAGATTGTTCATAATATGTGTGAAGTAGGCAAATGTTATTGTCAATAGTCAACTATTTGATTAAGTTTTCTGACCAGACTTCATTTGACACATTGGCACCATTATATTATTACATTCTATGGGCCATTGTTATAATAATATAACCATTTGCACCTAGTTATTCCTATATATATGCATAATTACATGAGGCATAGTACAATGCAATATGTTATTGACTCATTGGATAATCTCTAAGATAATGAATTAAATAAAAGACACGGCCCACCATGTATGATGCATGTAGCTTCCAACTAGCGGTCGACTGCCAAGCCCAAAATGGCCTTTTACGCCACGTTTGCTTTTATAGTCTTAAGCCGTTGTTTTTTTTTAATGTGAATGCCAATCAATCATTTCATAATGATATGGACAGTTTTCAAACCTGGTAGGAAATGTATGTATACATGTTTTTAAGACTTCCAAATAACAATGAAGATATCAACAAATATGATAGATGGGGCACACGGGAAAACCGTAAAATTTGCCATTCTTCCTGGATATACCCAGGTAATTTGAATGTGTGAAGCAGAGAAGCTGTGATACAGTGAGGTGGTGCCATGCCAGCCGCTGTGATACAGTGAGGTGGTGCCATGCCAGCCGCTGTGATACAGTGAGTTGGTGCCATGCCAGCCGCTGTGATACAGTGAGGTGGTGCCATGTCAGCCGCTGTGATACAGAGGGAGGTGGTGCCATGCCAGCCGCTGTGATACAGAGGGATGTGGTGCCATGCCAGCGGCTGTGATACAGAGGGAGGTGGTGCCATGCCAGCCGCTGTGATACAGAATATGATGCCACGAACATCTTGCAGCCAGCATCAGACCATCGCGGCGCTAATCCCAGTATTCAACTAATACCTTAGACCCGTGTTTTGCCTGCCGACACCCCCTTCCCCCCACCCCCTATGCCCCGGCTCTGTGTGAGGCCCGTTTGATTAATCACATCCGTCCAACACCCCGCCTCCCGTCAAAACACGCCACCGTCAGCCATCCATCACCCCCATGCCGCTTCCCTTTTTCTCCTTGGTCATCGCCTCCTGGTGAATACCCGGCATGCCTTGCGAGGAATGTGTCTGTACCTCCTCCGCGGAGATAGCATCATCCGGGGACCTGCATGGAGCACGTGGCGAGTGGCGACCTCTAGCGTGAGATAAGCGTAGGGACAGCTGGAGAGTGCACGGGACCTGGCGGACGATTCTATTAAGTTGTCTCATTCTGTCAGTAGCACGATCTCTCTACTTGTTTACTACAATATGGGAGTCCTGACGCCCATGGTGGAGTCTGTAACCAAGTAATCAATGTTTCATGAACCATGCAGGCAACAATTGCATATATAGCTGAGGTGGCAAAGGCTATTTCCGTTCCTCGGGAACTAGCTTTCATTTTAACCGTGAATCGAAGATCGTCAATTTAGCATCACATAAACGCCCTTTCTTTTTATGCGGGGAGTTTTGAATTCCTTTTAATTCATCGTGGTCTGGCAATACAGAAATTCATTCTTCGTGACCTGGGAACACGACCCCCAACCTTGCCGCCCCCCTCAGCATATATATTGCTAACTTGTTAAAGGTTGAAGGACGTCCGTCGTCAGACCATGTTGGAAAGAAATGTCTGAGAGTTTGGCATCGATTGCTTCATATGCTGTTGTTCTGATGCGTCTCTCACGAGCGGAACCCTGTATAGGTTGTGCCTGTGTTCCAATCGTAGAGCCTCGAAGAGTTATCTATCCGTGACACTATGTCCGTGACACTATACCTGCCGGTGACACAAAGTGTATGTGACACTATACGTGCCGGTGACATTATCTGTACGTGACACTATCTGTGCGTGACACTATCTGTATGTGACACTCCCTCTCTGTCTTTTTCTGTGCGTGACACCATCTGCCCGCCCCACTGCCTGGGCGTGACACTATCTGTATGTGACGCTCCCTCTCTGTCTTTGTCTGTTCGTGACATTAGCTGTGCGTGACACTATCTGTGCGTGACACTGTCTGTGCGTGACACTATCTGTGCGTGACAATCCCTGTGCGTGGCACCGTATGTTCGTGACACTATCTGTGCATGACACTCCCTGTGCGTGATACTATCTGTATGTGACACTATTTGAGCGTGACACTATCTGTATGTGACACTATGTGCGTGACACTCTCTGTATGTGACACTATTTGAGCGTGACACTATCTGTATGTGACACTATGTGCGTGACACTCTCTGTATCTGACACTATTTTAGCGTGACACTATCTGTATGTGACACTGTAAGGGCGTGACACTATATGTGCGTGACACTGTAAGTGCGTGACACTATCTGTATGTGACACTCCCTCTGTGCCTTTGTTTGTGCGTGACACTATATGTGCGTGACACTATCTGTGCGTGCTACTGTCTGTGCGTGACACTGTAAGTGTGTGACACTATCTGTGCGTGACACTATCTGTGCGTGACACTATCTGTCTGAGACACTCCATCTCTGTCTTTGTCTGTGTGTGCCACTGTCTGTGCGTGACACTGTATGTGCGTGACACTATCTGTGCGTGACACTATCTGTGCGTGACACTTTCTGTGCGTGACACTATCTGCCTGTGCACTGTATGTGCGTGACACTATCTGTATATAACACCCTCTCTGTCTTTGTCTGTGCGTGATACTATCTGCAACCGTTAAAGTGGGTATATTGCATTCATAACACTTGGGAAATAAAGGCACCATGTCACCATACCGAAGTGTGGTTTGATATCCATCACATATAGGGTCACCTGGTTTTGTGATTGATGTCACTGGGTCCCTTAGGACATAAATCACGTGATTCGGAGAATCAAATCAGACCTTCCACACCCCCGTTCAGGCATTAGGTGCAAGTTGTCTCCCCATTCCAACCAACAATATGACGCGATCGCTTGTTAACGGGTAATATTGTTTTGCGTCACCAGCACATCTGACGCGATTTCTTCACAAGGTTCTCTCCTCGCCTGCCGCAATAAAGGGGCGGCAGTCAGAACCCGATATATAGGAACAAAGCGCCATCACCCATATAACCATCCTATATATAGAAACAAAGGGGCTGCAGTCAGAACCCTATATATAGGAACAAAGGGCCAGCACCCATATAACCATCCTATATATAGGAACAAAGGGGCTGCAGTCCGAACCCTATATGTAGGAACAAAGGGCCATCACTCACATAACCATCCTATATATAGGAACAAAGGGGCTTCAGTCAGAACCTTATATATAGGAACAAAGGGCCAGCACCCATAACATCATCCTATATATAGGAACAAAGGGGCTGCAGTCCGAACCCTATATATAGGAACAAAAAGCCATCACCCATATAACCATCCTATATCTAGGAACAAAGGGGCTTCAGTCAGAACCCTATACATAGGAACAAAGGGCCATCACCCATATAACCATCCTATAAATAGGAACAAAGGGCCAGCACCCATATAATCATTCTATATATAGGAACGAAGGACCAGCACTGATATAACCATCCTATATATAGGAACAGACTTGCTCACTATTCTGTGGGGTAACAGCTAAACAGCTTGCTCACTATTCTGTGGGATAACATCTAAACAGCTTGCTTACTATTCTGTGGGGTAACATCTAAACAGCTTGCTCACTATTCTGTGGGGTAACATCTAAACAGCTTGCTCACAATTCTGTGGGGTAACATCTAAACAGCTTGCTCACTTTTCTGTGGGGTAGCATCTAAACAGCTTGCTCACTATTCTGTGGGGTAACATCTAAACAGTTTGCTCACTATTCTGTGGGGTAACATCTAAACAGCTTGCTCACTATTCTGTGGGGTAACATCTAAACAGTTTGCTCACTATTCTGTGGGGTAACATCTAAACAGCTTGCTCACAATTCTGTGGGGTAACATCTAAACAGCTTGCTCACTATTCTGTGGGGTAACATCTAAACAGCTTGCTCACTATTCTGTAGGGAAACATCTAAACAGCTTGCTCACTATTCTGTGGGGTAACATCTAAACAGCTTGCTCACTATTCTGTGGGGTAACATCTAAACAGCTTGCTCACAATTCTGTGGGGTAACATCTAAACAGCTTGCTCACTTTTCTGTGGGGTAACATCTAAACAGCTTGCTCACTATTCTGTGGGGTAACATCTAAACAGTTTGCTCACTATTCTGTGGGGTAACATCTAAACAGCTTGCTCACTATTCTGTGGGGTAACATCTAAACAGCTTGCTCACTATTCTGTGGGGTAACATCTAAACAGTTTGCTCACTATTCTGTGGGGGTAACATCTAAACAGCTTGCTCACTATTCTGTGGGGTAACATCTAAACAGCTTGCTCACTATTCTGTGGGGTAACATCTAAACAGTTTGCTCACTATTCTGTGGGGTAACATCTGAACAGCTTGCTCACTATTCTGTGGGGTAACATCTAAACAGCTTGCTCACTATTCTGTGGGGTAACATCTAAACAGCTTGCTCACTATTCTGTGGGGTAACATCTAAACAGCGTGGCGCTTGAGACACCGCTTTTTGACAAGTAATGTACTGTGCTGACATCTGTCGATGTATCCTTTACGCTTGCTATGTATCTTTTGACTAATTGCGTGAATGATGCGGGGATGAAACCGAATGCAAAGATAAAGCAAATCTAAGGAGTAAGACATTGTAGCCCCCTCAGTTTGCTGTGAATGGCAAGGCGACAGGTGGGCTATGAACGGGGCAGTCACCCAGACACGTATGGCGCGTTCTGTATGCCGGAGACAGAGGCGGAGAGTCGGCCATGTTTGTGTTGACCTTCGTCCCCGGGATGGTCCAGCCACCGCGACACAAACCTATTGACGTTGTGGGTGAAGGTGGGGGGGGGGGGTGGAAATGACAAGGCTTTACAGCCGGGGGACAGTGATCTGTCACTTTACGACAGCGACATGCCGCTGTCGTAAAGTGATATGTCTATGTACGACAGTCATATGTCGCCCTACAACAGTGATATTTCGCTTTACGACAGTGATATGTCACTTTACGACAGTGATATGTCGCTTTACGACAGTGATATGTCGCTTTTCGACAGTGATGTGTCGCTTTACGACAGTGATATTTCACTTTGGTTACACACCAATAGGTCGTGCGTAGAAAAGTATATACCGTCAAGTAGTGCCCAAAATATGGTCGTATATCAGGGTTATATAGTTACTAATTCTTTCTGTCTTTGTATATATTGTTTCTTTGACTAATGTTTAGCCAGTTTAATGTCGATCTGTTCAATTAATCTGTCACCTATTTAATCATGCATGCTGATGTTACGGGTGCGTTGTCCGGTCGACCTCATCTCATGCTGATTCGCAGGGTCTCAAATTTTCGGCGGGTTGCGCTAGGGGGGTGTCATATTATGGGCTGTAGCAAAAAATATCGCGTCAACCTATGTTCTGTTGTTTTTAAAATAAAGCTAGATACTTGCTCTATAATGTCCTATGGCACACTTAGTCAAACATGGGTTCCGATTTTTCTCTGGCATGGGGTTGAAAATTTGGGTTTTACCATTGCTTATCATGGGTATGGTTTCTATTGGTGTGTAACCTAAACGACACTGAAATTTCACTTTACGACAGTCATATGTCGCTTTACGGCAGTGAAATTTCGCTTTTCGACAATGATATGTCACTTTACGACAGTGATTTGTCACTTTACGACAGTGATATGCCGCTTTACGACAGTGATATGTTGCTTTAAAGTAGTGATATGTCGCTGTACGACAGTGATATGTCGCTTTACGGCAGTGGAATGCCGCTTTACGGAAGTCAGATGTCGCTTTACAGTCGGGCGGCAGTGAGATGTCGCTTTTCAGTCGGGCGGCAGTGAGATGTCGCTTTACGGTCGGGCGGCAGTGACAAGTCGCTTTGCGGTCGGGCGGCAGTGAGATATTGCTTTACGGCCGGGCGGCAGTGATATGTCGCTTTACGGCCGGGCGACAGTGAGATGTCGCTTTCCGGGCTCCCGGCATTGAGATGTCGCTTTACGGCCGGGGGGCAGTGAGATGCCCCTTTACGGCCGGGCGGCAGTGAGATGTCGCTTTACGGCCGGGCGGCAGTGAGATGTCGCTTTACGGCCGGGCGGCACTGAGATGTCGCTTTACGGCCCGGCGGCAGTGAGATGTAGCTTTACGACCGGGCGGCAGTGAGATGCCCCTTTACGGTCGGGCGGCAGTGAGATGTCGCTTTACGGCCGGGCGGCGGTGAGATGTCGCTTTACGGCCGGGCGGCGGTGAGATGTCGCTTTACGGCCGGGCGGCAGTGAGATGTAGCTTTACGGCCGGGCGGCAGTGAGATGTCGCTTTACGGTCGGGCGGCAGTGAGATGCCCCTTTACGGCCGGGCGGCAGTGAAATGTCGCTTTACGGCCGGGCGGCAGTGTGATGTCGCTTTACGGCCGGGCGGCAGTGAGATGTCGCTATGCGACCGGGCGGCAGTGAGATGTCGCTTTACGGTCGGGCGGCAGTGAGATGTCGCTTTACGGCCGGGCGGCAGTGAGATGTCGTTTTACGGCCGGGCGGCAGTGAGCTGTCGTTTTGCGGCCGGGCGGCAGTGAGATGTCGCTTTGCGGCCGGGCGGCAGTGAGATGTCGCTTTACGGCCGGGCGGCGGTGAGATGCCCCTTTACGGCCGGGCGGCAGTGAGATGCCCCTTTACGGCCGGGCAGCAGTGTGATGTCGCTTTACGGCCAGGCGGCAGTGAGATGTCGCTTTACGGCCGGGCGGCAGTGAGATGTCGCTTTACGGCCGGGCGGCAGTGAGATGCCCCTTTACGGCCGGGCGGCAGTGAGATGCCCCTTTACGGCCGGGCAGCAGTGTGATGTCGCTTTACGGCCGGGCGGCAGTGAGATGTCGCTTTACGGCCGGGGGACAGCGAGATGCCCCTTTACGGCCGGGCGGCAGTGAGATGCCCTTTACGGCCGGGCGGCAGTGAGATGTTGCTTTACGGCCGGGCGGCAGTGAGATGTCGCTTTACGGCCGGGCGGCAGTGAGATGCCCCTTTACGGCCGGGCGGCAGTGAGATGCCCCTTTACGGCCGGGCGGCAGTGAGATGCCCCTTTACAGCCGGGGGGCAGCAAGATGCCCCTTTACCGCCGGGGGGCAGCGAGATGCCCCTTTACGGCCGGGCGGCAGTGAGATGCCCTTTACGGCCGGGCGGCAGTGAGATGTCGCTTTACGGCCGGGCGGCAGTGAGATGCCCCTTTACGGCCGGGCGGCAGTGAGATGTCGCTTTACGGCCGGGGGGCACCGAGATGCCTCCTTACGGCCTTGCGGCAGTGAGATGCCCCTTTACGGCCGGGGGGCAGTGAGATGCCCCTTTACGGCCGGGCGGCAGTGAGATGTCGCTTTACGGCCGGGCGGCAGTGATATGTCGCTTTACGGCCGGGCGGCAGTGAGATGTCGCTTTACGGCCGGGCGGCAGTGAGATGCCCCTTTACGGCCGGGCGGCAGTGAGATGCCCCTTTCCGGCCGGGCGGCAGTGAGATGTCGCTTTACGGCCGGGCGGCAGTGAGATGTCGCTTTACGGCCGGGCGGCAGTGAGATGCCCCTTTACGGCCGGGCGGCAGTGAGATGCCCCTTTACGGCCGGGCGGCAGTGAGATGTCGCTTTACGGCCGGGGGGCAGCGAGATGCCTCTTTACGGCCGGGGGGCAGTAAGATGCCCCTTTACGGCCGGGGGGCAGCGAGATGCCCCTTTACGGCCGGGCGGCAGCGAGATGCCCCTTTACGGCCGGGCGGCAGTGAGATGCCCCTTTACGGCCGGGTGGCCGTGAGACGGTGGGCGCGGGGAAGCACCTCTCCAGTGGACGCGCCTGTCACCCGTGGCCTCGTGACACCACACGCCACAGGAGACACCGTGTCACCACTTGACCTCGACCTTTAAGATTACATTTCTCGTGGATGTCGCCATGCAACCGACTCATTGTCAGGAGGCAGCGGAAGCCGACCCCGGCAAGTCACGTGATCGCTGGAGGAGTCGCTAACACAAACAACAATCGCAATTTGATATTTCGCAATTATTATAAGTATTCCACCTTTTCGTGTTATTGGTGCGTCATTTCTGAAGGTTTGTGTAACCTACCTGTCTGCCCAGATAACAGGGCAGGGATCGATGCTGGGTTTCCATCAACCGTTTTGAGAATCTCGATGGTATAAAAGTGCGTGTTTATGCATTTGTATAGCAATCATTCGGTAACATCATCTTTCACGTACCTTTCGTTTTTTTCCTTGCTAAGTAGTTGCGAAATCCGTTTCACATATATTCCATCAGTTTAAGCCCTAGTTATTCAAGTCATTCTTTGAATGAAGCATCCCATGCAACAGGCAGCAGGTGATGTGACGAGGCTTTGACGAGACTGGGGCAGGTGACGAAACTCCAGCCGGGTTCCCCGCTGTAAGTCCCACTGTCTTCTGCCGCCACGAGTTCTCCTTGAGGTGGCGCTGCGTCCGTGGGGGCCGGCCTGTGGCTGTGTGTCTGTCGGCACGGCCACCAGACGCACCTGCCCGCCCGGTCCAACCACGGATGGCAGCGGCGGGCGCGAGGGAGCGAGGGAGGGAGGGGCGTGGGAAGGGGGGAGGGGTGTGGGGCGACCCTAACGGTAACCGTCTCCTTGGAGTGGGCAGCCAGGACCAGCAACAGGCACACTGGGCATGGGCATGGGTATGGGCATGGGCATGGGCATGGGCATGGGCATGGGCAAGGGCATGGGCATGGGCATGGGTATGGGCATGGGCATGGGCATGGGCATGGGCATGGGCATGGGCATGGGTATGGGCATGGGCATGGGCATGGGCATGGGCATGGGCATGGGCATGGGTATGGGCATGGGCATGGGGATGGGCATGGGTATGGGCATGGGCATGGGCATGGGCATGGGCATGGGCATGGGCATGGGTATGGGCATGGGCATGGGGATGGGCATGGGTATGGGCATGGGCATGGGCATGAGCATGGGCATGGGCATGGGCATGGGGATGGGCATGGGCATGGGTATGGGCATGGGCATGGGTATGGGCATGGGCATGGGCATGAGCATGGGCATGGGCATGGGCATGGGCATGGGCATGGGCATGAGCATGGGCATGGGCATGGGCATGGGCATGAGCATGGGCATGGGGATGGGCATGGGCATGGGCATGGGGATGGGCATGGGTATGGGCATGGGCATGGGCATGGGCATGAGCATGGGCATGGGCATGGGCATGGGCATGGGCATGGGCATGGGTATGGGCATGGGCATGGGCATGAGCATGGGCATGAGCATGGGGATGGGCATGGGCATGGGTATGGGCATGGGCATGGGCATGAGCATGGGCATGGGCATGGGCATGGGCATGGGCATGGGCATGAGCATGGGCATGGGCATGGGCATGGGCATGAGCATGGGCATGGGGATGGGCATGGGCATGGGCATGGGGATGGGCATGGGTATGGGCATGGGCATGGGCATGAGCATGGGCATGGGCATGGGCATGGGCATGGGCATGGGCATGAGCATGGGCATGGGCATGGGCATGGGTATGGGCATGGGTATGGGTATGGGCATGGGCATGGGCATGGGGATGGGCATGGGTATGGGCATGGGCATGGGTATGGGCATGGGCATGGGCATGGGCATGGGTATGGGCATGGGCATGGGCATGGGGATGGGCATGGGTATGGGCATGGGCATGGGTATGGGCATGGGCATGGGGATGGGCATGGGTATGGGTATGGGCATGGGCATGGGCATGGGCATGGGCATGGGCATGGGTATGGGCATGGGCATGGGCATGGGCATGGGCATGGGCATGGGCATGGGCATGGGCATGGGCATGGGGATGGGCATGGGCATGGGGATGGGCATGGGCATGGGTATGGGCATGGGCATGGGTATGGGCATGGGCATGGGGATGGGCATGGGCATGGGTATGGGCATGGGCATGGGCATGGGTATGGGGATGGGCATGGGCATGGGTATGGGCATGGGGATGGGCATGGGCATGGGTATGGGCATGGGCATGGGTATGGGCATGGGCATGGGGATGGGCATGGGCATGGGTATGGGCATGGGCATGGGGATGGGCATGGGCATGGGCATGGGGATGGGCATGGGCATGGGTATGGGCATGGGGATGGGCATGGGCATGGGTATGGGCATGGGCATGGGTATGGGCATGGGCATGGGGATGGGCATGGGCATGGGTATGGGCATGGGCATGGGCATGGGTATGGGGATGGGCATGGGTGTGGGCATGGGCATGGGCATGGGCATGGGCATGGGCATGGGTATGGGCATGGGCATGGGCATGGGCATGGGCATGGGCATGGGCATGGGTATGGGTATGGGCATGGGCATGGGTATGGGCATGGGTATGGGCATGGGCATGGGGATGGGCATGGGCATGGGCATGGGCATGGGCATGGGCATGGGCATGGGCATGGGCATGGGCATGGGTATGGGCATGGGCATGGGCATGGTGATGGGCATGGGTATGGGCATGGGCATGGGCATGGGCATGGGCATGGGTATGGGCATGGGCATGGGCATGGGTATGGGCATGGGCATGGGCATGGGCATGGGCATGGGCATGGGCATGGGCATGGGGATGGGCATGGGTATGGGCATGGGCATGGGCATAGGTATGGGTATGGGCATGGGTATGGGTATGGGCATGGGCATGGGCATGGGTATGGGCATGGGCATGGGTATGGGGATGGGCATGGGTGTGGGCATGGGCATGGGCATGGGCATGGGCATGGGCATGGGCATGGGTATGGGCATGGGCATGGGTATGGGCATGGGCATGGGGATGGGCATGGGTATGGGCATGGGCATGGGTATGGGTATGGGCATGGGTATGGGTATGAGCATGGGCATGGGCATGGGTATGGGCATGGGCATGGGCATGGGTATGGGGATGGGCATGGGTGTGGGCATGGGCATGGGCATGGGCATGGGCATGGGCATGGGTATGGGCATGGGCATGGGTATGGGCATGGGCATGGGGATGGGCATGGGTATGGGCATGGGCATGGGTATGGGCATGGGCATGGGGATGGGCATGGGTATGGGTATGGGCATGGGCATGGGCATGGGCATGGGCATGGGCATGGGTATGGGCATGGGCATGGGCATGGGGATGGGCATGGGCATGGGCATGGGCATGGGCATGGGCATGGGCATGGGTATGGGCATGGGCATGGGCATGGGCATGGGCATGGGCATGGGTATGGGCATGGGCATGGGCATGGTGATGGGCATGGGCATGGGCATGGTGATGGGCATGGGTATGGGCATGGGCATGGGCATGGGCATGGGCATGGGCATGGGTATGGGCATGGGCATGGGGATGGGCATGGGCATGGGCATGGGCATGGGCATGGGGATGGGCATGGGTATGGGCATGGGCATGGGCATGGGCATGGGCATGGGCATGGGGATGGGCATGGGCATGGGCATGGGCATGGGGATGGGCATGGGTATGGGCATGGGCATGGGCATGGGGATGGGCATGGGCATGGGCATGGGCATGGGCATGGGCATGGGCATGGGTATGGGCATGGGCATGGGCATGGGCATGGGCATGGGTATGGGCATGGGCATGGGGATGGGCATGGGTACGGGCATGGGCATGGGTATGGGCATGGGTATGGGCATGGGTATGGGCAAGGGCATGGGCATGGGTATGGGTATGGGCATGGGTATGGGTATGGGCATGGGCATGGGCATGGGCATGGGCATGGGCATGGGCATGGGCATGGGCATGGGCATGGCGATGGCGATGGCGATGGCGATGGCGATGGCGATGGCAATGAGATGGGGATGGCGAAGGAGGTGGCGAAGGTGGTGGGTGTGAGGATAGTAGTTTTTAGGGGTGGGGTGGGGTGGGGTGGGGTGGGGTGGGATGGGGTGGGGTGTGGTGGGGATGGGGATGAGGATGGGATTGACATGGGACTCCCTACACTCTGAGACCGGTCATTGGTTGCATAGTCAGCTGCCAGCAGCCATTGGCTGGCCCACTTTGACGTTCGCGCCCTGTGCCCTGCCCCCATTAACCCATCGCCGCTCACTGTGCGATTTCCACGCACGCCTTCATCTGCCTAGCACTTTATCTACATTCTTCATTACATTGCCTGCAGTCATGTGATGAACTAACGATACTGGACGAGGTTATGCCGGCTTCAGCCCACACCGCCCCACCCCCCCCCCGCCTCTCCACACCCACCCCAGCCCGCCCCCTCCTCGCATTATTGTCTGAGCGAACATCACCCCCCGTACCTCGCCACTCGCAGCCCCCCAAGATGTGAAACCCTCCAGACGGCCTCTGAATGAATTGCAGACCGACTAACCGACCAGGAAGCCAGGAGGACGGGACGCCAGGCTTCATCAGCAGATTTTTAGTTGGATTCATTGCATCTCGGTCGGCTGATGTGGTAACTAAAAGCCAATTAAACTCCGAAATGTTCAGCTTGTGACATTTTTGCTGAGAGGAGAATATCAAGATGGGTTCAGGGGCTGTATCTTAGGTTTTACTGTCTGGCTGGTATCGGCAACGGTTCACATCAGTCCAAACAGTCGATGCAATTTTACATTGTCGCCATCAGTCATACAGTCGATGCCATTTTACATTGTCTTCATCAGTCATATAGTCGATGCCATTTTGCATTGTCTCCATCAGTCATACAGTCGATGCCATTTTACATTGTCTCCATCAGTCATACAGTCGATGCCATTTTACATTGTCTCCATCAGTTCATACAGTCGATGCCATTTTACATTGTCTCCATCAGTCTATACAGTCGATGCCATTTTACATTGCCTCCATCAGTCATACAGTCGATGCCATTTTACATTGTCTCCATCAGTTCATACAGCCGATGCCATTTTACATTGTCTCCATCAGTCATACAGTCGATGCCATTTTACATTGTCTCCATCAGTCATACAGTCGATGCCATTTTACATTGTCTCCATCAGTCATACAGTCGATGCCATTTTACATTGTCTCCATCAGTCCATACAGTCGATGCCATTTTGCATTGTCTCCATCAGTCATACAGTCGATGCCATTTTACATTGTCTCCATCAGTTCATACAGTCGATGCCATTTTACATTGTCTCCATCAGTCCATACAGTCGATGCCATTTTACATTGTCTCCATCAGTCCATACAGTCGATGCCATTTTACATTGTCTCCATCAGTCCATACAGTCGATGTCATTTTACATTGTCTCCATCAGTCCATACAGTCGATGCCATGTTACATTGTCTCCATCAGTCCATACAGTCGATGCCATTTTACATTGTCGCCATCAGTCATACAGTCGATGCCATTTTACATTGTCTCCATCAGTCATACAGTCGATGCCATTTTACATTGTCTCCATCAGTCCATACAGTCAATGCCATTTTACATTGTCTCCATCAGTTCATTCAGTCGATGCCAACTGTGCCCATCAGTTCACATCGCTCAGGCCATTTAACATCAGTATCAGTTCGCACCGCCTGTAGCTGGTTCTACCATATGTATATGTTAATACCATTGGCTTCCTTTCATACCATCTGCATCTGCTGACATCGTGTATTTCTTCACACGTTCTATATCCGTCCATACTATTACCAAATGTAAATTTTATCTGTACCCGTTGATACAATGCGTATCTATTCATACAATCTGTTTCTTCCTGCCGTCAATAGCCGCTCTGTTTATACCAGCTGTATCGGCGTTATAATCCATTGAGACGCTGTCTTGGCATCAGTACATGCAGAAACCCCCCGTTCACTTCTCGCATTGCTCGTCCACGTGGACCATGTAAATATACTTAATTAAGTGCTTAAATTAAGTACCAACAGGGTCGCGGGATTTGTTATAGCCCCCGAGGGTGAAAAACTAGATCACTTACTGCAAGCCCTCCGTACCTTGACCCCCCCCCCACACTCCCCCCACCCCTTCCACCCCGCCCCGCCATTCACACTGGCTTTGGAGGTTTTGTGCTCTGGTGTTTAGCAATAACGGTCCATTCGCTCGGCCGTAAAATGCAACAAAAACAACTCTTGCACTCGAATCAGAGAAGAAATATCTCTAAGGATCGACTGTTTTATGCTAGAAGGCTGGACTGGCGGGCAGCCACTTACCGCGCCGCCTTGCGCATGCGCACTTAGACTGCTCGCACCTCTGCTGCTGCCCTTTGTGATGCGTGGGTGCAACTCTTCCTTACATAGTCAGTTATTGCAAATAAAAACATTCATTAATAAACAAGAAGTCAGTGAGGACACTGATGATGACGAAAATCGACTTTGGGTCAAAGAGCGTGTCTTTTGCGACCAGTCCCGACTCTCTAGCGTCGCTATTAAGCGAACGTCGGCCATCGACGAGTAAGGAGTGCCGGTCGATATAGCCGTTCACTCATAATGGGAGCCTCAGCGAAGGGGGGAGCAACTCTTGCGAGCGCTCTAGCGGCCAAACTAAGCGTCCTAGAGCAATTCTATCGCGATTTTCGCTGATCAGCCCGCCATCTGTCTCTCGCTTCATGCCAAATCTGGGCTCTCCAGCTCAATTATTAACCGAGTTATGGCCCTTTGAACGTCGAAACGCCACAAAAGTCCCATAGAGAAATGCCGTCGGCCCTGGAACCGGAAGTAAGATAGGAACGTATCGGTTTTACTTTGCAGCTATACGAGGAACCACTTTTCCCACAAAATGACGCTACTCCCGTATTTTTATGATTTTTTTCCGATTTTTTGAGATTTTTTCAAGATGGACACAATCTCCATTCACTCATCATTGGCGACCCCGCGAAGGTGTCGTCCCACTTCGGAGCGTTCTAGCGCCATAACTAGACAGCCTTCGCCTAATTAAAGCACTAAGTAATCTGAAGATGCTTATTGGCAACTAGTTGGCGAAAAGAATGCAATTTTAGCATTTTTATCTGATTTTTGACGATTTTTCTTTCAATGGCAAGAATCTGTATGTTTATCATTGGGCCAGTGGCTTCGTTGCCATGGAAACAGATCGCCATGTTTTTCTTATAACTTGCTTTAAGGTGATATTACCTCACTGTGTGGCGAAGGAGACTGAAATAGCTTGAGCGGAAGTAGGTCATATTTGATCAAGTTCATTTTTCCCCATAGGATCCCATGTTAAACTATTTCGACTATATACCGAAAAGTAATGTGGCTATGGAACCATGTTGACATATTATGATTCAGCTTATTATTATCCATCCACAGCTGCAAGCATTGAGTGATGGCTTGAATAGGACACCCGTGGGAGCCTCTGCTAACACCAAAAAAGCCGTATCTTTCACCATTGGCCAAATTAAAAAAAAATCTTGTGACGTCACTTTTTGCTTTAATTGCATATGGTAAGCACTGTGGCTACTAGACGTCATGTTCAACTAACGAAAAAATCGCGGTGTTGTTTGCTGGAGGCACTTGTGAAATACGCGACAAAACATTTTTCCCAGCCTAAAGATACAGCGCTTTAACAGCGCTTTAACATGGGAAGTCCCGTAGAGAAATGTCGTCGGCCCTGGAACCGGAAGTAAGATAGTAACGTATTGTTTTTAGTTTGTAGCTATACGAGGAACTACTTTTCCTACAATATAATGCTACTCTCGCATTTTTGGGATTTTTTCCTGATTTTTGAAGATTTTTTGTAAGTACCGGAAGTGACGTCATCGTGACGTCACGTGACGTATCAAAAAAATCTAAGATTTGACACAAGTCATCTCAATTCATATTTCTATAACATATTAGAATAACATAGCGATAGCTTGATGCTAAAGTGTCAAAATACGTGATAACTGACAGAGGTCATTTAGTGCGTTTTCGGAAAAACGTATGACCTTATTTTGCTCGAAAATGAGTACTACGCATCAAAAAATGATCAAAAGCCGAAAACTAACCCCAAAGAGCCGCACATTCTGAAACATACTCGAGATCTCTAGCTTCAATATTAACGGAGATATATGCGTTTTAAGTTATTTTTTCAAAAAATCGCTGTGCCCTTGACCCTTGACCTTTTGATCTGGGCGACGAGTATGTTGTAGCCCTAATGCGTGGCTATGAGATTGAAAAGACCGCAAATCCATGTATGCATCCGTTACAAATCAATGCGACTTCAATTTTTTTGTGAAAACAGACATACATACATACACACATACGGCCCCTGATGAAGACACGTCTTATTCGGTCCCCTGAAACCTTGGTTTCAGTGTTCATCTCATATTTACCCTCACGGGGTCTCCATTTTCATTCATAAGTGTGCAATGTGGCAATTGTTCACGATTGTTCACTGTTGTTTTGGCCTATTTTGATCTATTCTCGTTTTGGCCTGTTTTGATCCATTTCATTTTCCCCAGACCTGTTTTCATCTGTTATATATGTTTTCCCCAGATCTGTTTTTGGCCTGTTTTTATCTATTATATTGTTATCCTGGACTTACCTACAGCTTGTGGTTTACCCTGTGCCCGTGCGTTTCTTTTTTACACACATACATACAAACACACAAGCAAACACGACCGACTGACATATGACGAAAATTGAAAATTTCATTTTTCGCCAAAACGAAAATTGAAAATTTCAATTTTAGTCATAATAATGAACGAAGGTTTAAATATATATGGGGATTAACTTCTAAGCTGACTTGGACCAGCCTTCTGGGGGGTCATGCAGAAGGGTGGCCATGCTGGGTCCCCGAACCACACTCCACATCGCTGGGGGGGGGGGGGGGCAAGGGGGGGGGGGTCGTGTTCCCAGATTACGAAGAATAGATTTCGTTATTCCCAGGTCACGATGAATTAAAAGCAGAACTCTCCGCATGCAATGGAAGGGCGGATACACGACACTAAATTGACTATTTCCCGATTCACGGTTACCAAATATTACAATTCCAAGTTCACGATTAATGAAAATCCTTGATCACGCCGGTCGGCTAATACCCCTATTCCCAGTTCACAATGAATTTCTCATTCCCAGTTCACGGTGATATGGAAAGCCCAATCCCGAGAAACGCAAATACTGCTTGCCCCCCCCCCCCCCCGCCTCCCCATCGCTCCGCAGTTTCTTTCCGCCATCGGGATACGTCACAGCTTTAGCGCCATCTGGCGAGGGAGAGTGGTCGACCTGAGACTAAAACAGTGAACCATTTCTACATACATTGTACTAGGCTAGGGAATGTCATATCTCTGCTGCTGGCTGCTTTCTCAATAGAATGATTCAACTTATCAACGCTTTGGCCATTTTTCATCCCGAAATGTGACCCACACATGGAATGGTAAGAGGCAGACACGCACAGAGCATTGCTTGGAGGGCGAGATTAAGCGAGTGCACGAGTCAGAAGGGATTCCTGCCCCCAACAGCAGCGAGGAGCCATGTTATGTCCATTTTATGTCTGCTCAAGCACATTAACTTTCACCCTGAGAGGTTACAGATCGTCAGTTTATTGAAGCTGATAGCCGGTCGCGGGATGCTTTGATTCCAGGGCATCGCTTTACTAAGAGTTACGAGCACGTAACCATATATTTTACATGTTAATTTAACGACAAATCGTAATTTTACGAGCAACGGAAATACGCGTTATACTGCGATTATTGGGGTGCAATTATCTTCGTGCAATTTATTTCCGACCAATAATATTAAAAAACATGCTTACCGTGCATTGATGATTAATTCAAAATTCATTTTTCATTTCTCTTCGGGCCGGCAATTGAATATATTATTTTACGCGCAACAGTTACGAGATCTTAGTGAAATGACATCCTGATATAACCATGACCTACAGCCAAGCGGGTGTAAAGACGGAACCAGTCAGCAATGAGATGACGCTCCATGATTGCGCACAGTGTCACCAGGCAATTTGGTTTGTATATTCAGGACGTTTTAAATCAATACTGGTCATATCGCGTCAATGGGGGAAGGAAGGGAGCCATGTCTCCGGGGGTAACTCCCTATTCTTTGCGATGAAGGACATGGGATCTTGATCCTTGCGACCGCACAGACATTGCCACAGGGGGGCTCGAACCACCGACCCACGTGCCATTAGGCTCTCACGTGACCAGAACGATCGTATCGAGCGGTCTAACCCACTGAGCTATCGAGGCGGCCCCTCACCAGGCAATAGCCTGATACCGAGAAATACAGGGAATAACATACAAAATAGCAGAAGCCGAAGCTTATTTCCTAACATAATTTTTAATCCACAACTAGATCTATAAATACCAACCCACGCGCTGACCCCCCCCCCCTCCCCGCCCCCCCCCCCCCAAAAAAAAAGTTACGCTGAAAGGGCCACAGTAGTAGGATTTACCACAAGTAAATAATATGAAAATATTATCTTGTCCTGCAGAATATATATAAATATAATGTTTCTACTACTTTATTACTAAACGATGATATAATTGTTCTCTTGAATGCTTTGACCCCAGGGCTTCATCTGTGGGGCAGGTCCATGATATCACCATTGAGAAGGCAATATCAATACAACGTCTTTCGCCAGGTACAAGACCACGATATTAACCAAAGTTGGAATTTTTTTCCATAAGCCGTGACATCAGGCGGACACATTACATGTCATATTGTTAATAATACCATTATAATGAAGTGCAGCAGTGCAAGAGAGAAATCATTTCAAAAGAGGTATGAGGCGCTTTCCCCTCCAGCTAGGGGGAGGCCCTCTCCCCGCCGGCCAGGGAGAGGCCCTCTCCACGCCGGCCAGGGAGAGGCCCTCTCCCCTCCAGCTAGGGGGAGGCCCTCTCCCCGCCGGCCAGAAAGAGGCCCTCTCCCAGCTGGCCAGGGAGAGCCCCTCTCCCCGCCGGCCAGGGAGAGGCGCTCTCCCCTCCAGCTAGGGGGAGGCCCTCTCCCCGCCGGCCAGGGAGAGCCCCTCTCCCCGCCGGCCAGGGAGAGGCCCTCTTCCCGCCGGCTGGGGAGAGGCCCTCTCCCCGCCGTCTCCCCGCCGGCCTGACGGTGAGGAGGATAACGGGATGGATAACGGGATGGATAACGGGCTGGATAACGAGTTAGATAACGGGATGGATAACGGGATAGATAACAGGCCGGATAGCGGGCGGGATAACGGGATGAATAACGTATGGATAACGGGCTGGAGAACGAGCTGGATAACGGGCTGGATAACGGGCTGGATAACGGGCTAAATAACGGGATGAATAACGGGCTGGATAACGGGCTAAATAACGGGCTGGATAACGGGCTGAATAAGGGGCTGGATAACGGGCTAAATAACGGGATGGATAACGGGCTAAATAACGGGCTGGATAACGGGCTGAATAACGGGCTGGATAACGGGCTAAATAACGGGATGGATAACGGGCTGGATAACGGGCTGGATAACGGACTGGATAACGTGCTGGATAACGGGATGAATAACGGGATAGATAACGGGATGGATAACGGGCTAGATAGCGGGCTGGATAACGGGCTGGATAACGGGCTGAATAACGGGATGGATAATGGGATGGATAACGGGATGGATAACGGGCTGAATAACGGGATGGATAATGGGCTGGATAACGGGATGGATAACGGGATGGATAACGGGATGGATAACGGGCAGGATAACGGGATGGATAACGGGCTGGATAACGGGATGGATAACGGGCAGGATAACGGGATGGATAACGGGATGGATAACGGATGGATAACGGATGGATAACGGCCTGGAAAACAGGCTGGATAACGGGCTGGATAACGGGCTGGATAACGGGCTGGATAACCGGCTGGATAGCGTGCTGGATAGCGGGATGGATAACGGGCGGGATAACCGGATGGATAACGGGACGGATAACGGGCTGGATAACGGGATGGATAACGGGATGGATAACGGGATGGATAGCGGGATGGATAACGGGCTGGATAACGGGTTGGATAACGGGCTGGATAACGGGCTGGATAACGGGCTGGATGACGGGCAGGATAACGAGATGGATAACGGGGTGGATAGTGGGCTGGATAACGGACTGGATAGCGGGCTGGATAGCGGGCTGGATAGCGAGCTGGATAACGGGATGGATAACGGGATGGATAACGGGCTGGATAACGGTATAGATAGCGGGCTGGATAACGGGCTGGATAGCGGGCTGGATAACGGGCTGAATAACGGGATGGATAATGGGCTGGATAACGGGCTGGATAACGGGCTGAATAACGGGATGGATAATGGGCTGGATAACGGGATGGATAACGGGATGGATAACGCGATGGATAACGGGCTGGATAACGGGATGGATAACGGGACGGATAACGGGCTGGATAACGGGATGGATAACGGGATGGAAAACGGGCTGGATAGCGGGATGGATAACGGGCTGGATAACGGGTTGGATAACGGGCTGCATAACGGGTTGGATAACGGGTTGGATAACGGGCAGGATAACGGGATGGATAACGGGCTAAATAACGGATGGATAACGGATGGGTAACGGATGGATAACGGATGGATAACGGCCTGAAAAACGGGCTGGATAACGGGATGGATAACGGGCTGGATAACGGGCTGGATAACCGGTTGGATAGCGTGCTGATAGCGGGATGGATAGCGGGATGGATAACCGGCTGGATAACCGGCTGGATAACGGGCTGGATAGCGTGCTGGATTGCGGGATGGATAACGGATGGATAACGGGATGGATAACGGGATGGCTAACGGGATTGATAACGGGATGGATAACGGGATGGATAAAGGGATAGATAAAGATCTGTATAACGGGCTTGATAGCCGGATGGATAACGGGCTGAAAAACGGGATGGATAACGGAATGGATAACGGGATGGATAACGCGATGGATAACGGGATTGATAACGGGATTGATAACGGGATGGATAACGGGATGGATAACGGGATGGATAACGCAGGGATAACGGGATGGATAACGGATGGATAGCCGGCTGGATAGCGGGATGGATAACGGGCTGAATAACGGGATGGATAACGGGATGGATAACGCGATGGATAACTGGATTGATAACGGGATGGATAACAGGATGGGTAGCGGGATGGATAACGGGATGGATAACGCAGGGATAACGGGATGGATAACGGATGGATAATGGGATGGATAACGGGATAGATAAAGATCTGTATAACGGACTAGATAACGGGCTAGATAGCGGGCTGGATAACGGATGGATAACGGATGGATAACGGGATGGATAACGAAAGGATAACGGATGGATAACGGGATGGAAAACGGGCTGGATAATGGGCTGGATAGCGTGCTGGATAGCGTGCTGGATAACGGGCTGGATAGCGGGCTGGATAGCGGGCTGGATAGCGGGCTGAATAGCGGGCTGGATAGCTGGCTGGATAGCGGGCTGGATAACGGGCTGGATAGCGTGCTGGATAGCGTGCTGGATAGCGGGATGGATAACGGGCTGGATAACGGGGTGGATAGCGGGATGGATAACAGGATGGGTAGCGGGATGGATAACGGGATGGATAACGCAGGGATAACGGGATGGATAACGGATGGATAATGGGATGGATAACGGGATAGATAAAGATCTGTATAACGGACTAGATAACGGGCTAGATAGCGGGCTGGATAACGGATGGATAACGGATGGATAACGGGATGGATAACGAAAGGATAACGGATGGATAACGGGATGGAAAACGGGCTGGATAATGGGCTGGATAGCTTGCTGGATAGCGTGCTGGATAACGGGCTGGATAGCGGGCTGGATAGCGGGCTGGATAGCGGGCTGAATAGCGGGCTGGATAGCTGGCTGGATAGCGGGCTGGATAACGGGCTGGATAGCGTGCTGGATAGCGTGCTGGATAGCGGGATGGATAACGGGCTGGATAACGGGGTGGATAGCGGGATGGATAACGGACTGGATAGCGGGCTGGATAGCGGGCTGGATAGCGGGCTGGATAACGGGATAAATAACGGGATGGATAACGGGATGGATAACGGGATAGATAACGGGATGGACAACGGGCTGTATAACGGACTGGATAACGGGCTAGATAACGGGGTGGATAGCGGGCTGGATAACAGCGGCAAGTCAGTTCGGAGTGCTGGACAGCAGGTTATTTACTAAACAGCGTCCTAGTTGTTGAACAGTGAGCTATTTGCCGGACACCAGGGTGTCTTTATGGGTGTGTTTGAGCATAGACATAAATGAAAGGGACCGCCGACTCGTGACGTCACGCACTATAATCAGTTTGCGATCTTGGTCGCACTGCAGCGCCCTCACCGGGAGGCATTGAATACGCGCTTCTCCAAGTATCGCCTGCGACAACACACGGGGGACGCTAGGGGCTGCACATTCACATTGCACTTCGAAGAGGCTCTTGACTTGAGTGAGTCACGGTGAGTTTTTGGCCCACTTCAACTCCGCTTCAACTCAACACTGCTCAAGAGTCAAGTGCTCTTGACTTCAGTTGGTACCAGTGTGACAACTTTCCTCATTATATATTGGTAACGTCTGTTTACCTGCAGGTAAGAAGTCTTATCTGTATCAGGACCTCAGACAGAGCATGATGGCATTGATGCAGTGTTGCTGTGTTGAAACAGCCAATTAAGCGAGTCAATTAATGCCTGCACTCTGGCTCTGACAATGAGGCCATTGGCATTGTAGGGTTATAACTTATGTAAAAGAGTCTGCCTTTATGCCATATCATATGTAAAGTTATTGGTATCAATAAATAGTTTTTTTTAACGAAGTCGGAATAATTATTTTAATACAGAAAAGCTTAAATTATATTTGAAGTAAAAATGTATTTTTGTAATAAATAATTGTTATTCTAACTATAATCCAGTTAGATGTAAGACTTATATAAATGAGTGTCACTATGCCATATTCAAAGTTATTGCTATTGAGAAATATTCCATTAACAAAGTCAAAATAAATATTTTATGTACCGGTACTAGTACACCCATAGGAGGGGGGGGGGGGGTGGCAAGGGGCAGTCATGTTTCAAAATCACGAAGAATAAATTTCTTTATTCCCAGGTCACGAAGAATTAAACTGATATCTCCCAGTATAGAAAGCAAAGGGTGGATACATGATATGAAATTCTCAATTTCCTTATTCACAGTTATCTAATGTTAAAATTACCAGTTCACAATTAATGATAATCCTTGCATGCATGATTACGATGGTCTGGCTAATAAGTTTACCTAAATACCAGTTCACGAAGAATAACTTTTCCTTATTCCCAGTTCACAGTGAAATGAAGCCCATTCTCACGTAAACAGAAATACCCCCCCCCCCCCACCACCTGCATATGACATACCCATCTGCATGATCTTACTGTTTACTGCTCTGGCAATGAGGGTTATGTACAAGAATGTTGTCAAGAGGCTGCCTTTAAGCCATATATTTACAGTTATTGCTAGATAATATTAATTTAAAATAAAGTCAGAATATTTTTGTAATCAAGTCAAAATAATTATTTTAATAACGAAGTAGTCTAAATTAAATTTAATTGTAGTAAAAAATTAGTTTGATAATAACTAATTTTGAAGCTTCTGGTTATATACATGAGTGTATATATATCAAAGTTATTGCTGTAGATAAATATTTTTGTTAACCAATTCGGAATAGTTATGTTCATGGGAAAGTAAATTTTATGCAAAATAATGATTAAGAAAGGCAAAAGGTTTAAGCTTGTGGCTGGCAGTTTACCATTCTTACATATGCCCCACAAAACTAAAACCTCTAAACTACAGCCAAGGAAAGAGCCAGTAAGAATCTATAATTTGAGCGTTAATTATGGTTTTTGTCACAATTTGTTTTTACCCTGGTACAACATTTTAATAAATCAATATTAAGAAATATATTATATTATTGTTTGAGTGTGTTAGTTTACTGATAGTTGTATAAATGTAAAAGTTTATATAAAATTAAGCATAAGATCTAGTATATAATATTAAGTATAACACTTAAATTCTAGTGTAACTTAGGCTAAGCTACTGCTATTATTCCTAATGATACACGTATAATATTTTTGTATTATAATGGGTAATTATATTATTTATTTATTATTTTACTTTTGTGTAGGAGGCTTAGGAGTTACAAGACTTTCTTCAGGGAAGTTTCTCACGCAGAGAACTTCTTAAAAAATAGGCAGTATACTCCAGATATATAGCTGGCCTTCCTTGCCTTAATTATAATAATATGAATTCTTTAATAAATGGTTATAAATGGAGTACCAATATTGATTACACAACTATTTATCTTTGCTCAGTCATGAACTTTATATTTTTTTTTTTTTTTTTTAACTTTTTATTCAGTTTCGAAAGTAATAATATTTCTTACTAATATTAGATATATTATACCATAACTGCATATTTATTGATATTTAACATCTATAATATTCTAATAACTCAAAGAAACTATTCTATGCTACTCATAACAAAACTGTTATTAGAACTAAAAGATGAGATTGAATAATATATGTTTAATTGTTTAGAACAACATTTCACTTTGTTGTATACCAATATAATTGGTTAATGTGCCAAGTAATGCATAGTCTTACCGGGAATTAACCAGAGAACAGGAAATGTAAACATAAGATGCAGACTTAAATCTCTATGTAATTTCAGCCTTACTTCAAAATATTTAAGTAATCAAATGGGGGGTTTTAAGACACAATTGTGTACATATGTTAACTGCTGGACAAACAGAGGCTGCCATAAACTAAAGAATCTATTTTGTCTTTCCAGATATCAAGAAAACCAGCTTCGCGCCTTCAGAGGAATCTTGCATTTGAGTTACAACCAAAAGGAAACACTGGCGGCAATGCCAGAGAAAGAAGACTGGTTGAGATAACAAGGACTCGAGTTAACTCAAGAAAATTAAAAGGATAATTAATGCGACGTTTATCATATTTTGGCTGTCCAGCTGTCTCCTGTGATATATTGCTTCATTGTTTTTATTTTTTCAAACTATTAAACTTATGTGACAATAAATGGTTAATATGCAATATATATATTACCGTGTTTGTCTTTAACGTTATCACACGCGTTTCTAGATATAGAATAGCATATCAACAAGAAAGCAAATCTTGGAATGCTAGCTTTATTGTGTAATTCATGCAAACCTCCAAAAAGCAGCAAATACCATATATGAAATTCTGCTACATACTATCAGGTTAAAAAAAAACATTGTTTAATATCAGTTTGCAAATATTATATGCAAATATATACCTTGTAATATATACCGGTACATGTAATTTTATAATAAACTACCAACTAGGTATAACTAGTTTCTTGTAGACTAAACTTCTTGCTTAATTTTTTCAGACTTTCTTTTCAGACCGGTCATGATATTTTCCATAAACTGTGGATACATTTTGCACGACACCTAGTCTTAACAAATACAGAAATCAAATGCAGCATGTTTTTTTGTTGTAGATTAGCAACATCTATAGTTTTTTCTAGACAAGTGCAGGAATGAAAGAAAGTCAAAATGTCATCTCTTTCATATATCGGTACTTTATGCTAAATCGCTGCTCAACTTTCGGGCTAATCCGTCGCTCCTACTAAAGACAGCGACAGTGATATTATTAGGCTCCTCTAATACCATGTCTTGCTGTAAAACCTGAAAAATAAACATTTTCTATTATTTGCGCATTAAAATTAATCCAGCACACAATAAGGTGACCCTAACCCTGCCACTCCCCCACCCCACACACACACGTAGCATCGCCCAGTTCTAGTCGATAGCCCAGGGGGGGGGAGGGGGAGGGGGGGTACTTCGGTAATATATTGCTGGGTTTGGCCCCTCCTCCTTTTTCACCACCAAAATTCACTCGATCAGGGGATTTTACCGCCAAAATCTACTCGGAATGGGTAATTTTTTCCGCCAACCCGCTCTATGAACGTCCATTTTCAGACCCCCCCCCCCACCCCCCACCTCATTTGCCAAGTTTAAAATATCCGCTCTATGGGGGTATCTTTTTTCATCACAAATGTCCGCTCTCGCAAGCATCAAGCTAGGCACCCGCGAAACCCCCGCACGAGATGTGTATAATAGTGCCCCCCCCACCCACGGGGTCGATAAATAGGCCACCCTACCCACAAAGCGTAAGTTTTTACAGCTGGTGTGTCATGCCCCCCACCCCACTACACAGCTTTGCAGCGATAGAGCCAAGAAGTGTCAGTAGCCTTGCCTGAGGATCTTCTTAGCCGTATACAAGGGAATATGGGCATATTGTTACGATATAATACACTTAATTAAGCCATAGATATATTATGAGGTGACAAGTACATGGATATCTTCATCTCACTCTCAGGAGTGAAACGCGTCATACCTACCGTGAAATATTGCGCCATCGCACTGTCAACGCATTCATTGTTGCCGCCATATTCACCGTCTGTGCCTCCCGGTGGGGGCGCTGCGCGCAACAGAACATAATCGCGTGACGTCACGAGTCGGCGATCCCTTTCATTTATGTCTATGGTTTGAGGAAGGGCCAGCCGTGTTCTGTTCCTTGCTGGACGACGCGTTCTCCGCTCACCACGTGTGGTATAGCTTGGATGCGCTAGATCCTTAGTAAACGTTGCACACACCTTGACCATTGTAACCGTGCAAACAAAAGACACTCACCTAATGCGTCTAAGGAACTATGAATGCTACAAAATATTAAAATATACCATGTAGTAATTACGAAGATACTGCCACGAACTGAAAAGTTTACTGACTTTGTCATTGATTATTATTATATTAATCGTATTACTGATATTATTATTAATATTATTATTATGTATGCTAATATTATTATCACGGGCGGCTTGCATGACGTCATATAAAGTATTGTCACTGGTGGGGTTATGTCTGACGTCATACATAGTGTTTCATAGAGTCAACAACTGTCTATCTCATGAAGAACATAATTCCTGATCTAATCTCCTAATTGTCGCATCAACCAGCCTCGTTTTCACACTGTGAGTTATTTCAACCCACCATTCTATAAGGCAGTTACATTGATGAATGTTCTGTACGGTGATGTCTGGCTAAATGCATACGTTACGTAGATGCGTCCGATAAATTGTTCATATTTTCAGCTCACTATCAGTTACGTATTATGATTGCCTTTAGCTCAATCAAAGCATTGGACCACACCTTGTATGTTTGATGACTCATAAAGGGAGCACAAAATTTCACCAACCAATATTCCAATTTTGCCATGTAACTATTTGATTGGTACTCCATATGCATGTAGAAAAAAAACGTCACCCAGCAAAATTAACTGATAGTAGACGTTCAATCTCCGCTTGTTTTAGCAGCCACTTGGCGCTTGACAATAATTTTTGGTACTTGAGAGACCTCAGCGGATTGCCCTCGCTGTGGAAACCAAAAATAAACAAATAATCAACCACTGATTGAATCTCGTGATTGACAGATCAAACGAGCTTGAAGTTAGATGTTTTCCCGGCCGCCGGACGCCTGGCCACAGCATGGTGGGCGGGTAGAGGTGAGGCCATGACCATGTCGGGGGATATGATGTGTGTCTAACGCCCTTGATGAAGGAAGGTATTGTCCATAGTGAGTTGCCGAGGTCCCCCAGGGCCGGCCCACGCCACGTCTCTGGCTTTCTCGTGGCAGTCCAGCGGCAACTACACGCTCAGCGGGAAGGTTGTATCATAACACTTGCATTGACTGGTACGTATCGTTATTGGGCCACTTGTGTCTGTCTGACGTGGGTTAGGTTAGGGTTAGGGTTAGCATTGACTGGTACGTATCGTTATTGGGTCACTTGTGTCTGTCTGACGTGGGTTAGGTTAGGGTTAGGGTTAGCATTGACTGGTACGTATCGTTATTGGGCCACTTGTGTCTGTCTGACGTGTCGCACTCATGTGGTTGGGACACCAGGACATGAATGGTAAAAGCTAGGGTTAGGGTTAGGGTTAGTCTAACCCTAACCCTAAGTCTAACCCTAACCCTAGCATTGACTGGTACGTGACACCAGGACATGAATGGTAAAATCATCGTAATACTGAAATCCATGCATATGAAGCTGCCAAGTTGTGTGCAAACAAATGCTGATTTGACAGAATTGTTTGAATGCAGCACTGGACCCACGCGGGCATGTAAGCCGAGTCCTTGCTCTTTGTCATAGCACTGGACCCACGCGGGCATGTAAGGCGAGTCCTTGCTCTTTGTCATAGCACTGGACCCACGCGGGCATGTAAGCCGAGTCCTTGCTCTTTGTCATAGCACTGGACCCACGCCGGGATGTAAGGAGAGTCCTTGCTCTTTGTCATAGCACTGGACCCACGCGGGCATGTAAGCCGAGTCCTTGCTCTTTGTCATCGCACTGGACCCACGCCGGGATGTAAGCCGAGTCCTTGCTCTTTGTCATGTATTTAATAAGTCAATTGGTTCGAAAGGTGCACACAAAGCGATTGTAGCGGTGTTTATTTTCAATTGATGAAAATAATTCCAATCTGTTCAGGTTATCATATGCAGACGATTTAGCCCATTTCGCCGATCTTGTCGAGAATCCTGTTAAGCCAACAGAACTGGGGAACTATACCTACCAAGCAACAAATCTCCGTCGTCGATTTTGAAAAAAGCTGTTCAAATAATTTTGTTAATTTCGTTTAAAGGTTGCAGTAGAGTTACGCAAGAAAACATGTTTTGTGACCTTGACCTTGCTGTGACCTTAACTTTGGATGCGTGATCTTAATCATTATAGTCAATTGCGCCCAATGCTAATGTTATGTCTTACGAACGGTGACGTTTGTCTGACTTGTCCCCTTGATGGAGAAATTGAGGAGGCCATTTTCCCGCCAAAATGCTCTCGTAGGGTCCCATGTTAAACTTTGGGAATTTTGTGCAGAGAAACTATTCGGGGGATTTGAGAAATTGCAATACCGTATACACAGCACCTGTAGGCCTAATACGTAAAATAAATGGCAACGTGATTAAATAAACATTGTGAACGGTATAGCTATTTTTCCGATTTTTGGCCATATCTTTTAATGGTTAAGCGAATTTCAGAAAATTCCTGTGAGCTTGACCTTTGACCTACCTCGTCCAACTACGAACTTAGCCTGACGATGGCCATTCTATAGGCCGAAACGTCACCGCGCCGTCAGTCATTTGGCGTATCGAGGCTTTATAATGGGATTGACCACGTTAAAGTGTGATTATTGGCTGGCGTCCAACCTCCTGGTTCGATTTCAATGCCATTTGGCAAACATGATGTCAGTGACATGGGTACATATTCCACCACATATGTCAGTGACATGGGTACATATTCCACCACATATGTCAGTGACATGGGTACATATTCCACCACATATGTCAGTGACATGGGAACATATTCCACCACATATGTCAGTGACATGGGTACATATTCCACCACATATGGGTCATCTATCTGGAATCATGTAGTCACAACGATTTTTTTATAGTTTTGTAGCGGGCCTGTGGTGCGCCCTGTTCTTTAATTGGGTTTTTAAAACACAACTCGGCGGCGGTGATAATATTTGACAGACTTTATTTCCCCAGGCGGGTAAACCTGCAACACAGGGATTAGAAAACGAGTTGAAAGCCGGCGTGCTGCCGGCGCCCATCGAGTCAAATAGAAAAGTTCTCTGTGTAACTTATCAAGTTACTATTTAAACCAATTACAGCATATAAGTTACTAGATACATTACGCGGAATATCTACAAATCACATTAGTACATTGCGTTAGTATGAAAATAGCGAGGAATGATAAAATGAAACATACCTGCAACACAGGGATTAGAAAACGGGTTGAAAGCCGGCGTGCTGCCGGCGCCCATCGAGTCAAATAGAAAAGTGACGGGCAACCCACAAATATCCCATGATCCCCTTGGCGTAATGAGAGTGAGCCAATGAAATGCGCGTTGCTATGATGGTCACGAAAACAAAAAATGAACCAATGGTATGCGATCATTAAACTACAGTACAAATTTACCATCACATAAAATAGATCCCGCCACATCTTCCCCGGTGTTAAATCCATGTCGTCCCTTGACATGGTTAGGGCCCCTGTAAGCGGAGATTAAAGTTAAAAACATCTGCTCTCGTCCAGCTCTGACAAAACTGGAAAAGAATCAAACAAAGCAAGCTCATGAAAAACAACAGTTACAAGTGTAAAACTTTTCCTACAGTGCCCCCTGACGTAAACCGTGGTAACCACGATTTCGGGGTCTCAACCATAGACGAAACAAGGTAGTCCCCACGCTGTAACCACGCGGGTTGACTTTTTAATCTGGTCGAGCGTCTTAGCGGGGCTACAGTAGCACCTTCGCTATCCACGGCCTCCCCACCACTGTCTACAACATCACATGGGCCATCAGTGGCGTTCTCTCTATCCTCATCACTGGTCACCGAATTGGCGTCAACAGTGGCGGACGAGAGTCGCGACATCTGAGTGGCTCCATCAGAAACGTCATCGGGAGAAACTTCGTGACGCGTTTCTGCATCACTCTCCGATACGTGACGTAAGGGAGAATCTGGTTCCCCAGCAGGGTGATCACCCTGTTCCCTGCCGGCACTACGCGGCACTCGATAATAGAGCCGGACATCTACCGATTCTTCCTCACTGCTGGAGGAAGTGTCCGTTGCCACTTCTGCCCGATGGGAACGAGTCTTACGACGAGGAAGTGACTGTTGGTCCTCCCTCTCGTCTTGCATTTGTACACTGCCGATCGGCAGCAACAGATTGCGGTGCAGGGAACGAACCGGGCCGGAGCCATTTACCTTTTGCAGATGGAACACCGGAACATCAGAATTCGGCTGTTCCCTGACAACATAAACCTCGCTCGACCATCGATCCGCCAGCTTATGGGGGCCTTTGAAGGCGGTCTGCTTCACTAGCACCCTATCACCTACTTGAATGGAGGCATTGGTTAACACATTTCTAGTGTCATAGTGGGCCTTCTGGCGTTCCTGTCGTGACCGCACCCGTTCTGAGGCAGCTTTATAGGCAGAAGCCAGACGACTTTCTAGCCGCTTGACGTAAGTCTGATAGGTTACAGTGTCCTCATTGACCATTTCCTTTACCCCAAGTACCAAATCTATGGGGAGCCGCGGCTCTCGCCCGTACATAAGGTAGAATGGTGAGTAGCCTGTTTGCTCGTTTTTGGTGCAGTTATATGCGTGAGCCATCGGCCCTACATATTCCTTCCAGTTCGCCTTGTGAGCGGGGGACAAAGTGCCGAGCATATTCAACAAGCTGCGGTTAAACCGCTCGGCCTGCCCATTGCCCATTGCATGGTAAGGCGTTGTCCGAGATTTGCGTATGTTACACAATTTGCAAAGTTCTTGTATCACTCTCGACTCAAAATTACGACCCTGGTCGCTATGAAGCCGTGCTGAGAACCCGTAGTTTGTCACGAACGTTTTAAATAGAGCCTGGGCCGTTGTTCGTGCTGACTGATCACGCGTGGGTATGGCCACCGCGTAACGGGTAAAGTGGTCAGTAATCACTAACACGTCTTTGATCTTCCCCTTTGATTCTTCGAGACTGAGAAAATCCATGCAAACCAACTCCAAGGGTTGGGACGACTTAATGGACACCATCGGGGCTACTTGAGCGCTAGCTTTTCGTCGAATACATGGAGCACAGTTTTTAAGATACGATTCTACACTACGGGTCATACCAGGCCAGAAAAACCTAGCCTGCAGCAACTCTAGTGTTCGTTCCCGCCCCACGTGACCGACATCATCATGGACCCCACGAAGCGCCTCGAGATGAAACTGTGGGGGTAGAACAAGTTGCCACGTATCCCGGCCTTCCAACAACCGTTTCCTGTATAACACACCACGACGAAGACATAAACTATCGACCGTTCGCCGGAGCGCCTGGATCACCCGATTATCGCGCGTAGGTAGTTCACCCTGCTTCAGGTAACCCACGATCGCCGATAGATCGGGATCATCACTTTGGAGCTTAGCCCACTCCGCGGCCGGTCTACTGGTCAGAGTACTTTCATTAAGTGCTGTCAACGCAGAAGGGTTCGTCAGAACTGTTTCAACGTAAGATACCGCTTGCGTCTGGCAAATAGCGGAAGTGACACTTTGAATTATCTTTTCGGGTAGGCGTGATAGCGCGTCTGCATCGCCATTACTTTTGCCCGCCCGATATTTCAGATCAAAGTCGAAATTCGTCAGTTCGGCTAGCCAACGATAACCCGTCGCGTCCAATCGTGCGGACGTCAAGACGTACGTCAACGGATTATTATCCGTAAAAACCGTAAACTGAGCGCCATACAGGTACTCCCGGAATTTGTCAGTTACTGCCCATTTAAGAGCGAGAAATTCCAATTTGTGCGCCGCGTAATTCCGTTCAGATGGCGATAAGCCTCTGCTGGCATATGCAATGACGCGATCGAGACCGCCCTGTTCTTGATATAGGACCGCCCCAAGACCTTGACCGCTAGCATCGATATGCAATTTGAACGGTGAGCGATAATCAGCGAAGCCTAATACAGGCGCTGAAGTGAGAATACGCACGAGTTCGGTAAATGCGGTCTGTTGCTCTACGGCCCAAGCCAGTTTGCTATTAGCTTTTGGCTGGCCACGGAGCAAGTCATACAATGGTCTAGAGACCTTTGCATATCCCTTGACAAAACGGCGATAGTAGCCGGTAAAACCAAGGAACTGTCTCAGTTCTTTGATGTCAGTCGGCACCGACCAGTCTTTGACCAACGCGATTTTGTCCGGGTCGGTATGGACACCGTCGGCGGACACGATATGACCTAAACATTTGATAGACTTCTGGAGAAATGAACACATAGAAGGCTTCAACTTCAGACCATACTCACTCAATCGTTGAAATATACGGTCCAGTCGGTCAAGATGTTCCTCCAGGGTGGAAGAGAAGACGATTATATCGTCGAGATAGAGCAAACATTGGGACAGATGTAAATCACCCATACAACCTTCCATTAATCGTTGGAAAGTCTCGGGCGCGTTCGTTAACCCAAAGGCCATCCTCTTAAACTCCCAAAACCCCAAGGGGCCGACTGTGAAAGCCGTCTTTTCCCTGTCTTCAGGCCTTACTTTCACTTGCCAGTACCCAGACTTGAGATCAAGAGAGGTAAAGTAGCGAGCACCTGCCAGGGCGTCAAGGGTCTCGTCTATGCGTGGGATCGCATGCGCATCTTTCACAGTGCGTGAATTCAACTTTCGGTAATCGATACAAAACCGCAAACTCCCATCTTTCTTGCGGACTAAAACCACAGGGGAGGCAAAGGGACTTGAGCTGCGTTGTATGACATCACAGTCCAACATCGCAGTAAGGTGGTCTCTAACCTCCTCATACATCGGAGGGGGAATTCTACGATATTTCTCCTTGAAGGGGGTATCATCGACCAACTTGATAGGATGCTCCACTGTCTTAGCACAACCTAGGTCTAAGTCTCTGAGAGAGAAAATACCTTTCCACTTCACCAACAGCTTTGCCAAGTCGGCACGTTGCTCTTCATCAGCCCCATCTAAGTTAAACAGGGTTAAAAACTCTTTACCTTTGTCAGGCTCATCGGTGCCAGAAGACGTCTGCTGTACCTGAGTCATGGCGGGCTTACCGGGTTGTATGACCAAAGCGACCGGAGTGAGTTCACACACGTTCGTGTTGGCAGGAATCACAACATCCTTATTGTTAGTGTTGTGCACCTGGACGGAACACCTAGTGGCAGACTTTGAATGAGACTCAAACTGCTGCACCGTGGGAACTACTACAACCCCATTTGGCAATGATTGCCGCACACTTTCCTCAGTAAATGCAAGGATCGAACCCACATCTCCAGCCCGAACGCTCCCATGCACCGTTACTTGACTGTTATGGGGAACAGCTATTTGTTTTAGGCAACGGACCTCGCCTATCACAGACCCTGGGCCGAGATGCCGCCTATGCTGCATGGCCTGCAGGACTGTCGTCCAGGCTATTGGTATGTCCGGCCCTGTAGCCACATCACCACTAGACTAACACTTTGTATAACACGTTGGTACCAATGACCATAGGGACGAGCTGGTTGTATCTTGTGTTAGCCACAACTAGTATAGGTGTCGCTATTTTAAGGGCTTTTCCAGCGATTTCTAACTCTACATCTAACGCAACCATCCCTTCACAGTTTACTTGGTTACCACCTGCCCCTTCCACATTGAATAACGCAGACAGGGTATCCACTTCAACTTCCGGGAAATGAGTCTTCACAAACCAAGACGCAATTGTTGTTACCTGTGAACCGGTATCCAAGAGGCCAGAACACGGTTTATCGGAAACACGGAGAGGAACCTCATTCGCTCGACCTACCAGTTCAGCTTTAGGCTGCGGCTTCCTCTCTATGGGGCTTTCGTCTGTGCACTCCCTTCCTCGCCCCAGGTGAGAGTGTGGTGGCGTTTAAAGGCACGCCGTTTACATGAAATCGGGCCACGCATCTACTTACCGGATGTCCCGCACGTCCGCACCGTTTGCAAACTACGGCCGGTGCCTTCCGTCTTGGGGACAAGCGACTAGTGTTCAAGTTACGGTTTGTCTCTCTTGTCTGTGGCTGTTCAAGCTTACCCAGTCTCTGGTCCATTGCTTCCATCTTTGTAAGCAGCTTGTCCAACTTACCACTGAGCTCGTCAGTAACGCCATGCTGCCCTACTATGGCCTTCGTCTTTGACGATCCGGCCAACTCATGTTCGGTTTGACGGACCCATTGAAACAAAACATCATACTTACTCTTGACATCGAAGTGGTGACGAGTTGCCTCCTTCAGCTGGCGATCTTTCAGTCCTACCCAGAGTTTCGTTCTCAGCATCTGCTCAGGGGCATCCCCGGATAACCCACCTTGTTCCCGGATCTGGCCCACCAAGTCCTCGAGCCGACATCCCCATTCTGAGGCAGTCTCTCCGTCTCGCTGCTTTGAGGCATAAAATTCTTCCAAAAGTTGCTCAGTGGATAGTACAACACCAAAAACAGCCTTAAATTTGAATAGTACATCCTCTACACATGCATCCTCTCCCAAGTTACGCATTACCTTGGACGCAGTGCCACGTAACGATCGACGGATACTATGCAACACAACTGTTTGGGGGTGACCCTCTCTCATGAGACATTTCACTTCATACTTCCATTCATAATATGTTATCTCTCCCTTGCCTCCATTTCCGGAGACGAGAGGGAGTCTAATATCCCTGGAAGAAGGAAAGAAAGCCGGTGAATCGCTATTAAGCCCTCTAATTGGGTTAACCCCACTCGCCATCTCCCCCTGACCATCCTGCTCTCCCGCAAGTGGGGGCTGTTCATACACGTGTAGCAATCGCAAGATCTCATCGCGAGGAAGACGAGAGAGTTGATGCTCAACAGTAGAGTCAACGTCTCCTTCTCCGTCTATGATGGACATTATCAATGCTTATGCTTATCAATCGAATACAAGTTCTAGAGCTCAAAATCCGTCACAATTACTGTGTAGTTCGCAATATGAGTATCTCACAACCACAATACTCACACAGTAACATGAAAAGCGATCCTGCAATAATAACTACAATCACACACGTGAATAAAATCTATGATTGTTGGCCTGCAACACAAACTATAAGGTCTTGACAGGACAATCACCAAACAAAAACCAAGATTCAAACACAAAACTTTTCACTATCAGCAATGTCCTCACACAACAGCAACTTGACGAGACAACCACCTAGCAAAACAAAACGAAATAAGTACAAGCACATCAAGTTTCAATATCAGCAATCTCCTCATACATCGGAAGTCTTGATGAGTTGAGTCACTTTAATCACGACCTGAAAACCATATTATTCCACACATAAATCAAAACAATATGACAAGCACAGTAGAAATGAATGATCAATGAAGTGATATGACGTTAAACTGAGCTGAGACAAGAGAAACTCAGAAACTGACCACACGATGCACGAATAGGGACACAAATGACCGAGAAACTGTTCCAGCTCCCTAATCCCTATTCAATGCAATTGACCGGTGAAGGCCAGAGATGAAAGGCAGGGATGCTGTTAGTAATCAATAGTGTTATACTATCAAGTTCACTCACGCAAGACAACAACTCTTACAATTACTACAAGCTTATACCCATTCAGTAAACTTATCTCTCTATATAGGTCCTTTACAAGCAGTGAGATCAAGTATAGATACATTAAAAAAAAAGTAAAAAAAAAAATTAATTAACTCTAGACTAAGCTTACAGTGTATAAAAAAACAAAAACAAAACAAAACCACAGAAAAAAAAAAAAATAAAATAAATTCTACCGAAAATAGAAGTGTAAATGGAAAGACGAGAACCCCCAAACAAAAATTAAACCCGCAAATCTAACCTAAAACAAATCATCGAATAACTAATTACTGAAAACAGCCTCGAACAGATGTGACACGAATTCCCCAATAATAGCCGGCTTTTAGGGAATTTGTGCAACAACCATTCAAGTCCTGTGGCATACAACAATAACTTAAAATTGAGCTCTTAATTAAAGTCACCAGTGCACTTAAACAGTATAACTTAGGCCTATCTTAATAAAGTCTCACCCGGGGTAACGCCGTTTGATGCTTGACAGATGGTTGATCGATGCTTGTACATTGCCTTCACCTTGCTGTGCGGTCTGATGTTTGGTGAAGCGCGATAAAGCCCTGGACGGCCTCGTGCCAAACCCGTTGTAGACACAGCCCGACGAATTCAGCCTCCGAGAAGACAGGCCGAAGTAGTGTTGTCAGCCGCCACAACCCCGTTGAGCACAAGCGCGGTGCACTTACGCGTGGAGTTGCGGCACGATGACATTAACACTTGAAGGTGGACGTTGCCACAAACCGACGATACGAGTCTCGGAGAAAACTGGCCGAAGCCAGTGACGCAGCGGCCACAACCCCGTTGAGCACAAGCGCGGTCTGCACTTGCGCGTGGAGTTGGCCGCTCGTTGAAATTAACGACACTTGAAGGCCGTTAACCAGGTGTTACCAGTCTTCGAGAAAACTGGCCCTCGAGGACATGAAAAGCTCACTGCAGATAAGCTCGGTGTCCACCTCCGTCGCGATGAAGTCGACAGTTCCTACCGCCTGATGTTCATCGCGCCGGCAGTGAACATGAAATTGAAGTCAATCGGTTTCACCGCCGAGTCTAAATACCCAATCCTGCCGACTGCGCCATTTTGTAGCGGGCCTGTGGTGCGCCCTGTTGTTTAATTGGGTTTTTAAAACACAACTCGGCGGCGGTGATAATATTTGACAGACTTTATTTCCCCAGGCGGGTAAACCTGCAACACAGGGATTAGAAAACGAGTTGAAAGCCGGCGTGCTGCCGGCACCCATCGAGTCAAATAGAAAAGTTCTCTGTGTAACTTATCAAGTTACTATTTAAACCAGTTACAGCATATAAGTTACTAGATACATTACGCGGAATATCTACAAATCACATTAGTACATTGCGTTAGTATGAAAATAGCGAGGAATGATAAAATGAAACATACCTGCAACACAGGGATTAGAAAACGAGTTGAAAGCCGGCGTGCTGCCGGCGCCCATCGAGTCAAATAGAAAAGTGACGGGCAACCCACAAATATCCCATGATCCCCTTGGCGTAATGAGAGTGAGCCAATGAAATGCGCGTTGCTATGATGGTCACGAAAACAAAAAATGAACCAATGGTATGCGATCATTAAACTACAGTACAAATTTACCATCACATAAAATAGATCCCGCCACAGTTTTAACAATACTAAATCTTGATTGGCCAATTACTCGAAAAACTTTCAGTATCCTGAAAATCTGAGCCGGTCATTCGTTTCTACCTCTCTCTGAATAATACTCTCAAACAAACAGCGGCTCTCTAAACCCAATATTGTCGTTTATCTGACTTTTGTCTGACGTTTGAGGAGACAATTTTCCCGCCAAAATTCTCTCGTAGGATGTTAAACTTTTGGAATTTTTTGCAGAAAAACTATTGGGGCGATTTGCCAAATTAAAACACTTTGTACAAGGCACATGTCGACCCAATACGTAAACTGATTGGCAGCGTGATTAAATGAAAACTGTGAACGTTATTGCGATTTGGGCGATTTTTGGTCCTATCTTTCAATGGTTAAGCGAATTTCAGAAAATTCCTGTGACCTTGACCTTTGACCTACATGGCCCATCTACGACTGTCAAGACGTGAACAAAAAGGTTTCAATAATCATTAATGATCATATTTAATAGCGAGCGAAGCGAGCTTCTATAGCAACACACATGTATAACAAAAAATCCATATGTCCATGCGATTGTAAAACCGTGGACACATTAGCGATAATACCGGTCCCTCAGGTCGATTTTTCGGACTGTGCCTGACTCTATGATTGGCTTAAATTTAACCTGAATTAAACACTCTCGCAGGTAGGCGGCGCGTCAATTCGAACTGCCGGGTGGGACGTAACGCTTCGTCCGCACAATTATGAATCCGATTTAGAGGACTGTGAGAAACAACCGATAGGGTGAATGTTTCAACGACTACGTGATTAAACCATATCATCTTCAGAAAACTGCCTAAGATACGAATAGCACAAAAGCCTTCTTCAACGAAAGGTACCGTCGGCTTTTCGATTGGCATCGTGGGGTATTACCGTATTATCGCCCACCTTGCAGTGAGTGTTATGTTTTGAAGCTTTGTAAAAGAAGTTCTGCGTTTTTTGTACAAACTTTCCCAGGTTTTCCGCAACTTAATTGTCTTTGACAAATTAACTGCTGGTTCGATTACCAGGCTTTGTATATTTACATTGTCGGGTCCGGGTAGCATGAGTAGCCTTTTCGGATTGAACGATTGAATTGTAAGTCAACAGGCTAAGTTTCACTGACACTTCGAGTGTTTAAATTGGCCTAACGAATGATGGATACGGCTTTAGCACCAAAGGCGAAATAGGTAGGTTAACATTAAATAACCCATTATTTTTCACTGGTACCTTTTGACAGTCATCGCAGCACACATCCCTGTTACACAAGCACCAGATGATAGATCTGCCAAGGTACAACTCACTGTCAATGTTTTAAGCTTCAAGTATGGACAGCTTGTGTCTATGACTATGTAAAGTATTTTGTTTGAAAAAAAGGTATATGACTTATAGCATACGCACATAACAAGTTCTTCAATTTACATGTTACGAAAACATTAACAAATTTGTCGAAGAAAACACTGATAGAGCTAGGGCAGATAGCTAGGGTCCAGACCCCCCCAACCTTTTTGAGGATGAATGTCATTTTTTAATGTAATTTTTTCTCGATCTGAGGCATGGACCCCCCCTTTCTGGGGAAAAATGCTATATGAAATTGAAATCATTTATTTGATCAAATTCACAAATACATTCACATCACAAAATAAACTTAGCATAATATTCGAAAATGATCGGGGGACTCCCATTAAGACCAAATCGGTCGCTGTCATGGGTGCCACCTTAATACTTATTGTTATACTTCTTTCTTTTCAGTAGAGGTATATGAGGTGGCATGGACCCCCCACATGCAGTGACAAGGTTGGACCCCACCCCCCTTTTCAAATTATGTGTATGGCAAGAATAAAAATAGTCCCAACCTCTGATGTAATGTTTTAAACAAAAATGGCGGTGTCAAAACATTCTTTCTGATTTCTTAATCAAGAATACCAGTTAGATTTGTTTTCCTTGGTCGGTTCACTTCATTTTAAAACCCAGCCTGCGTAGACCAGAATTGTTTTTCTTCGGTTGGTTAGCCTTTCGCTGTTTTTTTAAAAACCTGACAAACTAAAGAAAAAGATATAACTGAAGTTAAAGAAAAGATAATTCACAAAAAACCTACCCAATATATAGAGAGACACTTAGACAGAGACAGAGAGTCTTTTTTGGTTATAAAAACACTAAATGAGAAGAAAACAAGCCAATTCATGAAGCCAAAAAAACAGAAAGGGCCATTCATTAGGTAAAGCTAGTCAACAACAAAAAAACGCAATGAAGAAAGACAAGCGCCATCAATGGAGGAAAAGTCTAGGCAAAAATAATTGCATCTGCAGAATTTTCTGCTTTGTTGGACTAGAATTTATTTCCATGAGTTTTAAAACCAAAACTTTGTTTAAGAAAAATATTAAGACCCAGAGTAAGTCTAGCTAAAGTTAAACAATTTTGTTTTCAAAAAATGAATGAACAAAATGTAAAGAAACAAACCATTGAACAGTTGAAACCAAAAAAGTACACAAGCAGGATATTGAAGCAAGAAAAACCGCATTAATTAGGAAAAAGTCGATAAAAACAAACAATTACATTTGCAGAATTTATTTGCCTAAACACATGCATGTTGATAAAATATTGAATTCTATACCAACGTTTTTTTCCAAGTCAGAGGGCATGCATGCTTTCGTGTATTTTTTCATTGACCAGTCACTTTTTATAGTTACATAAACAAAAAAAATTATATACTAATGAAACAAATAAGCTTAGCTGAAAGTTAAAAAGCAAAACGTAGGCAGTTCACAAGAATTAATTAAATATATAATTTTGTGAAGAAAAGCTATTGAAGCCAAAATATGTCCAAAAGGGCATTGAAGCAAAAAACAACAGTTTCTGAAGAACAGTCAAGAAAAAAACTTATTTTAGCATTAGATTTAACCAGGATTAAGCTGCATTTGTTGTGAAATAACTGCCAACCTTTCAAAGGTAGACATGCTTTGATTACCTCAAATAAAGGGCAGTGTATGTTTCAGAAAAAGAAGCTCGAACTCATTTAACAGTTTAATTAATTTTGTCAAAATTTATAATCTCATCATTTTATGGGAGACTAACGCTAAGTTAGATGTAACATAAGCTTAATTACTGATTATGGGCGAGGCTAGACTAAGCTTAGTCCCGTAACGGAACTGTTGTAACAGGCGTCCTGTCGTGCCTCCCTCCCTGCCTGACAACAGGCACAAGGTTGGGGCTAGACTAAGCTTACTTTGTCATTTTTTGTCAAATATGAAAGTAGTTTTTCCCCTAATAGGGCAGTGGGTGCATCTATTACTACATATGCTTTAAACATTATTTCCTGCTGAAGAAACTGATATATTTATAATATATACAGCTTAAAAAAAAGGATACCACTCGTAATTTGTCATGATCAACTATTGGATAATATATAAGAAAGAAACGTACGAAAGAATTCGCTTACAATAACTGAGGTAAGTTTCCTTTTCCTTTTTTGAAAATACTTCACTGCATAAAATCTGTTATCTTTATGAATTACATATTATGATTTGCTTGACTATGTAATGAAAAGTATCACCTGTTATTAAAGTTACTATTTCAGTTAATGCAAAAAGGGAATCGGTGGGCCACTTGAACCTGTCAGTTATAAACTATATATTCAGATTAATCTTAAAATGACTGAATATACACAGGGGGGGCACCACATTTTTCAGCCTAACTAAAAATAGCTGCTTTTAACAAATACACTCTGCTGCCAGATTTGTTTAACCCCGCTTATCCAATGGGCATATGTTGATTTATATAAAATTTAAACTCATTATAGCATACACCATAACATAGGCATAAATGCATTCCTTCCTGATATATATATTATGTAATATTAAAAATATTTTCTCATATCTGATGATCTAACTTCGCTCGCCATTTAGGTGACACCTATACATATTACGACATAATATAGACAATGAATATCATAGACAAAACGGGGGGGAGGAGGGGAGGGGGGTTATATTAACACAGTGAGCATGGTTCGGAGTAAAGTTATAGTCACTCTCCTGAATGAGACTGGACAGCAGAGATGACAATGCCGACCGGAAACAGGGGAACTGCCGGCGACCTCAAAGATGGCGGTTGGCGGACTGTCGCGGCAGTGTCATCATCAACGAACGGAGATATCGCCCTAATACCAAGGGGCATCTCCAGGCTGAGCGATAATAGGAAACAACAGAGTTGATAAGATATAAAGACGTAGCAGCCTAGCGCCCAATACTCCGAAGCGCTCATGGGAGTTGTCTTGACGACATCAGATGTTCTGTCGACGCCTGTTCCGAAGTAGTCTGCCCATCTCCGATGTGGATGCTGTATTTATACCGAGGGCCACTCCCACGATAAACGCACCATCGACCGCACTGAGCTAATCAACCATAATGACTCGACCGAAACGAGTAAATCAACGATCACTGCTAAAATAGATTGAAACAGTCACATTACAAGCGAAACTCGCATTCCATGCGACGCAGACTGATAACCGATCTCATGACAACGACCTTTTTTGTGAATTTGGAAGTACATATCTCAAGGCATTCGACAGATAATGCGTTACCGGACAGACAGACAGACAGACAGACAGACAGACTCACAGAAAAACAGAACACACCGACATAAGACGGTCTAAGTGTCTCTTAGGGTCTGTGAACTCTCGGGCCTCTCGCCGTTACAATGAGTGTCTCCTAGGGTCTGTGAGGCGGGAGAGCACAGCTCTCGGGCCTCTCGCCGTTACAATAAGTGTCTCCTAGGGTCTGTGAGGCGGGAGAGCACAGCTCTCGGGCCTCTCGCCGTTACAATAAGTGTCTCCTAGGGTCTGTGAGGCGGGAGAGCACAGCTCTCGGGCCTCTCGCCGTTACAATGAGTGTCTCCTAGGGTCTGTGAGGCGGGAGAGCACAGCTCTCGGGCCTCTCGCCGTTACAATGAGTGTCTCCTAGGGTCTGTGAGGCGGGAGAGCACAGCTCTCGGACCTCTCGCCGTTACAATAAGTGTCTCCTAGGGTCTGTGAGGCGGGAGAGCACAGCTCTCGGGCCTCTCGCCGTTACAATGAGTGTCTCCTAGGGTCTGTGAGGCAGGCGAGCACAGCTCTCGGGCCTCTCGCCGTTACAATGAGTGTCTCATAGGATCTGTGAGGCAGGCGAGCACAGCTCTCGGGCCTCTCGCCGTTACAATGAGTGTCTCCTAGGGTCTGTGAGGCAGGCGAGCACAGCTCTCGGACCTCTCGCCGTTACAATGAGTGTCTCCTGGGGTCTGTGAGGCGGGAGAGCCTCTCTCGGGGGTCTCGCCGTTACAATGAGTGTCTCCTGGGGTCTGTGAGGCGGGAGAGCCTCTCTCGGGTTTCTCGGGTCTCGCCTGGTGGCAGAGGTGGACTAGGAGATGGATGACCTCGACGACGGTGATGACGGAGATGCCGACCCAGAGCCCCAGCTGACCGCCTATGTCGGACAGCAGCTGGTTGACGCTGTAGTCCGCCGTCTCCGCCGTCACCAACATGCTGCTGTCCGCCAGGTAGATATTCAGGCGCGAGAAGTCAGACATGCTGACCTGTGTGTCCATCGAGAAGTAATCGCTATACAGCTGATATTTCTCTTCTCCGTCCTTCTCCAGGCTAAACCTGGGTCTAAAGTCTTCTATGATGTCCATGTATGTACTCGTCCCGTCGAAGCTGTCCGTCATCCACCGGGACAGGCTATACGTGACGTCATAGAGGGTCTCTCGGCAGGGCGGGCCGCAGCCGCACGCGCCCAGCAGGCTGGCGTCTCCCAGGGCCCGCGAGGCGGTCGCCTGGCTGCAGACCATCCGGTCGCGCATCGCCACCAGCGCTCGGAAGCAGTCCTCGGAGGCGTTCAGGCTGCAATGGCGGGGGATGGCGTGGGCGCTGCCGCAATAGTCCAGCTCCGGATACAGCGCCGATCCCGGGAGGGAGACCTCCTTACAGCCGCAGTCAGTCACCACCGCCTTCTGCATGCATAGCTTCTGACAGGTCATCAGGCGGTAGGCCCCATCCGGGTCTCCAGGGAAGGCACTTCCGTTGGAGCAGGTCCCGTGGGGCGGCCCGAGGCGGGTGTTCCGCCGGGCCGTGATTCCGAAGGACGCCGAGTAACCCGGGGGGACGTCGAAGCCCTCGGTGCGGGGGTATGGGGTGGTGTCGGGGGGGTGGATGACAACTCGCACCCCTTCGCTGCCGGCCATCGGGCTCTGGGACTCGTGGATTCCCGGTATAAGTCGGAAATGGTCGTTCTTCTCCACGAGTCCGTTGCCGAGGAGCGTTGCTAGGGAGACGCCGTTCTCCAGGCCCGGGGCCAGTATCCGACCCTCCGGGGCGGGCGGCGTGTAGGTGTAGCAATTGTAGTAGTAAGGGTCAAAGAAGCGCGAGATGTGCTTGTCCTGGTCACACGGTATTCCCGCCATGCGACACGTGACGATGAAGTCTCGGGCTTGCACGCCCAGCCTGACCAAGGTCGGATGGTCTATATTGGAGGCCAGCGTCGCGCGGGTTAAAACTTCCATCACATAAGATGACAGAGCGTTATCAACCGCTATAAACATTGGATAAAATGTCTGCACGGTGTCAATGTACTGTAGGATGTCGGGGTCGTCTGTCTGGTTGTTCCAGCCAAGGGAGTCAGTCTTGAAGATCCTGTTGATCTCGTTGAGAACGAGGCTGTCGAGGTTGCGCATGTTACAGACGGTGACTGAGGGGAAGGCGATGTCCAGATGGACGACCTCCACGGTCACCTTCTTGGGGTACGCCAAGTACCTCGCCAGCAGCAGGATGACCTGGAAGCTGAACATGATAGCCACCCCCACAACAAGCACGACCCAGAAGACGCGCACTCCAGTTGACCTCGACTTAAAAAGTCTCTGAACTCCGAGAACAGTTCTTTCGCTGGCGAATTGTTGCAGTGGTGTCTGGGCTTCAGCCATCGTGCTGTTTGTTGTATACAACCTCTCATGTCGGTCGCCACGACGGCAGTGGGATAGGTAAAGGCCATGTGCCGACTATTGGTGCACACGCCACCTGATTCAACCGCCAACCATACGACTGTCCTAATGACCCACACCGCCATCATGAACATGCCACTTTCACGTGTCGGTATTCGGTCCCGCAACACCATCGATAATTGTGACATTAGTTCGTCATAGGCGGACAAACGGCCACCAATGCAATCATTGGGAACAATGGATCACGATTTTGTGAAAACATAATCCCTTGTTCGTGTGTTTTTCCAGCCGCACTGGGGAACCACTGCATGTAATGACATATAATTACGCCTGTCCCCAACCTACAGCAAAAAAAAACAAGAGTAGTTATGCTCTGAAATAATAAATCATGTATGAAAGTGTTATTCCAGTGTGTAATGTGGGCCAGTGTGACCCGTGTTGCGTTATTAGCCGCAATTATGTCATTACTTTTGAAAACCGATGCTACGTGTTGGTTATGGTATGACCTGTAACACCGGTTTGGTTATGTTGTTATCTACCAACAAATCTGTTATTACCTTTAAACATCTATGTTCAGTTATGTTATTAAATACAAACACCGTTGTTATGAATTTCAACAAGAAATAAATTTCATCAGAAGTGAATTTTAATCAGAACGCCAGACGACAACAGTCACTTCTCCGACTTTATTTCCATTACACGTAAAAAAACAAAAAAACTCAACACTGCCAACGACAATTAATGACCTCGACGTGAGATTGGGTCACTCGCCAATGGCGGAAATTAAAAGAAATGGAATTCAATGAGAAATGGAGTTACTATAAAAACTGGATTTCAATGGAAATTAAAATAAGTTCAGTAAGAAACGAAAAGAAACGATTATCAATTAGGAATGAATTTCAATATTGATTTTAACAGTATTACATCTAGTAAGACAAGATGGCGGAACAGTGAGGTCGCTGGTTGCTTGGGGGTGGAGATTTATAGCTGACTTAGTACAGCACCACGCGGTAAATACAAGTGACCTTGTCTGAAAGTACCACTACATACATGGGAAGAGTGCAAGAAAAAGAAACAGAACCAGGAGCATGGAAATGCAGAACAAAAGACTGAATGTTGTGGCGGATATTTCCCCCAATTTGATGATGGGCGATAAAAGACACTGACCACCAAGCAAAGGCCCAACATTGCGTGCAGTCTCCAAGTATCACACTTGAAGGCCTTCAGGACACATGGGAAAACCTTGCAACACAGCAGAATAGTCATGACGTCGAACTCTATGATAAAGACGGAAAAACTTGAATCACTTGAAGCTGACACAGGTGAGCTTGGATAAAATCTATAAAATCTTAAACGCTGAAAATAATGATATCGACAGAGAAATCCTGACCCACTCGTAGCTAAACAGGATAAAATGATATGCCACTTAAAAGGCCGTAAAGCGACATCTCACTGCCGCCCGGCAGTAAAGCGACATCTCACTGCCGCCCGGCCTTAAAGCGACATCTCACTGCCGCCCGGCCGTAAAGCGACATCTCACTGCCGCCCGGCCGTAAAGCGACATCTCACTGCCGCCCGGCCTTATAGCGACATCTCACTGCCGCCCGGCCGTAAAGCGACATCTCACTGCCGCCCGGCCTTATAGCGACATCTCACTGCCGCCCGGCCGTAAAGCGACATCTCACTGCCGCCCGGCCGTAAAGCGACATCTTACTGCCGCCCAGCCTTAAAGCGACATCTCACTGCCGCCCGGCCGTAAAGCGACATCTCACTGCCGCCCGGCCGTAAAGCGACATCTCACTGCCGCCCGGCCGTAAAGCGACATCTCACTGTCGCCCGGCCGTAAAGCGACATCTCACTGCCGCCCGGCCGTAAAGCGACAACTCACTGCCGCCCGGCCGTAAAGCGACATCTCACTGCCGCCCGGCCGTAAAGGGGCATCTCACTGCCGCCCGGCCGTAAAGCGACATATCACTGCCGCCCGGCCGTAAAGCGACATCTCACTGCCACCCGGCCGTAAAGCGACATCTCACTGCTGCTCCGCCGTCAAGCGACATCTCACTGCCGCCCCGCCGTAAAGCGACATCTCACTCCCGTTCGGCCGTAAAGCGACATCTCACTCCCGTCCGGCCGTAAAGCGACATCTCACTGCCGCCCGGTCGTAAAGCGACATCTCACTGCCGCCCGGCCGTAAAGCGACATCTCACTGCTGCCCGGCCGTAAAGGGGCATCTCACTGCTGCCCGGCCGTAAAGCGACAACTCACTGCCGCCCGGCCGTAAAGCGACATCTCACTGCCGCCCGGCCGTAATGGGGCATCTCACTGCCGCCCGGCCGTAAAGCGACATATCACTGCCGCCCGGCCGTAAAGCGACATCTCACTGCCACCCGGCCGTAAAGCGACATCTCACTGCCGCCCGGCCGTAAAGCGACATCTCACTGCCGCCCCGCCGTAAAGCGACATCTCACTCCCGTCCGGCCGTAAAGCGACATCTCACTGCCGCCCGGCCGTAAAGCGACATCTCACTCCCATCCGGCCGTAAAGCGACATCTCACTGCCGCCCGGCCGTAAAGCGACATCTCACTGCCGCCCGGCCGTAAAGCGACATCTCACTGCCGCCCGGCCGTAAAGCGACATCTCACTGCCGTCAAGCGACATCTCACTGCCGCCCGGCCGTAAATCGACATCTCACTGCCGTCAAGCGACATCTCACTGCCGCCCGGCCGTAAAGCGACATCTCACTGCTACCCGGCCGTAAAGCGACATCTCACTGCCGCCCGGACGTCAAGCGAGATCTCACTGCCGCCCGGTCGTAAAGCGACATCTCACTGCCGCCCGGCCGTCAAGCGAGATCTCACTGCCGCCCGGTCGTAAAGCGACATCTCACTGCCGCCCGGCCGTCAAGCGAGATCTCACTGCCGCCCGGTCGTAAAGCGACATCTCACTGCCGCCCGGCCGTAAAGCGACATCTCACTGCCGCCCGGCCGTAAAGGGGCATCTCACTGCCGCCCGGCCGTAAAGCGACATCTCACTGCCGCCCGGCCGTAAAGCGACATCTCACTGCCGCCCGGCCGTAAAGCGACATCTCACTGCCGCCCGGTCGTAAAGCGACATCTCACTGCCGCCCGGCCGTAAAGCGACATCTCACTGCCGCCCGGCCGTAAAGCGACATCTCATTGCCGCCCGGCCGTAAAGGGGCATCTCACTGACTCGTAGTTAAACAGGATTTAATGATACGCCACTTAAGAGGCGAAGTAACAGAGTTAGAGTGGAGAAGTATGAAAAATAATCTGCTTTTTCTCAACATACCAGAACGAAGACACGGAGAGCGCTAGATTGAAGATTTTAATCCGATCCAGCCTATCCCGGCATGGCTTCAACCAAACGTCTGTAATTGAGGCGATGTCACCCTGTTGGGACGTTGATGAGCCCTCAAATGTAACAATTTCCCACTAATGTAATAACCAGCAAATGTAACAACTTGTTCCCCCTCTAAGGTAACAAAACCCTCAACTGTAGTAACTGCTAACCCACAAATGTAAAACCGCCTTCAAATGTAACAACATATTTCCTTCAAATGTAATAAAACGTCAACCGCAATTGTAAAACTTATTTTCCCTCTAATGTAGCAAACGTCGTCCGCCACAATTGTAACAACCATTTTCCCCTCTAATGTAGCAGTTTTGAAAGAAAGGATTTAAAAGTGCTCCGGAAACAAATTTAACGGGTGTATTCATTTATGTTTACTCACATGCGCCACAAAACCCCTTCCGCACGTTTCCGAATGGCTGATCTGTGATTCTAATTATGATTGTCGTTAATTGATATTTCATCCATTCATCATTCAGCGTCGTGTGCACAAAAGCGGCATAAAATACCAATTCATTTAATTTCCTGTTTGCCGTGGATACACCTTGGTGACGGAGAAGAAGCTGTACTTTTCTACTCGTGTAATAAGTGAGCAACATTTGACGCCGAACGTCAACAAGTCGAACAAGTCGGCCCATAAAAGTGTTGATTCGTGAATAAGAATCAACACTTGTAACAAAGGATTGACGTCATAACAATGTTTTAATGCAGTTGAGGGTTTGGTTACATCAAGGATAGTGTATAATAGGATTGCTAACTCTGCATTTCGCGCGGTGATACGCCGTTCGCAGCGCCATCTATGAACTACCGTGTTAGAAATGTCAACATGTCGGCGAGAGGCTGGAAGACCGGCGGGCAGCTTCGTGCCACCAATTGATGCACAAATTGCCCAGTAAAGAAGCCAGCATCTGGATTTTGGGGATTTTCGAAGGACCAAGAGAGGTAAGCAAATGTTTGAAATTCTGTAACAGGTTAATAGCTTTCATGTTGGTGTAAACTTTGCCGGCAAGTGTCTGCTACCTGAGACACTGAAAGAGAAACATTCTACAAAATCTACACCCTAAGAGGATCTTGAAGCTATTGTTAAATTGACATAAACGTTTCTGTTGATACGATACCGTGCAGGACACGGCGCTACCATTCAACCACATGCTTTTGTTTACATTCTAACACGGTATTTCATAGGTGGCGTCTCGGTTTGTTTTGTCACAATTGGCCCATAGGGGAAGTTCACAGTTGGGCATCCTATTATACACTATCCTTGGTTACATTAGAGGCATACGGTAAATGACAAACATTATGAATGATGCACTGTTCGTAAACAATGAAAGACAACGTGTACGCCTATCTGTTGTCATCGCAAAAGACTTAACGATTAGACCAGTGGAAAGAGAAAAATTCAATCACACAACGACGCTGGGATCAAGCAAATGCAACTCCGCGAATCCGCAGCAACCAGCGCCCTGGAAATAGACCGATCCAGGCTGTCAATCATTCACTGACGTCACTGTTGCTTTTATTATCACGTGGTGAAAACACGTGTTCCACGTGCGCCATGTCGAACAAACAAATCGGACAAACAAAGCAGCATGCCACTTTCTTGACAAATTTAGAGATGAGTACTGCTCATTTGTACCTACCATCAGCTATGATTGTCAATTTCATACTCACGAATGGCAACGAATTTACAAGCTTTCTTATAATTGTACGATTGATGAAAGATTAAGAAGTTTTCAGTTTGATATATTGCATAGGATAACAGCCACAAATGTGTTTTTGAAACGATGCAAGATTAAGGATATAGACCGTTGTACTTTCTGTAATGCTGAACCAGAGTCATTAGGGCATTTTTTTCTTCGATTGTCCATGTATACAACCACTTTGGGAAAAATTGGCAACATGGTTAGAGGCGGTTGCCAGAATTAATTTTGCTGCGTTATTATCAGTTAAAAATATTTTACTGGGAATGACAGATGTTTCAAATAGTAACTTGTTAAATCATATTGTGCTCATTATTAAGAAATATATCTTTGTATCAAAATGGAAAAGTACAATTCCAACTTTCCAAGGGGGCATAAATGCCATAAAAGCCAAATTTCATACAGAAAGGTATATTGCTCAGTCATGGCTGGAATCACATTAGGAAATTCCAGACGAAGTGGCAACCCATCCAACCATTTTTTTTGACATAGGAGATATAATTTTATGTTAATGTTATGTACATTGTGCGTGATGTAACTTTATCATATGTGCTGTAATTGAAAAAAAAAAAAAAAAAAAAAAATTCATACTCACGCTTAGTGAAAAAGGACTCAAGGGTGGGCGGAGCTTAGTGTCGGAGTGTGGCGTGGGCGGAGCTTAATGTCGGAGTGTGGCGTGGGCGGAGCTTAGTGTCGGGGTGTGGCGTGGGCGGAGCTTAGTGTCAGAGTGTGGCGTGGGCGGAGCTTGGTGTCGGAGTGTGGCGTGGGCGGAGCTTAGTGTCGGAGTGTGGCGTGGGCGGATCTTAGTGTCGGAGTGTGGCGTGGGCGGAGCTTAGTGTCGGAGTGTGGCGTGGGCGGAGCTTGGTGTCGGAGTGTGGCGTGGGCGGAGCTTAGTGTCGGAGTGTGGCGTGGGCGGAGCTTAGTGTCGGAGTGTGGCGTGGGCGGAGCTTGGTGTCGGAGTGTGGCGTGGGCGGAGCTTAGTGTCGGAGTGTGGCGTGGGCGGAGCTTAGTGTCGGAGTGTGGATTGGTCTATTCGACTACAGTCGTAAACAAATGAGAGGAGTATCTGTACATTCTTCGCCTATACTCCTGATCGGCAGTGGTGGCTGTATTGGACTATGATTCGTAAATTAAGTTTCGCTGACTGATTATAGCTGTGATCTACATGGTTGCTTATTTAAAGATTGCTTTATTTACTAGCGGCCCATATCCGAATTTCCTCTTTTTTCTTATTTTGAATCTCTAGTCGCGAAGTAAATTTTTTTTTTTATTTATTATCAACTGGGCAAGGTTTAAACCTATCTTTTGTTGGTTGCGCTGCCGTACACTAGAATCAAGTTCACGGATTCAGTTGTACCATGCCATGACCTCCAGCTTAATCTGTGGTTACTCGGGCATGACGAGGTGGTTAGTTGCCTTGGTTGGGTCATCATAGGACTTGGCTCGAATGAGCTGTTCATGTTCAAGCAACGTGAACGGTTAGGATAACTAGATATATGCACCAATCTCTGCCGCGCCAAACCACCATTAACTCTAGCTGCTCCATACCGGGTGGCTACCAAGGACTTTAAGATGAATCACTTGCCACTGGCATCTTTCCGTCCACACTGAAAATTGGCAAAAGTTGTACCAGTTTTTTTTTAAATTGGGTGACGTCACGCATTTGTCTTCAGTGTTCATTATCTAGAAGAATGCACCGGTAAACAGCGGTAAACAGCGGTGTTTTATTAACATAAGTGTGCGTCGTCTAAATAATGAACGACAAAACAGTGCAATATATTGATAATGAGCGCAAAAACTTTGCATTATCTAGAACATGAATGGTTGTTAATATTGACTCGCTCCACTGCCACGTTTCACGGCGCAATCAGTCGAGCTGAGCTGAGAGGGAGGCTGATGTTGTCAGGACCAACAATGTGTGTATAAGTCAATGTTACGCTCCTGGGGGGGGGGGGTAGATCAGAAAGCTCAATACATATGAAAATTCGATTGTATCTATTTCTCGTGCCGCCTATGAACGTGGGACCGTCTGATATTGGCCATGCCATTTCTACCGAAGGTGTCACATATGTGTTTAATCGTGTAGGATACATCTTATTACGAAAGACATGACATAGGCCCCATACGGATAATCCATTTTAAAATAGAAACATTAAAACCCCAATATTTCGCTGCAGGGTTAGTTGTTGACTTCACCTTGTGCATGGATATAGAAAACAAGATTTTCAAAATATCTACATCCCCCACGCTCTCCCACCTCCACCCTCCCCTTTCATTTTGAAGCCAACGCATTAGGTCTATTTCGCTATTTCTCATTCACGTATTCGTATCGCAGTGCAAGTGGTACGATAGTCGAGTTCCCCTGCGTCCAAACATGGCACATGAACAACACCAATCCTGAGCAGAACGAATGCCTTGTTATAACGATTTTATAAGAACGTTAAAAAACTCGCTGTTGTGCATTCCCAAAATACAGAAACATAACGACAGGTGTACCACCATGATCCATTCTAGGACCATTATTATTAAAAATCTATGTGAATGACATAGGATAGTGTAGTAAATACTTTAATATATGCAGACGATACCACGCTTTTCTTTTCACTTAACACATCTACAGCTGGAACATCCTCTGTTAATATAAATGCAAAATTTAAATGAGTGGTTGTCTGCAAATCGGCTAGTTCTTAACATAGAGAAATTTAAATATAAGCTTTTTCACACTCCATAAAATAAAGTAAACCAAATAGAGTTGTTAATTAACAATGAACATTGGGTATCACCATAAACAAACATCTTAATTATAAGTGGCAAATTCATGCCAAAAAAAAATTGCAAATAGAATAAACAAATCCATTGGCATTATGCAGAGACTAAAACAGATCCTTTCCCAACACGTTTTATTTAGCCTGTGCCATTAAATATTGGTTGGTTGGTTGGTTATTCAGGACGCTTTAACCACGTTTGGTCATATATCGCGTCAATGAGAGAAGAACGGAGAGTGGAGCCATGTCTCCGGGGGTAACCCCCTACTCTTTGCGAAGAAGGACATGGGATCTTTATCCTGCGACCACACAGACACGGCCACGGCGGGGCGCAAACCACCGATCCACGCGCCGTTAGGCTCTCACGTGACCAGAGCATCCAATGCGAGCGCTCTAGCCCACAGAGCTACCGGGCCGGCCCCGTATTTTTGATTGATTCTGCCTCATATAACAACAGGATTCTACCAGCTGTAAATCGTATGTTTTTACTAGTAGAGCCAGACATTTCTTTGCCCTTTAGTGTATCAGACATAGTCTTTTCCTGATCTAATTAATAATGAGCCGACCAGTGTTCTCTCTAAAATAGACAAGCACAGCATACATGGATTCGCGTACTACAACAAAATCACTACTCTAGATAATTACTCGTACGACTGTACCAACTGCTACGTATGTCAATCTTAAAAAATTGTGTGACGTCAAGCTTTTGTCTTAAGTTTCATTATCTAGAAGAATGCATCAGAAAACAGATCTGGCCGTGCTTTATTAAGGTAAGTGTGCATTATTTAAATAAAGAGCGACAAAACAATGCTTTATTTTAATAATGAACGGAAAAACTGTGCATTATCTTGATAATGAACAGTTGTTGCTAATATTGACTCCGCTAAGTGTCACGGTGCAATCAGTCGAGCTGAGCTGAGCGGAAGCAAGCTGGCTGATGTTGTCAGAACTTTCAATTTCAAGACAAACAATGGAATGCATAAGTCAATGTTAAGCACCAAAGGGGCGGGGGTTAGATCAGAAATCTTAAAATATATGGAAATTCCACAGTTATCCAGTGCATACATTTCTCATTATATCCGTTATATCGCTTTTCAGGGGCGATGTTTTCACGAAACTAAGGGCCTGATCGATTCGCCTCTTCCAAACTCTACCTGTTCTAGAAGAGCACTTGGCATGCGATCGTTTCTCCTCTTCTACTCTTCCGCCTAGGTAGGTGGAAGAGAGAAGAGGTAGAGGCTATTCCAAGATGGCGGAAGCTAACTATGCAACATTCAGTGTGATCAAATAGGTTTAAGGGGGAACTACATGAATGAAACAACGAATAAAATTATATGAAACCGATGTAAGACCTTATTTTGTTATTTGAAAGGCATGTGCGAGGTATATGAGGGCCCACATATGTAGTTAACCATGTATCTGTCAATGTTGGGCGATAATATATGGAAGTGGGCGATAAGTTGTGAGCAATAAGGGCCTGATCGATTCGCCTCTTCCAAAGTCTCCCTCTTCCGGAAGAGCGCATGCAGTACGATCGTTTTGCCTCTTCTATTCCGAGAAGACCTCTTCTGCTCTTCCGCCCAGGTAGGTGGAAGAGAGAAGAGGTAGAGGCTATTCCAAGATGGGGAAAGCTAACTATGCAATAGGCGCTCAGTGTCATCAACTAAGTTTAAGGGGGAAATACATGAATTAAACAACGAATAAAATGATGCGAAACCTATGTAAGACCTTTTCTTGTTATTTGAAACACATGTGCGGGGTACATGGGGGCTTACATATGTAGTAAACCATGTATCTGACTGTAAATGTTGGGCGATAATTAGTGCGCAATTAGTGAGTTTCCCTTCGCCATATTGCAACTACTCTTCCAACTCGTCGCACGCGATCGATTCATCGCTCATATTCTCTATTCTTGGATGAGCTCTTCTCTTCCTGGAAGAGTTGAATCGATTAGACTCTTAGAAGCAATGACTTCCAAAATGTCTACTTCATCCCCCCCCCCCCTGGGGCTTCACAATGACGAACCGTTGTTTCCACAATGTGCCTCATGTATTCGTCGGGCAGTACGATTGAGACAATAGTCGATTCCTGTGTCCAAACGTGAGCACAAGTCATGCCTTGTTATAACAATTTTATAAGTACGTTAAAGAACTCGCTGTCGTGCATTCCCCAAATAAACCACTCGACGCTATCGCGGCTCGTGCTTTATTTGGGCGAATGCACTCCAGCTCGTACCTAACTAGTACCTAACATTTATTATGGAGGATCGAGTATTTACTATTTGACGGGGGGTGGGGGGGGGGAGGGGAGTTTTATTCCGTCACCCAAGCATTTTTTTGTGTACGGATATCAAAAGGTGGCCAGGCGTTAGCGATGAATTATTCCTAGCCTATGTCTCCTAACTTGCAATGCTTCTGTAATGCATATATATTTATATTATACACAATGCAGAGGGCGAAAAGGAGTCGAAGTGAACGTGATAAAAGACACAGTATGGCTGTAAAACGACATACAGCGGGACCCCCCGCCGCGGCCGTCTACTCTAGGCATCCGCCATGTGCCTTCCCTGAAAGGGATCCCCGCAGCAAGGCCAAACCTTCCCTGAAGCAGAGTCTCGCAGTCAGCTCGGGTGCTTCCATCACCGTCACGCAGGTGACAATGCCATCGCGGATGTCCGACAGGCACACCACACCTCGCTGCTGGTGGGTCGCACCCAGACAACAGACGTCCAACGGGGTCGCTTAGGGCTGATGGACCCCTAGACAGAGACACTGATGTGAGGCACGTGAGGCCCGATAGTTATTTACCTGTATGTAGGATGACATACAGATATTACCGAAACAAGCATATAGCTAGCCGTTTACGGTCTGCCAACGGCTACGTATAAAGAGGAAGTGAAGAGAGTTGGGCATTCAAACTCACGTCATATGAAGATCTCTCTTGACCAATGAGAGATGAATATGGTGTCCTGACCAATGAAATACGATGATAGCGGGTAGCCATGACTACACGATGAGAATTATAGACAGTCGCCTTGCAGGAGATTGAAATTATGGACTGCAAAAGAACGAAGTAGTTACTGGTTATAATGCTATGGAATGCCAAATGCAATAATAATCCTGTTACACATCTACATGTATCTCTAAACGTAATGTTGTTAACGGTTATATTATTACTTATTAATAATAACGCATGTTGCCGGACAATTACCACCAATTGCAAACGAAATTATTACGCATGATGCAGAAGTGTATGCGTTGTACCCTTTCCCTTCCCCAGACAGGCGGCCCTCCCTCTATAGACAGGCGGCCCTCCCTTCCCCAGACAGGCGGACCTCCCTTCCCCAGACAGGCGGCCCTCCCTTCCCCAGACAGGCGGCCCTCCCTTCCCCAGACAGGCGGCCCTCCCTCTATAGACAGGCGGCCCTCCCTTCCCCAGACAGGCGGCCCTCCCTCTATAGACAGGCGGCCCTCCCTTCCCCAGACAGGCGGCCCTCCCTCTATAGACAGGCGGCCCTCCCTCTATAGACAGGTGGCCCTCCCTTCCCCAGACAGGCGGCCCTCCCTCTATAGACAGGCGGCCCTCCCTTCCCCAGACAGGCGGCCCTCCCTCTATAGACAGGCGGCCCTCCCTTCCCCAGACAGGCGGCCCTCCCTTCCCCAGACAGGCGGCCCTCCCACTATAGACAGGCGGCCCTCCCTCTATAGACAGGCGGCCCTCCCTCTATAGACAGGCGGCCCTCCCTCTATAGACAGGCGGCCCTCCCTTCCCCAGACAGGCGGCCCTCCCTTCCCCAGACAGGCGGCCCACCCTCTATAGACAGGCGGCCCTCCCTTCCCCAGACAGGCGGCCCTCCCTCTATAGACAGGCGGCCCTCCCTTCCCCAGACAGGCGGCCCTCCCTCTATAGACAGGCGGCCCTCCCTTTCCCAGACAGGCGGCCCTCCCTCTATAGACAGGCGGCCCTCCCGTCCCCAGACAGGCGGCCCTCCCTTCCCCAGACAGGCGGCCCTCCCTCTATAGACAGGCGGCCCTCCCTTCCCCAGACAGGCGGCCCTCCCTCTATAGACAGGCGGCCCTCCCTTCCCCAGACAGGCGGCCCTCCCTCTATAGACAGGCGGCCCTCCCTTCCCCATACAGGCGGCCCTCCCTCTATAGACAGGCGGCCCTCCCTCTATAGACAGGCGGCCCTCCCTCTATAGACAGGCGGCCCTCCCTTCGCCAGACATGCGGCCCTCCCTCTATAGACAGGCGGCCCTCCCTTCCCCAGACAGGCGGCCCTCCCTCTATAGACAGGCGGCCCTCCCTTCCCCAGACAGGCGGCCCTCCCTCTATAGACAGGCGGCCCTCCCTTCCCCAGACAGGCGGCCTTCCCTTCCCCAGACAGGCGGCCCTCCCTCTATAGACAGGCGGCCCTCCCTCTATAGACAGGCGGCCCTCCCTTCCCCAGACAGGCGGCCCTCCCTTCCCCAGACAGGCGGCCCTCCCTCTATAGACAGGCGGCACTCCCTTCCCCAGACAGGCGGCCCTCCCTCCATAGACAGGCGGCCCTCCCTTCCCCAGACAGGCGGCCCTCCCTCTATAGACAGGCGGCCCTCCCTTCCCCAGACAGGCGGCCCTCCCTCTATAGACAGGCGGCCCTCCCTTCCCCAGACAGGCGGCCCTCCCTCTATAGACAGGCGGCCCTCCCTTCCCCAGACAGGCGGCCCTCCCTCTATAGACAGGCGGCCCTCCCTTCCCCAGACAGGCGGCCCTCCCTCTATAGACAGGCGGCCCTCCCTTCCCCAGACAGGCGGCCCTCCCTCTATAGACAGGCGGCCCTCCCTCTATAGACAGGCGGCCCTCCCTTCCCCAGACAGGCGGCCCTCCCTCTATAGACAGGCGGCCCTCCCTCTATAGACAGGCGGCCCTCCCTTCCCCAGACAGGCGGCCTTCCCTTCCCCAGACAGGCGGCCCTCCCTCTATAGACAGGCGGCCCTCCCTTCCCCAGACAGGCGGCCCTCCCTCTATAGACAGGCGGCCCTCCCTTCCCCAGACAGGCGGCCCTCCCTCTATAGACAGGCGGCCCTCCCTTCCCCAGACAGGCGGCCCTCCCTCTATAGACAGGCGGCCCTCCCTTCCCCAGACAGGCGGCCCTCCCTCTATAGACAGGCGGCCCTCCCTCTATAGACAGGCGGCCCTCCCTTCCCCAGACAGGCGGCCCTCCCTCTATAGACAGGCGGCCCTCCCTTCCCCAGACAGGCGGCCCTCCCTCTATAGACAGGCGGGCCTCCCTTCCCCAGACAGGCGGCCCTCCCTTCCCCAGACAGGCGGCCCTCCCTTCCCCAGACAGGCGGCCCTCCCTCTATAGACAGGCGGCCCTCCCTTCCCCATACAGGCGGCCCTCCCTCTATAGACAGGCGGCCCTCCCTTCCCCAGACAGGCGGCCCTCCCTCTATAGACAGGCGGCCCTCCCTTCCCCAGACAGGCGGCCCTCCCTCTATAGACAGGCGGCCCTCCCTCTATAGACAGGCGGCCCTCCCTTCCCCAGACAGGCGGCCCTCCCTCTATAGACAGGCGGCCCTCCCTTCCCCAGACAGGCGGCCCTCCCTCTATAGACAGGCGGCCCTCCCTCTATAGACAGGCGGCCCTCCCTTCCCCAGACAGGCGGCCCTCCCTCTATAGACAGGCGGCCCTCCCTTCCCCAGACAGGCGGCCCTCCCTCTATAGACAGGCGGCCCTCCCTTCCCCAGACAGGCGGCCCTCCCTCTGTAGACAGGCGGCCCTCCCTCTATAGACAGGCGGCCCTCCCTTCCCCAGACAGGCGGCCCTCCCTCTATAGACTGGCGGCCCTCCCTTCCCCAGACAGGCGGCCCTCCCTCTATAGACTGGCGGCCCTCCCTTCCCCAGACAGGCGGCCCTCCCTCTATAGACAGGCGGCCCTCCCTTCCCCAGACAGGCGGCCCTCCCTCTATAGACAGGCGGCCCTCCCTTCCCCAGACAGGCGGCCCTCCCTCTATAGACTGGCGGCCCTCCCTTCCCCAGACAGGCGGCCCTCCCTCTATAGACAGGCGGCCCTCCCTTCCCCAGACAGGCGGCCCTCCCTCTATAGACAGGCGGCCCTCCCTTCCCCAGACAGGCGGCCCTCCCTCTATAGACTGGCGGCCCTCCCTTCCCCAGACAGGCGGCCCTCCCTCTATAGACAGGCGGCCCGCCCTCTATAGACAGGCGGCCCTCCCTCTATAGACAGGCGGCCCTCCCTTCCCCAGACAGGCGGCCCTCCCTCTATAGACAGGCGGCCCTCCCTTCCCCAGACAGGCGGCCCTCCCTCTATAGACAGGCGGCCCTCCCTTCCCCAGACAGGCGGCCCTCCCTCTATAGACTGGCGGCCCTCCCTTCCCCAGACAGGCGGCCCTCCCTCTATAGACTGGCGGCCCTCCCTCTATAGACAGGCGGCCCTCCCTCTATAGACAGGCGGCCCTCCCTTCCCCAGACATGCGGCCCTCCCTCTATAGACAGGCGGCCCGCCCTCTATAGACAGGCGGCCCTCCCTCTATAGACAGGCGGCCCTCCCTTCCCCAGACAGGCGGCCCTCCCTCTATAGACAGGCGGCCCTCCCTTCCCCAGACAGGCGGCCCTCCCTCTATAGACAGGCGGCCCTCCCTTCCCCAGACAGGCGGCCCTCCCTCTATAGACAGGCGGCCCTCCCTTCCCCAGACAGGCGGCCCTCCCTCTATAGACAGGCGACCCTCCCTTCCCCAGACAGGGGCCCTCCCTTCCCCAGACAGGCGGCCCTCCCTCTATAGACAGGCGGCCCTCCCTTCCCCAGACAGGCGGTCCTCCCTTCCCCAGACAGGCGGCCGTCCCTCTATAGACAGGCGGCCCGCCCTCTATAGACAGGCGGCCCTCCCTCTATAGACAGGCGGCCCTCCCTTCCCCAGACAGGCGGCCCTCCCTCTATAGACAGGCGGCCCTCCCTCTATAGACAGGCGGCCCTCCCTTCCCCAGACAGGCGGCCCTCCCTCTATAGACAGGCGGCCCTCCCTTCCCCAGACAGGCGGCCCTCCCTCTATAGACTGGCGGCCCTCCCTTCCCCAGACAGGCGGCCCTCCCTCTATAGACAGGCGGCCCGCCCTCTATAGACAGGCGGCCCTCCCTCTATAGACAGGCGGCCCTCCCTTCCCCAGACAGGCGGCCCTCTCTCTATAGACAGGCGGCCCTCCCTTCCCCAGACAGGCGGCCCTCCCTCTATAGACAGGCGGCCCTCCCTTCCCCAGACAGGCGGCCCTCCCTCTATAGACAGGCGGCCCTCCCTTCCCCAGACAGGTGGCCCTCCCTCTATAGACAGGCGGCCCTCCCTCTATAGACAGGCGGCCCTCCCTTCCCCAGACAGGCGGCCCTCCCTCTATAGACAGGCGGCCCTCCCTCTATAGACAGGCGGCCCTCCCTTCCCCAGACAGGCGGCCCTCCCTCTATAGACAGGCGGCCCTCCCTTCCCTAGATAGGCGGCCCTCCCTCTATAGACAGGCGGCCCTCCCTCTATAGACAGGCGGCCCTCCCTTCCCCAGACAGGCGGCCCTCCCTCTATAGACAGGCGGCCCTCTCTCTATAGACAGACGGCCCTCCCTTCCCCAGACAGGCGGCCCTCCCTCTATAGACAGGCGGCCCTCCCTTCCCCATACAGGCGGCCCTCCCTCTATAGACTGGCGGCCTTCCCTTCCCCAGACAGGCGGCCCTCCCTCTATAGACAGGCGGCCCTCCCTTCCCCAGACAGGCGGCCCTCCCTTCCCCAGACAGGCGGCCCTCCCTTCCCCAGACAGGCGGCCCTCCCTCTATAGACAGGCGGCCCTCCCTTCCCCAGACAGGCGGCCCTCCCTCTATAGACAGGCGGCCCTCCCTTCCCCAGACAGGCGGCCCTCCCTCTATAGACAGGCGGCCCTCCCTTCCCCAGACAGGCGGCCCTCCCTCTATAGACAGGCGACCCTCCCTTCCCCAGACAGGGGCCCTCCCTTCCCCAGACAGGCGGCCCTCCCTCTATAGACAGGCGGCCCTCCCTTCCCCAGACAGGCGGTCCTCCCTTCCCCAGACAGGCGGCCGTCCCTCTATAGACAGGCGGCCCGCCCTCTATAGACAGGCGGCCCTCCCTCTATAGACAGGCGGCCCTCCCTTCCCCAGACAGGCGGCCCTCCCTCTATAGACAGGCGGCCCTCCCTCTATAGACAGGCGGCCCTCCCTTCCCCAGACAGGCGGCCCTCCCTCTATAGACAGGCGGCCCTCCCTTCCCCAGACAGGCGGCCCTCCCTCTATAGACTGGCGGCCCTCCCTTCCCCAGACAGGCGGCCCTCCCTCTATAGACAGGCGGCCCGCCCTCTATAGACAGGCGGCCCTCCCTCTATAGACAGGCGGCCCTCCCTTCCCCAGACAGGCGGCCCTCTCTCTATAGACAGGCGGCCCTCCCTTCCCCAGACAGGCGGCCCTCCCTCTATAGACAGGCGGCCCTCCCTTCCCCAGACAGGCGGCCCTCCCTCTATAGACAGGCGGCCCTCCCTTCCCCAGACAGGCGGCCCTCCCTCTATAGACAGGCGGCCCTCCCTCTATAGACAGGCGGCCCTCCCTTCCCCAGACAGGCGGCCCTCCCTCTATAGACAGGCGGCCCTCCCTCTATAGACAGGCGGCCCTCCCTTCCCCAGACAGGCGGCCCTCCCTCTATAGACAGGCGGCCCTCCCTTCCCTAGATAGGCGGCCCTCCCTCTATAGACAGGCGGCCCTCCCTCTATAGACAGGCGGCCCTCCCTTCCCCAGACAGGCGGCCCTCCCTCTATAGACAGGCGGCCCTCTCTCTATAGACAGACGGCCCTCCCTTCCCCAGACAGGCGGCCCTCCCTCTATAGACAGGCGGCCCTCCCTTCCCCATACAGGCGGCCCTCCCTCTATAGACTGGCGGCCTTCCCTTCCCCAGACAGGCGGCCCTCCCTCTATAGACAGGCGGCCCTCCCTTCCCCAGACAGGCGGCCCTCCCTTCCCCAGACAGGCGGCCCTCCCTTCCCCAGACAGGCGGCCCTCCCTCTATAGACAGGCGGCCCTCCCTTCCCCAGACAGGCGGCCTTCCCTTCCCCAGACAGGCGGCCCTCTCTCTATAGACAGGCGGCCCTCCCTCTATAGACAGGCGGCCCTCCCTTGCCCAGACAGGCGGTCCTCCCTCTATATGAATGACGAAGTGAAGAATATAAAGTATGTCTGTTGTAATGGGTTCAGAACAAGGATTTGGTTCTTCTGGTACATTACGTTGTTCGTAGTGTTTGGCATTGTTTTCTATGTGCCTTATGTGACTAACATAATGCTAAGTCCATCTCTTCCAGGGTTGTATCATGTTACGTCCATTTCTCTACATATTACTGCCCCAGTGTTCTATGCCAATGTTCACATGTCACTGTTGCCCTTGTGTGTGATCTATTTCATAAACCGCCCACAAAACGACCCCCAGCAGCTGCTCGGTCGTGGCACTCAAATGTCCGCGAGACGATGTGCTCACATAACGCGCCTGGTACTGGCAGTTGGTTTAAACATATTTTTATTTCACAATACTGGCAGTTCATAACGACCCAGAACGAGGCGCAAGTAGCACGTCAGTTTTTTTGGCTGGCACCGGAATTGCTGATCGGAATTCTCCACATCACCGTCAGATTTCAGTTGTGTTGAATTCCCAGTCGACGAATCTGGAAAATTAAGGTGCTGACAATTGTTTTAACACCTGTATTTTTGTAACGAATATTATTTAACGTTAAACATTACTTAATGTCGACGGGCTCTGAACAAAATTGCGCTGCACGTTACGTACTGCACACTTTATAATCGTTGGTAAGGAAGAAACAGACAACGAGGCTTGATGCATTGTGATATCTAGCGAGAGGCCAGGGGGCACAAATAAGGGGGGGGGGAGGTGCGCACGTGCCCCCCCCCTGCTTCCGGCCACCTGGACACTCCCATGATCTGAGGGGGGGGGGGGGGGGGTGCGCAATGGGGGGTCGTGTTCCCAGATCACGAAGAATAAATGTCTGAGGACACGATGAATTAAAAGGGATAACGCCCACTATACACAGAACGGGCCGACACATGATATAAATTAGCGATTTCCCGAATCACGGTTGTTAAATAATAAAATTCCCAGTTCACGATTAATAAAAATCATCGATCACGACGGTCGGCTAATACCGCATTCCCAGTTCACGAAGAATTATTTCCCTCATTCCCAGTTCACGGTGAAATGAAAACCCCATTCCCGAGGAACGGAACTACTCCTTGCCCCCCCCCCCCCGATGATCTATATATAGAGTGGCCAGAGACGCGTGTTCTCGATAATGGATGGCAAAGAAGCAAGGTGATTGAGGTATGCGCAGTCGAGAGTTCGTCGAGGTGATGACTGATGTTGTGGTATGCCAGGGATACATACAATTTAATATAACATTAGAGAGTTATTGCACTACATTTCTGGTTGAACGTATCCCTAAACGTAACCCGATGCGCAATTACGTCATCAGAACTCGGGGTGTTTCCTGACCTACATAGATCCGTTTGCGGGACAACGTATAAATCGCCTTTCTGACGTTTTGCCCGTACATATTGACAGCGCAGTGGCCAGTCATCCAGCGCACAATGCCTCACAAACCAAGGTGACACTCGACCACCAGCGTTTGAAACACACATGTATGTTTATTTCTGTCACTAAGACTGACTGTACTATAGAAAGAGAGACATAATTTCTGCAACTCAAGTTTTGTATAAACATGTTCCTCACAATGAAGCATTACCAGTTGCAACTACTTAGTTGCAATTTCTTTCAAAAAACAAGATTAAACATAACAAGACCTAGCACTTCCTCCTTAGATGGCCTGAAACTGCATGTGCAAGACTTTTACACTAGCACCCCCCCCCCCCACCCCGCCTTTGGAGTGTGCAAACTTTGTAAAAAGAATGTTACAGGAATTGCTTTGATGTATTACTTTCATTTATTCAGGGGCTCACCACTACATTTAGAAATAGTATTGGCCAGACCAGATCCTGATTAGTAGTCAGAACCTATATGAAAAGTAATTGTTAATAAAAATGTAAACTGTTTAGATGGTTTCACGTTTATTATGTAAGTGCTGTTTTAATAAGAAGATTAAACTTTAAATATTTGTTGAGGAAATTATTGCTCGTGGAAACACGTTTCAGTTTGTTCATAAATGTAAATGAAAAAACTAGTTTTTCTGGAAATAATTATGTTATCGTGTAGTCCTTGTTTAGTATTAACAAGCCTTCCCGGATCCGCCTTCTTTACGGACCCTTCTTTACACCACATTAGTACAGACCAAGAAACGGCACGCGTAGCCAAGCAACTAGGCGGCTAGGTGGGCCATTTGAAGCTAATATATGTCACATAGGCTAAAACCAAAAGGGCGAGCGCAACTATTCGGATTAGTTGTATATTCAGGACGCTTTAACCACTTTTAGTCATATATCAATGAGAGAAGAAGGGAGAGTGGAGCCATGTCTCCGGGGGTAACCCCCTACTCTTTGCGAAGACCGGTAGCATGATACTTGAATGTAAGCACCACCTAACAACATGCGTATGTGGCACTGATAGTGATTACCAAATAATGTGTCAAATTGGAGTCAGGCTAAAACGGTCACTTAATATTTTGTTACTAAAAACGTTGCAGTGTGAGTAGTGGCTGCCGGCTGGTCCAGAGGTACGTCTGCCCCCAGCCCCCTTCCCCCCTCCTCTCCCCCCCCCCCCCCCCCCTTCGTCCTTTTTTTATTTGCAAATTAGATGCCATCTTAGATGTGAACATTATAAACCGACCAATTTTTGTGTGTAAATTGCTGGCAGGGCATAGCATTTCAAATGAACCATCTCCCAGGCCCCACCCCTATGCATGCAATTTTCAAATGTATCCCAAATTGGATGCCCCCCCCACACCCCCTATCCCTGGATCCGAGCCTGGTCAGCCTGATTCTAAAGTCATGCAGTTAGGTTAGCCTAGGTCACAGTGTCATTGTCAGTCACAGTGACAACTAAATTTTTAAGTCTAAACTAAAGTAAAATCGCCAAGGTCACTGACAACTGACACTGACACAGTGACGGTGTGTGTCTGACACAGTGACAGTGTGTGTCTGACAGAGTGACGGTGTGTGTCTGACAGAGTGACGGTGTGTGTCTGACACAGTGACAGGGTGTGTCTCACACAGTGACAGTGTGTGTCTCACACAGTGACAGTGTGTGTCTCACACAGTGACAGTGTGTGTCTCACACAGTAACAGTGTGTGTCTGACACAGTGGCAGTGTGTGTCTGACACAGTGACAGTGTGTGTCTGACACAGTGACAGTGTGTGTCTGACACAGTGACGGTGTGTGTCTGACACAGTGACAGTGTGTGTCTGACACAGTGACGGTGTGTGTCTGACACAGTGACAGTGTGTGTCTGACACAGTGACAGTGTGTGTCTCACACAGTGACAGTGTGTGTCTGACACAGTGACAGTGTGTGTCTAACACAGTGGCAGTGTGTGTCTGACACAGTGGCAGTGTGTGTCTGACACAGTGACGGTGTGTGTCTGACACAGTGACGGTGTGTGTCTGACACAGTGACAGTGTGTGTCTGACACAGTGACAGTGTGTGTCTCACACAGTGACAGTGTGTGTCTCACACAGTGACAGCCCGAGACGGTGACAATGTCAATTAGTGACACTGACCACACCGACTCGGGCGGCAGTGGCAGTGGCCGGCGCAGCCAGTTCAACAGCTGTCACTTTAAAATTGTCAGACAAACAGACAGTTACCAGGGTGCAAAAGTAGGTCAACGAACTGTCGAATGGCTTAGAATTACAAGTTTTGCACAATATATCAAAGCTTAAATGTGATCGTCGTTTCATCACATTTTCTTTGCGAAACGAGGATTTCAAGCAGTTAGGGTGAGCAGGTGAGCAAAGCTAGCAGACGACCAGCCATTTTGTTAAGCGGAGACGCTCATAATTTACTAGCCCGGTAGGTGGCGTTTCGTTTATGGGACGCGCGAACCAGTTAGTAAACACGGAAACAGTCAGTTGCATGTCTAGTAAAAACACAGTCCGCGCGCCCTCTATGTTTGGAAGGGCTGCGGTATAAAGCCTACATATAATATAGGGACTGAAATGCAACATGTGTTCAGAAAGTCTGGTGCTCTTCAGTTTTAAATCCATTTCTGTTCTATGTGTTTTGTCCCAAATGAACGTATAGTTCCGTTATAGATTTTCGTAAAATTCGTGATCTTTCATAAACAGCATAAATTTGTAAATGTCTCATCTTTCGTCGTTACTAATACGCCAATAGAATGCGTTGACGATATTGATATGCTTGGCTCCGTCCTTGACGACACTGTCTCGTGCAATGACGGGTCGCGCAGAGGGTCTACACTCCAGTTACTAGGATGTACGGTAAGATACTCTTCACTGCAGACAGCGGGGTGCGCGCACGCTGGAGGGCGATATCAGCAAGTGGCCGGGACTTTCAACAAGGATGATCAATCAATTAAGATGCTGGGTTGTCTGTTGGACGTAGGCCTTTCCCCCTACAGGACAATAGGGCCAGAGCACAAGGATCGCTCCACCCCTTCTGTCGCCACACATCCCACGTGACACATCCCACGTGACACATCCCAAATGTCACATGGAATACAGTTAATGGTCGGTCGCTTACTCCCATATCGGCAAAAAAACCCAGGGTGAAACGATAGATTGCTATAGCAAGTGGCCTATGATAAGGGGCTCTGTCTCTCACTAAGACTTGTCTTTGGACTTAATGGTTTGAGGATGGATGTCTGTTGTAATGTTGGGTGAGCCATATATAAGTTTCTTGCCATGCGGTTCTTGGGACTGACTGTCGCCTTGGGTCGATGTGGGGTTAGACAGCGTCCATTGCGCTCCATTGGAAGGTTAACATGACGCCGCGTGTCTCCTGTGTAAAACACCTAATTTGATCCACCTGGAGAGCTAAAAACACCTTTCTTTGTGTGGGCCGCACGGTGGTACGGCGACTGGGCCGCCCACTGGACCTCTCAGACCTGCTCAGTCTGGATACGGTCACAGGCTCCACCGCGGCACCAACTACGGGACAAATTTTACCATAGCTACTCCACACCAACCCGTGCCGCGAAGCCATGGCGTTGAGAGGAGCTCGTAAAACGTGAGTGGGATTAAGCGGCGTGTGCGTCGCTGGTCGCTCAGCGCCATGTGCAGCAGGAAGGCGGGCAGCCACCGCTAGATGGCGGCATTGTCGCGGCGAGAAAGGATGGCGGAAGTGGCCCTATTTACCGATGCATTAGCGCCCTAGGAACGAGGAAACAGAGAAAGACGCGCCAAGAAAAACTTAGCGAGAAATCGGTGGTCCCTTGTAATTGATAGGGTCACGGTGTCTGCCTACTCCAGGCGGTCACAGTGAGCGAACCACGGACGGGTCCTGCCGGGAACCAGGGAACGTGCCGCCACTACGCATGCGCAGCATGTCATGTACGTCACTACATGTCTTATGTCCGGCGTCCACTTCTCATAATGCGCATGCGCGAATCGCCTGGTGCCTGCTTGAAGTCGTTATAACAGTTAGGCAATGCTTGGCTCGGATTGCGCTGAATAGCACCTAGAGACCCCCATTGACAGTGTGCCACCTCCACGGGAGACACCTAGAGACCCCCATTGACAGTGTGCCGCCTCCTCGGGAGACACCTAGAGACCCCCATTGACAGTGTGCCGCCTCCACGGGAGACACCTAGAGACCCCCATTGACAGTGTGCCGCCTCCATGGGAGACACCTAGAGACCCCCATTGACAGTGTGCTGCCTCTATGGGAGACACCTAGAGACCCCCATTGACAGTGTACCACCTCCACGGGAGACACCTAGCGACCCCCATTGACAGTGTGCCACGTCCACAGGAGACACCTAGAGACCCCCATTGACAGTGTGCCGCCTCCTCGGGAGACACCTAGAGACCCCCATTGACAGTGTGCCGCCTCCACGGGAGACACCTAGAGACCCCCATTGACAGTGTGCCGCCTCCACGGGAGACACCTAGAGAACCCCATTGACAGTGTGCCGCCTCCTCGGGAGACACCTAGAGACCCCCATTGACAGTGTGCCACCTCCACGGGAGACACCTAGAGACCCCCATTGACAGTGTACCACCTCCACGGGAGACACCTAGAGACCCCTATTGACAGTGTGCCGCCTCCACGGGAGACACCTAGAGACCCCCATTGACAGTGTGCCACGTCCACAGGAGACACCTAGCGACCCCCATTGACAGAGTGCCGCCTCCACGGGAGACACCTAGAGACCCCCATTGACAGTGTGCCACGTCCACAGGAGACACCCAGAGACCCCGATTGACAGTGTGCCGCCTCCACGGGAGACACCTAGAGACCCCCATTGACAGTGTGTCGCCTCCTCGGGAGACACCTAGAAACCCCCATTGACAGTGTGCCGCCTCCACGGGAGACACCTAGAGACCCCCATTGACAGTGTGCCACGTCCACAGGAGACACCCAGAGACCCCGATTGACAGTGCGCCGCCTCCACGGGAGACACCTAGAGACCCCCATTGACAGTGTGTCGCCTCCTCGGGAGACACCTAGAAACCCCCATTGACAGTGTGCCGCCTCCACGGGAGACACCTAGAGACCCCCATTGACAGTGTGCCGCCTCCATGGGAGACACCTAGAGACCCCATTGACAGTGTGCCACCTCCACGGGAGACACCTAGAGACCCCCATTGACAGTGTGCCACGTCCACAGGAGACACCTAGAGACCCCCATTGACAGTGTGTCGCCTCCTCGGGAGACACCTAGAGACCCCCATTGACAGTGTGCCGCCTCCATGGGAGACACCTAGAGACCCCCATTGACAGTGTGCCACCTCCACGGGAGACACCTAGAGACCCCCATTGACAGTGTGTCGCCTCCACGGGAGACACCTAGAGACCCCCATTGACAGTGTGCCACGTCCACAGGAGACACCTAGCGACCCCCATTGACAGAGTGCCGCCTCCACGGGAGACACCTAGAGACCCCCATTGACAGTGTGCCACGTCCACAGGAGACACCCAGAGACCCCGATTGACAGTGTGCCGCCTCCACGGGAGACACCTAGAGACCCCCATTGACAGTGTGCCACCTCCATGGGAGACACCTAGAGACCCCATTGACAGTGTGCCGCCTCCACGGGAGACACCTAGAGACCCCCATTGACAGTGTGTCGCCTCCTCGGGAGACACCTAGAGACCCCCATTGACAGTGTGCCGCCTCCACGGGAGACACCTAGAGACCCCCATTGACAGTGTGCCACCTCCACGGGAGACACCTAGAGACCCCCATTGACAGTGTGCCGCCTCCTCGGGAGACACCTAGAGACCCCCATTGACAGTGTGCCGCCTCCACGGGAGACACCTAGAGACCCCCATTGACAGTGTGCCGCCTCCATGGGAGACACCTAGAGACCCCCATTGACAGTGTGCTGCCTCTATGGGAGACACCTAGAGACCCCCATTGACAGTGTACCACCTCCACGGGAGACACCTAGCGACCCCCATTGACAGTGTGCCACGTCCACAGGAGACACCTAGAGACCCCCATTGACAGTGTGCCGCCTCCTCGGGAGACACCTAGAGACCCCCATTGACAGTGTGCCGCCTCCACGGGAGACACCTAGAGACCCCCATTGACAGTGTGCCGCCTCCACGGGAGACACCTAGAGAACCCCATTGACAGTGTGCCGCCTCCTCGGGAGACACCTAGAGACCCCCATTGACAGTGTGCCACCTCCACGGGAGACACCTAGAGACCCCCATGGACAGTGTACCACCTCCACGGGAGACACCTAGAGACCCCTATTGACAGTGTGCCGCCTCCACGGGAGACACCTAGAGACCCCCATTGACAGTGTGCCACGTCCACAGGAGACACCTAGCGACCCCCATTGACAGAGTGCCGCCTCCACGGGAGACACCTAGAGACCCCCATTGACAGTGTGCCACGTCCACAGGAGACACCCAGAGACCCCGATTGACAGTGTGCCGCCTCCACGGGAGACACCTAGAGACCCCCATTGACAGTGTGTCGCCTCCTCGGGAGACACCTAGAAACCCCCATTGACAGTGTGCCGCCTCCACGGGAGACACCTAGAGACCCCCATTGACAGTGTGCCACGTCCACAGGAGACACCTAGCGACCCCCATTGACAGAGTGCCGCCTCCACGGGAGACACCTAGAGACCCCCATTGACAGTGTGCCGCCTCCACGGGAGACACCTAGAGACCCCCATTGACAGTGTGCCACGTCCACAGGAGACACCTAGCGACCCCCATTGACAGAGTGCCGCCTCCACGGGAGACACCTAGAGACCCCCATTGACAGTGTGCCACGTCCACAGGAGACACCCAGAGACCCCGATTGACAGTGTGCCGCCTCCACGGGAGACACCTAGAGACCCCCATTGACAGTGTGCCACCTCCATGGGAGACACCTAGAGACCCCATTGACAGTGTGCCGCCTCCACGGGAGACACCTAGAGACCCCCATTGACAGTGTGTCGCCTCCTCGGGAGACACCTAGAGACCCCCATTGACAGTGTGCCACCTCCACGGGAGACACCTAGAGACCCCCATTGACAGTGTGCCACCTCCACGGGAGACACCTAGAGACCCCCATTGACAGTGTGTCGCCTCCTCGGGAGACACCTAGAGACCCCCATTGACAGTGTGCCACGTCCACAGGAGACACCTAGAGACCCCCATTGACAGTGTGCCGCCTCCATGGGAGACACCTAGAGACCCCCATTGACAGTGTGCCGCCTCCTCGGGAGACACCTAGAGACCCCCATTGACAGTGTGCCACCTCCACGGGAGACACCTAGAGACCCCCATTGACAGTGTGCCGCCTCCATGGGAGACACCTAGAGACCCCATTGACAGTGTGCCACCTCCACGGGAGACACCTAGAGACCCCCATTGACAGTGTGCCACGTCCACAGGAGACACCTAGAGACCCCCATTGACAGTGTGTCGCCTCCTCGGGAGACACCTAGAGACCCCCATTGACAGTGTGCCGCCTCCATGGGAGACACCTAGAGACCCCCATTGACAGTGTGCCACCTCCACGGGAGACACCTAGAGACCCCCATTGACAGTGTGTCGCCTCCTCGGGAGACACCTAGAGACCCCCATTGACAGTGTGCCACGTCCACAGGAGACACCTAGAGACCCCCATTGACAGTGTGCCGCCTCCTCGGGAGACACCTAGAGACCCCCATTGACAGTGTGCCGCCTCCTCGGGAGACACCTAGAGACCCCCATTGACAGTGTGCCACCTCCACGGGAGACACCTAGAGACCCCCATTGACAGTGTGCCGCCTCCATGGGAGACACCTAGAGACCCCATTGACAGTGTGCCACCTCCACGGGAGACACCTAGAGACCCCCATTGACAGTGTGCCACGTCCACAGGAGACACCTAGAGACCCCCATTGACAGTGTGTCGCCTCCTCGGGAGACACCTAGAGACCCCCATTGACAGTGTGCCACGTCCACGGGAGACACCTAGAGACCCCCATTGACAGGGTGCCGCCTCCACGGGAGACACCTAGAGACCCCCATTGACAGTGTGCCGCCTGGCAGCTCCATGGGAGACACCTAGGGACCCCCATTGACAGTGTGCCACGTCCACAGGAGACACCTAGAGACCCCCATTGACAGTGTGCCGCCTCCTCGGGAGACACCTAGAGACCCCCATTGACAGTGTGCCACCTCCACGGGAGACACCTAGCGACCCCATTGACAGTGTGCCGCCTCCTCGGGAGACACCTAGAGACCCCCATTGACAGTGTGCCACGTCCACAGGAGACACCTTGAGACCCCCATTAACAGTGTGCCCCCTGGCAGCTCCATGGGAGACACCTAGAGACCCCCATTGACAGTGTGCCGCCTGGCAGCTCCACAGGAGACACCTAGAGACCCCCATTGACAGTGTGCCGCCTCCTCGGGAGACACCTAGAGACCCCCATTGACAGTGTGCCGCCTCCACGGGAGACACCTAGAGACCCCCATTGACAGTGTGCCACGTCCACAGGAGACATGTAGAGACCCCCATTGACAGTGTGCCGCCTCCACGGGAGACACCTAGAGACCCCCATTGACAGTGTGCCACGTCCACAGGAGACACCTTGAGACCCCCATTAACAGTGTGCCGCCTGGCAGCTCCATGGGAGACACCTAGAGACCCCCATTGACAGTGTGCCGCCTGGCAGCTCCACAGGAGACACCTAGAGACCCCCATTGACAGTGTGCCGCCTCCTCGGGAGACACCTAGAGACCCCCATTGACAGTGTGCCGCCTCCTCGGGAGACACCTAGAGACCCCCATTGACAGTATGCCACCTCCACGGGAGACATCTAGAGACCCCCATTGACAGTGTGCCGCCTCCACGGGAGACACCTAGAGACCCCCATTGACAGTGTGCCACCTCCACGGGAGACACCTAGAGACCCCCATTGACAGTGTGCCACCTCCACGGGAGACACCTAGAGATCCCCATTGACAGTGTGCCGCCTCCACGGGAGACAGCTAGAGACCCCCATTGACAGTGTGCCGCCTCCTCGGGAGACACCTAGAGACCCCCATTGACAGTGTGCCACCTCCACGGGAGACACCTAGAGACCCCCATTGACAGTGTACCACCTCCACGGGAGACACCTAGTAACCCCCATTGACAGTGTGCCGCCTCCACGGGAGACACCTAGAGACCCCCATTGACAGTGTGCCACGTCCACAGGAGACACCTAGCGACCCCCATTGACAGAGTGCCGCCTCCACGGGAGACACCTAGAGACCCCCATTGACAGTGTGCCACGTCCACAGGAGACACCCAGAGACCCCGATTGACAGTGTGCCGCCTCCACGGGAGACACCTAGAGACCCCCATTGACAGTGTGTCGCCTCCTCGGGAGACACCTAGAGACCCCCATTGACAGTGTGCCGCCTCCACGGGAGACACCTAGAGAACCCCATTGACAGTGTGCCACGTCCACAGGAGACACCTAGCGACCCCCATTGACAGAGTGCCGCCTCCACGGGAGACACCTAGAGACCCCCATTGACAGTGTGCCGCCTCCACGGGAGACACCTAGAGACCCCCATTGACAGTGTGCCACGTCCACAGGAGACACCTAGCGACCCCCATTGACAGAGTGCCGCCTCCACGGGAGACACCTAGAGACCCCCATTGACAGTGTGCCACGTCCACATGAGACACCCAGAGACCCCGATTGACAGTGTGCCGCCTCCACGGGAGACACCTAGAGACCTCCATTGACAGTGTGCCACCTCCACAGGAGACACCTAGAGACCCCCATTGACAGTGTGCCGCCTCCATGGGAGACACCTAGAGACCCCCATTGACAGTGTGTCGCCTCCTCGGGAGACACCTAGAGACCCCCATTGACAGTGTGCCGCCTCCACGGGAGACACCTAGAGACCCCCATTGACAGTGTGCCACCTCCACGGGAGACACCTAGAGACCCCCATTGACAGTGTGTCGCCTCCTCGGGAGACACCTAGAGACCCCCATTGACAGTGTGCCACGTCCACAGGAGACACCTAGAGACCCCCATTGACAGTGTGCCGCCTCCATGGGAGACACCTAGAGACCCCCATTGACAGTGTGCCGCCTCCTCGGGAGACACCTAGAGACCCCCATTGACAGTGTGCCACCTCCACGGGAGACACCTAGAGACCCCCATTGACAGTGTGCCGCCTCCATGGGAGACACCTAGAGACCCCATTGACAGTGTGCCACCTCCACGGGAGACACCTAGAGACCCCCATTGACAGTGTGCCACGTCCACAGGAGACACCTAGAGACCCCCATTGACAGTGTGTCGCCTCCTCGGGAGACACCTAGAGACCCCCATTGACAGTGTGCCACGTCCACGGGAGACACCTAGAGACCCCCATTGACAGTGTGCCGCCTCCACGGGAGACACCTAGAGACCCCCATTGACAGTGTGCCGCCTGGCAGCTCCATGGGAGACACCTAGAGACCCCCATTGACAGTGTGCCACGTCCACAGGAGACACCTAGAGACCCCCATTGACAGTGTGCCGCCTCCTCGGGAGACACCTAGAGACCCCCATTGACAGTGTGCCACCTCCACGGGAGACACCTAGCGACCCCCATTGACAGTGTGCCGCCTCCACGGGAGACACCTAGAGACCCCCATTGACAGTGTGCCACGTCCACAGGAGACACCTTGAGACCCCCATTAACAGTGTGCCGTCTGGCAGCTCCATGGGAGACACCTAGAGACCCCCATTGACAGTGTGCCGCCTGGCAGCTCCACAGGAGACACCTAGAGACCCCCATTGACAGTGTGCCGCCTCCTCGGGAGACACCTAGAGACCCCCATTGACAGTGTGCCGCCTCCACGGGAGACACCTAGAGACCCCCATTGACAGTGTGCCACGTCCACAGGAGACATCTAGAGACCCCCATTGACAGTGTGCCGCCTCCACGGGAGACACCTAGAGACCCCCATTGACAGTGTGCCACGTCCACAGGAGACACCTTGAGACCCCCATTAACAGTGTGCCGCCTGGCAGCTCCATGGGAGACACCTAGAGACCCCCATTGACAGTGTGCCGCCTGGCAGATCCAGAGGAGACACCTAGAGACCCCCATTGACAGTGTGCCGCCTCCTCGGGAGACACCTAGAGACCCCCATTGACAGTGTGCCGCCTCCTCGGGAGACACCTAGAGACCCCCATTGACAGTGTGCCACCTCCACGGGAGACATCTAGAGACCCCCATTGACAGTGTGCCGCCTCCACGGGAGACACCTAGAGACCCCCATTGACAGTGTGCCACCTCCACGGGAGACACCTAGAGACCCCCATTGACAGTGTGCCACCTCCACGGGAGACACCTAGAGACCCCCATTGACAGTGTGCCACCTCCTCGGGAGACACCTAGAGACCCCCATTGACAGTGTGCCGCCTCCATGGGAGACACCTAGAGACCCCATTGACAGTGTGCCACCTCCACGGGAGACACCTAGAGACCCCCATTGACAGTGTGCCACGTCCACAGGAGACACCTTGAGACCCCCATTAACAGTGTGCCGCCTGGCAGCTCCATGGGAGACACCTAGAGACCCCCATTGACAGTGTGCCACCTCCACGGGAGACACCTAGAGACCCCCATTGACAGTGTGCCACGTCCACAGGAGACACCTAGCGACCCCCATTGACAGAGTGCCGCCTCCACGGGAGACACCTAGAGACCCCCATTGACAGTGTGCCACGTCCACATGAGACACCCAGAGACCCCGATTGACAGTGTGCCGCCTCCACGGGAGACACCTAGAGACCTCCATTGACAGTGTGCCACCTCCACAGGAGACACCTAGAGACCCCCATTGACAGTGTGCCGCCTCCATGGGAGACACCTAGAGACCCCCATTGACAGTGTGTCGCCTCCTCGGGAGACACCTAGAGACCCCCATTGACAGTGTGCCGCCTCCACGGGAGACACCTAGAGACCCCCATTGACAGTGTGCCACCTCCACGGGAGACACCTAGAGACCCCCATTGACAGTGTGTCGCCTCCTCGGGAGACACCTAGAGACCCCCATTGACAGTGTGCCACGTCCACAGGAGACACCTAGAGACCCCCATTGACAGTGTGCCGCCTCCATGGGAGACACCTAGAGACCCCCATTGACAGTGTGCCGCCTCCTCGGGAGACACCTAGAGACCCCCATTGACAGTGTGCCGCCTCCATGGGAGACACCTAGAGACCCCATTGACAGTGTGCCACCTCCACGGGAGACACCTAGAGACCCCCATTGACAGTGTGCCACGTCCACAGGAGACACCTAGAGACCCCCATTGACAGTGTGTCGCCTCCTCGGGAGACACCTAGAGACCCCCATTGACAGTGTGCCACGTCCACGGGAGACACCTAAAGACCCCCATTGACAGTGTGCCGCCTCCACGGGAGACACCTAGAGACCCCCATTGACAGTGTGCCGCCTGGCAGCTCCATGGGAGACACCTAGAGACCCCCATTGACAGTGTGCCACGTCCACAGGAGACACCTAGAGACCCCCATTGACAGTGTGCCGCCTCCTCGGGAGACACCTAGAGACCCCCATTGACAGTGTGCCACCTCCACGGGAGACACCTAGCGACCCCCATTGACAGTGTGCCGCCTCCTCGGGAGACACCTAGAGACCCCCATTGACAGTGTGCCACGTCCACAGGAGACACCTTGAGACCCCCATTAACAGTGTGCCGTCTGGCAGCTCCATGGGAGACACCTAGAGACCCCCATTGACAGTGTGCCGCCTCCTCGGGAGACACCTAGAGACCCCCATTGACAGTGTGCCGCCTCCACGGGAGACACCTAGAGACCCCCATTGACAGTGTGCCACGTCCACAGGAGACATCTAGAGACCCCCATTGACAGTGTGCCGCCTCCACGGGAGACACCTAGAGACCCCCATTGACAGTGTGCCACGTCCACAGGAGACACCTTGAGACCCCCATTAACAGTGTGCCGCCTGGCAGCTCCATGGGAGACACCTAGAGACCCCCATTGACAGTGTGCCGCCTGGCAGATCCAGAGGAGACACCTAGAGACCCCCATTGACAGTGTGCCGCCTCCTCGGGAGACACCTAGAGACCCCCATTGACAGTGTGCCGCCTTCTCGGGAGACACCTAGAGACCCCCATTGACAGTTTGCCACCTCCACGGGAGACATCTAAAGACCCCCATTGACAGTGTGCCGCCTCCACGGGAGACACCTAGAGACCCCCATTGACAGTGTGCCACCTCCACGGGAGACACCTAGAGACCCCCATTGACAGTGTGCCACCTCCACGGGAGACACCTAGAGACCCCCATTGACAGTGTGCCACCTCCACGGGAGACACCTAGAGACCCCCATTGACAGTGTGCCGCCTCCATGGGAGACACCTAGAGACCCCATTGACAGTGTGCCACCTCCACGGGAGACACCTAGAGACCCCCATTGACAGTGTGCCACGTCCACAGGAGACACCTTGAGACCCCCATTAACAGTGTGCCGCCTGGCAGCTCCATGGGAGACACCTAGAGACCCCCATTGACAGTGTGCCACGTCCACAGGAGACACCTAGAGACCCCCATTGACAGTGTGCCGCCTCCTCGGGAGACACCTAGAGACCCCCATTGACAGTGTGCCACCTCCACGGGAGACACCTAGCGACCCCCATTGACAGTGTGCCGCCTCCTCGGGAGACACCTAGAGACCCCCATTGACAGTGTGCCACGTCCACAGGAGACACCTTGAGACCCCCATTAACAGTGTGCCGTCTGGCAGCTCCATGGGAGACACCTAGAGACCCCCATTGACAGTGTGCCGCCTGGCAGCTCCACAGGAGACACCTAGAGACCCCCATTGACAGTGTGCCGCCTCCTCGGGAGACACCTAGAGACCCCCATTGACAGTGTGCCGCCTCCACGGGAGACACCTAGAGACCCCCATTGACAGTGTGCCACGTCCACAGGAGACATCTAGAGACCCCCATTGACAGTGTGCCGCCTCCACGGGAGACACCTAGAGACCCCCATTGACAGTGTGCCACGTCCACAGGAGACACCTTGAGACCCCCATTAACAGTGTGCCGCCTGGCAGCTCCATGGGAGACACCTAGAGACCCCCATTGACAGTGTGCCGCCTGGCAGATCCAGAGGAGACACCTAGAGACCCCCATTGACAGTGTGCCGCCTCCTCGGGAGACACCTAGAGACCCCCATTGACAGTGTGCCGCCTCCTCGGGAGACACCTAGAGACCCCCATTGACAGTGTGCCACCTCCACGGGAGACATCTAGAGACCCCCATTGACAGTGTGCCGCCTCCACGGGAGACACCTAGAAACCCCCATTGACAGTGTGCCACCTCCACGGGAGACACCTAGAGACCCCCATTGACAGTGTGCCACCTCCACGGGAGACACCTAGAGACCCCCATTGACAGTGTGCCACCTCCACGGGAGACACCTAGAGACCCCATTGACAGTGTGCCACGTCCACAGGAGACACCTTGAGACCCCCATTGACAGTGTGCCGCCTGGCAGCTCCATGGGAGACACCTAGAGACCCCCATTGACAGTGTGCCGCCTGGCAGCTCCATGGGAGACACCTAGAGACCCCCATTGACAGTGTGCCACCTCCACGGGAGACATCTAGAGACCCCCATTGACAGTGTGCCGCCTCCACGGGAGACACCTAGAGACCCCCATTGACAGTGTGCCGCCTCCTCGGGAGACACCTAGAGACCCCCATTGACAGTGTGCCGCTTCCACGGGAGACACCTAGAGACCCCCATTGACAGTGTGCCACGTCCACAAGAGACACCTAGAGACCCCCATTGACAGTGTGCCGCCTCCACGGGAGACACCTAGAGACCCCCATTGACAGTGTGCCGCCTGGCGGCTCCACGGGAGACACCTAAAGACCCCCATTGACAGTGTGCCACCTCCACGGGAGACACATAGAGACCCCCATTGACAGTGTGCCGCCTCCACGGGAGACACATAGAGACCCCCATTGACAGTGTGCCGCCTGGCAGCTCCACGGGAGACACCTAAAGACCCCCATTGACAGTGTGCCACCTCCACGGGAGACATCTAGAGACCCCCATTGACAGTGTGCCACCTCCACGGGAGACACCTAGAGACCCCCATTGACAGTGTGCCACCTCCACATGAGACATCTAGAGACCCCCATTGACAGTGTGCCGCCTCCACGGGAGACACCTAGAGACCCCCATTGACAGTGTGCCACCTCCACGGGAGACACCTAGAGACCCCCATTGACAGTGTGCCACCTCCACGGGAGACATCTAGAGACCCCCATTGACAGTGTGCCGCCTCCTCGGGAGACACCTAGAGACCCCCATTGACAGTGTGCCGCCTCCTCGGGAGACACATAGAGACCCCCATTGACAGTGTGCCGCCTCCACAGGAGACACCTAGAGACCCCCATTGACAGTGTGCCGCCTCCACGGGAGACACATAGAGACCCCCATTGACAGTGTGCCGCCTGGCAGCTCCACGGGAGACACCTAAAGACCCCCATTGACAGTGTGCCACCTCCACGGGAGACACATAGAGACCCCCATTGACAGTGTGCCGCCTCCACGGGAGACACATAGAGACCCCCATTGACAGTGTGCCGCCTGGCAGCTCCACGGGAGACACCTAAAGACCCCCATTGACAGTGTGCCACCTCCACGGGAGACATCTAGAGACCCCCATTGACAGTGTGCCACCTCCACGGGAGACACCTAGAGACCCCCATTGACAGTGTGCCACCTCCACGGGAGACATCTAGAGACCCCCATTGACAGTGTGCCGCCTCCACGGGAGACACCTAGAGACCCCCATTGACAGTGTGCCACCTCCACGGGAGACACCTAGAGACCCCCATTGACAGTGTGCCGCCTCCTCGGGAGACACCTAGAGACCCCCATTGACAGTGTGCCGCCTCCTCGGGAGACACATAGAGACCCCCATTGACAGTGTGCCGCCTCCACATGAGACATCTAGAGACCCCCATTGACAGTGTGCCGCCTCCACGGGAGACACCTAGAGACCCCCATTGACAGTGTGCCACCTCCACGGGAGACACCTAGAGACCCCCATTGACAGTGTGCCACCTCCACGGGAGACATCTAGAGACCCCCATTGACAGTGTGCCGCCTCCTCGGGAGACACCTAGAGACCCCCATTGACAGTGTGCCGCCTCCTCGGGAGACACATAGAGACCCCCATTGACAGTGTGCCGCCTCCACAGGAGACACCTAGAGACCCCCATTGACAGTGTGCCGCCTCCACGGGAGACACATAGAGACCCCCATTGACAGTGTGCCGCCTGGCAGCTCCACGGGAGACACCTAAAGACCCCCATTGACAGTGTGCCACCTCCACGGGAGACACATAGAGACCCCCATTGACAGTGTGCCGCCTCCACGGGAGACACATAGAGACCCCCATTGACAGTGTGCCGCCTGGCAGCTCCACGGGAGACACCTAAAGACCCCCATTGACAGTGTGCCACCTCCACGGGAGACATCTAGAGACCCCCATTGACAGTGTGCCACCTCCACGGGAGACACCTAGAGACCCCCATTGACAGTGTGCCACCTCCACGGGAGACATCTAGAGACCCCCATTGACAGTGTGCCGCCTCCACGGGAGACACCTAGAGACCCCCATTGACAGTGTGCCACCTCCACGGGAGACACCTAGAGACCCCCATTGACAGTGTGCCGCCTCCTCGGGAGACACCTAGAGACCCCCATTGACAGTGTGCCGCCTCCTCGGGAGACACATAGAGACCCCCATTGACAGTGTGCCGCCTCCACAGGAGACACCTAGAGACCCCCATTGACAGTGTGCCGCCTCCACGGGAGACACCTAGAGACCCCCATTGACAGTGTGCCGCCTCCTCGGGAGACACATAGAGACCCCCATTGACAGTGTGCCGCCTCCACAGGAGACACCTAGAGACCCCCATTGACAGTGTGCCGCCTCCACGGGAGACACCTAGAGACCCCCATTGACAGTGTGCCGCCTGGCAGCTCCACGGGAGACACCTAGAGACCCCCATTGACAGTGTGCCGCCTCCACGGGAGACACCTTGAGACCCCCATTGACAGTGTGCCGCCTCCTCGGGAGACACCTTGAGACCCCCATTGACAGTGTGCCACGTCCATGGGAGACACCTAGAGACCCCATTGACAGTGTGCCACCTCCACGGGAGACACCTAGAGACCCCCATTGACAGTGTGCCACGTCCACAGGAGACACCTAGAGACCCCCATTGACAGTGTGTCGCCTCCTCGGGAGACACCTAGAGACCCCCATTGACAGTGTGCCACGTCCACGGGAGACACCTAAAGACCCCCATTGACAGTGTGCCGCCTCCACGGGAGACACCTAGAGACCCCCATTGACAGTGTGCCGCCTGGCAGCTCCATGGGAGACACCTAGAGACCCCCATTGACAGTGTGCCACGTCCACAGGAGACACCTAGAGACCCCCATTGACAGTGTGCCGCCTCCTCGGGAGACACCTAGAGACCCCCATTGACAGTGTGCCACCTCCACGGGAGACACCTAGCGACCCCCATTGACAGTGTGCCGCCTCCTCGGGAGACACCTAGAGACCCCCATTGACAGTGTGCCACGTCCACAGGAGACACCTTGAGACCCCCATTAACAGTGTGCCGTCTGGCAGCTCCATGGGAGACACCTAGAGACCCCCATTGACAGTGTGCCGCCTCCTCGGGAGACACCTAGAGACCCCCATTGACAGTGTGCCGCCTCCACGGGAGACACCTAGAGACCCCCATTGACAGTGTGCCACGTCCACAGGAGACATCTAGAGACCCCCATTGACAGTGTGCCGCCTCCACGGGAGACACCTAGAGACCCCCATTGACAGTGTGCCACGTCCACAGGAGACACCTTGAGACCCCCATTAACAGTGTGCCGCCTGGCAGCTCCATGGGAGACACCTAGAGACCCCCATTGACAGTGTGCCGCCTGGCAGATCCAGAGGAGACACCTAGAGACCCCCATTGACAGTGTGCCGCCTCCTCGGGAGACACCTAGAGACCCCCATTGACAGTGTGCCGCCTCCTCGGGAGACACCTAGAGACCCCCATTGACAGTGTGCCACCTCCACGGGAGACATCTAAAGACCCCCATTGACAGTGTGCCGCCTCCACGGGAGACACCTAGAGACCCCCATTGACAGTGTGCCACCTCCACGGGAGACACCTAGAGACCCCCATTGACAGTGTGCCACCTCCACGGGAGACACCTAGAGACCCCCATTGACAGTGTGCCACCTCCACGGGAGACACCTAGAGACCCCCATTGACAGTGTGCCGCCTCCATGGGAGACACCTAGAGACCCCATTGACAGTGTGCCACCTCCACGGGAGACACCTAGAGACCCCCATTGACAGTGTGCCACGTCCACAGGAGACACCTTGAGACCCCCATTAACAGTGTGCCGCCTGGCAGCTCCATGGGAGACACCTAGAGACTCCCATTGACAGTGTGCCACGTCCACAGGAGACACCTAGAGACCCCCATTGACAGTGTGCCGCCTCCTCGGGAGACACCTAGAGACCCCCATTGACAGTGTGCCACCTCCACGGGAGACACCTAGCGACCCCCATTGACAGTGTGCCGCCTCCTCGGGAGACACCTAGAGACCCCCATTGACAGTGTGCCACGTCCACAGGAGACACCTTGAGACCCCCATTAACAGTGTGCCGTCTGGCAGCTCCATGGGAGACACCTAGAGACCCCCATTGACAGTGTGCCGCCTGGCAGCTCCACAGGAGACACCTAGAGACCCCCATTGACAGTGTGCCGCCTCCTCGGGAGACACCTAGAGACCCCCATTGACAGTGTGCCGCCTCCACGGGAGACACCTAGAGACCCCCATTGACAGTGTGCCACGTCCACAGGAGACATCTAGAGACCCCCATTGACAGTGTGCCGCCTCCACGGGAGACACCTAGAGACCCCCATTGACAGTGTGCCACGTCCACAGGAGACACCTTGAGACCCCCATTAACAGTGTGCCGCCTGGCAGCTCCATGGGAGACACCTAGAGACCCCCATTGACAGTGTGCCGCCTGGCAGATCCAGAGGAGACACCTAGAGACCCCCATTGACAGTGTGCCGCCTCCTCGGGAGACACCTAGAGACCCCCATTGACAGTGTGCCGCCTCCTCGGGAGACACCTAGAGACCCCCATTGACAGTGTGCCACCTCCACGGGAGACATCTAGAGACCCCCATTGACAGTGTGCCGCCTCCACGGGAGACACCTAGAAACCCCCATTGACAGTGTGCCACCTCCACGGGAGACACCTAGAGACCCCCATTGACAGTGTGCCACCTCCACGGGAGACACCTAGAGACCCCCATTGACAGTGTGCCACCTCCACGGGAGACACCTAGAGACCCCATTGACAGTGTGCCACGTCCACAGGAGACACCTTGAGACCCCCATTGACAGTGTGCCGCCTGGCAGCTCCATGGGAGACACCTAGAGACCCCCATTGACAGTGTGCCGCCTGGCAGCTCCATGGGAGACACCTAGAGACCCCCATTGACAGTGTGCCACCTCCACGGGAGACATCTAGAGACCCCCATTGACAGTGTGCCGCCTCCACGGGAGACACCTAGAGACCCCCATTGACAGTGTGCCGCCTCCTCGGGAGACACCTAGAGACCCCCATTGACAGTGTGCCGCTTCCACGGGAGACACCTAGAGACCCCCATTGACAGTGTGCCACGTCCACAAGAGACACCTAGAGACCCCCATTGACAGTGTGCCGCCTCCACGGGAGACACCTAGAGACCCCCATTGACAGTGTGCCGCCTGGCGGCTCCACGGGAGACACCTAAAGACCCCCATTGACAGTGTGCCACCTCCACGGGAGACACATAGAGACCCCCATTGACAGTGTGCCGCCTCCACGGGAGACACATAGAGACCCCCATTGACAGTGTGCCGCCTGGCAGCTCCACGGGAGACACCTAAAGACCCCCATTGACAGTGTGCCACCTCCACGGGAGACATCTAGAGACCCCCATTGACAGTGTGCCACCTCCACGGGAGACACCTAGAGACCCCCATTGACAGTGTGCCACCTCCACATGAGACATCTAGAGACCCCCATTGACAGTGTGCCGCCTCCACGGGAGACACCTAGAGACCCCCATTGACAGTGTGCCACCTCCACGGGAGACACCTAGAGACCCCCATTGACAGTGTGCCACCTCCACGGGAGACATCTAGAGACCCCCATTGACAGTGTGCCGCCTCCTCGGGAGACACCTAGAGACCCCCATTGACAGTGTGCCGCCTCCTCGGGAGACACATAGAGACCCCCATTGACAGTGTGCCGCCTCCACAGGAGACACCTAGAGACCCCCATTGACAGTGTGCCGCCTCCACGGGAGACACATAGAGACCCCCATTGACAGTGTGCCGCCTGGCAGCTCCACGGGAGACACCTAAAGACCCCCATTGACAGTGTGCCACCTCCACGGGAGACACATAGAGACCCCCATTGACAGTGTGCCGCCTCCACGGGAGACACATAGAGACCCCCATTGACAGTGTGCCGCCTGGCAGCTCCACGGGAGACACCTAAAGACCCCCATTGACAGTGTGCCACCTCCACGGGAGACATCTAGAGACCCCCATTGACAGTGTGCCACCTCCACGGGAGACACCTAGAGACCCCCATTGACAGTGTGCCACCTCCACGGGAGACATCTAGAGACCCCCATTGACAGTGTGCCGCCTCCACGGGAGACACCTAGAGACCCCCATTGACAGTGTGCCACCTCCACGGGAGACACCTAGAGACCCCCATTGACAGTGTGCCGCCTCCTCGGGAGACACCTAGAGACCCCCATTGACAGTGTGCCGCCTCCTCGGGAGACACATAGAGACCCCCATTGACAGTGTGCCGCCTCCACATGAGACATCTAGAGACCCCCATTGACAGTGTGCCGCCTCCACGGGAGACACCTAGAGACCCCCATTGACAGTGTGCCACCTCCACGGGAGACACCTAGAGACCCCCATTGACAGTGTGCCACCTCCACGGGAGACATCTAGAGACCCCCATTGACAGTGTGCCGCCTCCTCGGGAGACACCTAGAGACCCCCATTGACAGTGTGCCGCCTCCTCGGGAGACACATAGAGACCCCCATTGACAGTGTGCCGCCTCCACAGGAGACACCTAGAGACCCCCATTGACAGTGTGCCGCCTCCACGGGAGACACATAGAGACCCCCATTGACAGTGTGCCGCCTGGCAGCTCCACGGGAGACACCTAAAGACCCCCATTGACAGTGTGCCACCTCCACGGGAGACACATAGAGACCCCCATTGACAGTGTGCCGCCTCCACGGGAGACACATAGAGACCCCCATTGACAGTGTGCCGCCTGGCAGCTCCACGGGAGACACCTAAAGACCCCCATTGACAGTGTGCCACCTCCACGGGAGACATCTAGAGACCCCCATTGACAGTGTGCCACCTCCACGGGAGACACCTAGAGACCCCCATTGACAGTGTGCCACCTCCACGGGAGACATCTAGAGACCCCCATTGACAGTGTGCCGCCTCCACGGGAGACACCTAGAGACCCCCATTGACAGTGTGCCACCTCCACGGGAGACACCTAGAGACCCCCATTGACAGTGTGCCGCCTCCTCGGGAGACACCTAGAGACCCCCATTGACAGTGTGCCGCCTCCTCGGGAGACACATAGAGACCCCCATTGACAGTGTGCCGCCTCCACAGGAGACACCTAGAGACCCCCATTGACAGTGTGCCGCCTCCACGGGAGACACCTAGAGACCCCCATTGACAGTGTGCCGCCTCCTCGGGAGACACATAGAGACCCCCATTGACAGTGTGCCGCCTCCACAGGAGACACCTAGAGACCCCCATTGACAGTGTGCCGCCTGCACGGGAGACACCTAGAGACCCCCATTGACAGTGTGCCGCCTGGCAGCTCCACGGGAGACACCTAGAGACCCCCATTGACAGTGTGCCGCCTCCACGGGAGACACCTTGAGACCCCCATTGACAGTGTGCCGCCTCCTCGGGAGACACCTTGAGACCCCCATTGACAGTGTGCCGCCTGCCACGATATGCAAAGCGCCATTCGGTGCGACCTGGGCCTCTACCCGTCTGTCGCTCCCGCGGGCACGGTCACTCACCATTACCAACGACAGTGGCGCCATTGCTTTGCCGCGGGCGGCTTGTAAACTAAGTGACGGACATCGGCCCATGTCGGGTGAGGTGGGAGGTGGAAGGTTGCGGGGGTAGGGGGTTAGATCTGGGTAGAGGGGTTATGGGTGCAGAGGGGATCTGGGCCAAGCGGGTATTTGTGTATTATTTTGTGTATTGTCTTGGCCTTTAAGCCACGTCCACATGTTGTAGTGTGCATAGCCCAGGGTGGCGCATAGCACGGCCTTCAAGCTGCCATCATCGGCGCCATTGTGTTCACACTACAGTAAGGACCACGCATGAAAGAGGACTGAACCCACTGCCTTCTTATCTCCTGTTTAAAGTAATATGTTCCGTTTGGTATTCTGAGGATGTCGGTGTGATGTCGACCGCGGCTCGCTAGGACGTCCGCGCGCGATAAGATAGTCCGCGCAGTTTTATGTTGAAATTGTGGTTTTACAGACTCAACGAGATATAAGTTTTTAGATACTTTTCGTCTTGATTATAAAATGTAAAAAATCTAAGATGGCGCATGTTAGTAGGCTGCTTTAAGTCGTATGTGCAAGAACACAAGGACGTGGCAGGACAGGTAGGGGGTGTTTACAATGGTATCATGGATCCGTATTGTAGGGATCCAAATCATATCTCAACAGCTGGCCCTTGTGTTCTGGTAAGTAATTGTCTACAATTTCCACTTTACTTTTCCAATGACGTCCAATCACCCCCGCCTATTATCCCGCGTGAGAGTACACCTGGTCCCAACGGGGGTGATGGAGCCGTTCTTACCTTGCCATGACCAATCTAATATGCTACCCACCAGCTGCTATCAATATCCTGTACAGCACATCCTAATAGGTGGCGACACCATGCAATCCTAACACTACACCGGCAGGCGACATATATACATACCCCGGGGTATGTTCCTAAGAATACATCGGCAGGCGACATATATACATACCCCGGGGTATGTTCCTAAGACTACATCGGCAGGCGACATATATATATACCCCGGGGTATGTTCCTAAGACTACACCGGCAGGCGACATATATATATACCCCGGGGTATGTTCCTAAGACTACATCGGCAGGCGACATATATACATACCCCGGGGTATGTTCCTAAGACTACACTGGCAGGCGACATATATATATACCCCGGGGTATGTTCCTAAGACTACACCGGCAGGCGACATATATATATACCCCAGGGTATGTTCCTAAGACTACACCGGCATGCGACATATATATATACCCAGAGGTATGTTCCTAAGACTACACCCGCAGGCGACATATATATATACCCCGGGGTATGTTCCTAAGACTACACCGGCAGGCGACATATATATATACCCCGGGGTATGTTCCTAAGACTACACTGGCAGGCGATATATATATATACCCCGGGGTATGTTCCTAAGACTACACTGGCAGGCGACATATATATATACCCCGGGGTATGTTCCTAAGACTACACCGGCAGGCGACATATATATATACCCCGGGGTATGTTCCTAAGACTACATCGGCAGGCGACATATATACATACCCCGGGGTATGTTCCTAAGACTACACTGGCAGGCGACATATATATATACTCTGGGGTATGTTCCTAAGACTACACCGGCAGGCGACATATATATATACCCCGGGGTATGTTCCTAAGACTACACCGGCAGGCGACATATATATATACCCCGGGGTATGTTCCTAAGACTACACCGGCATGCGACATATATATATACCCAGGGGTATGTTCCTAAGACTACACCGGCAGGCGACATATATATATACCCCGGGGTATGTTCCTAAGACTACACTGGCATGCGACATATATATATACCCAGGGGTATGTTCCTAAGACTACACCGGCAGGCGACATATATATATACACTGGGGTATGTTCCTAAGACTACACCGGCAGGCGACATATATATATACCCCGGGGTATGTTCCTAAGACTACACCGGCAGGCGACATATATATATACACTGGGGTATGTTCCTAAGACTACACCGGCAGGCGACATATATATATACCCCGGGGTATGTTCCTAAGACTACACCGGCAGGCGACATATATATATACCCCAGGGTATGTTCTATAGACTAAACCGGCAGGCGACATATATATATACCCCGGGGTATGTTCCTAAGACTACACCGGCAGGCGACATATATATATATACCCCGGGGTATGTTCCTAAGACTACACCGGCAGGCGACATATATATATACCCCGGGGTATGTTCCTGAGACTACACCGGCAGGCGACATATATATATATATACCCCGGGGTATGTTCCTAAGACTACACTGGCAGGCGACATATATATATACCCCGGGGTATGTTTCTAAGACTACACCGGCAGGCGACATATATATATACACTGGGGTATGTTCCTAAGACTACACCGGCAGGCGACATATATATATACCCCGGGGTATGTTCCTAAGACTACACCGGCAGGCGACATATATATATACCCCAGGGTATGTTCCTTAGACTAAACCGGCAGGCGACATATATATATACCCCGGGGTATGTTCCTAAGACTACACCGGCAGGCGACATATATATATATACCCCGGGGTATGTTCCTAAGACTACACCGGCAGGCGACATATATATATACCCCGGGGTATGTTCCTGAGACTACACCGGCAGGCGACATATATATATATATACCCCGGGGTATGTTCCTAAGACTACACTGGCAGGCGACATATATATATACCCCGGGGTATGTTTCTAAGACTACACCGGCAGTCGACATATATATATACCCCGGGGTATGTTCCTAAGACTACACCGGCAGGCGACATATATAAATACCCCCTGGTATGTTCCTAAGACTACACCGGCAGGCGACATATATATATACCCCGGGGTATGTTCCTGAGACTACACCGGCAAGCGACATATATATATACCTCAGGGTAAGTTCCTAAGACTAAACGGCAGGCGACATATATATATACCCCGGGGTATGTTCCTAAGACTACCCCGGCAGGCGACATATATATATACCCAGGGGTATGTTCCTAAGACTACACAGGCAGGCGACATATATATATACCCCAGGGTATGTTCCTAAGACTACACCGGCAGGCGACATATATATATACCCCGGGGTATGTTCCTAAGACTACACTGGCAGGCGACATATATATATACCCCGGGGTATGTTCCTAAGACTACACTGGCAGGCGACATATATATATACCCCGGGGTATGTTCCTAAGACTACACCGGCAGGCGACATCTATATATACCCCGGGGTATGTTCCTAAGACTACACCGGCAGGCGACATATATATATACCCCAGGGTATGTTCCTAAGACTACACCGGCAGGCGACATATATATATACCCCGGGGTATGTTCCTAAGACTACACCGGCAGGCGACATATATATATACCCCGGGGTATGTTCCTAAGACTACACTGGCAGGCGACATATATATATACCCCGGGGTATGTTCCTAAGACTACACCGGCAGGCGACATATATATATACCCCGGGGTATGTTCCTCAGGCTACACCCGCAAGCGATATATATATATACCCCGGGGTATGTTCCTAAGACTACACCGGCAGGCGACATATATATATACCCCGGGGCATGTTCCTAAGACTACACCGGCAGGCGACATATATATATACCCCGGGGTATGTTCCTAAGACTACACTGGCAGGCGACATACACCCCGGGGTATGTTCCTAAGACTACACCGGCAGGCGACATATATATATACCCCGGTGTATGTTCCTAAGACTACACCGGCAGGCGACATATATATATACCCCGGGGTATGTTCCTAAGACTACACTCGCAGGCGACATATATATATACCCCGGGGTATGTTCCTAAGACTACACCGGCAGGCGACATATATATATACCCCAGGGTATGTTCCTAAGACTAAACTGGCAGGCGACATATATATATACCCCGGGGTATGTTCCTAAGACTACACTGGCAGGCGACATATATATATACCCCGGGGTATGTTCCTAAGACTATACCGGCAGGCGACATATATATATACCCCGGGGTATGTTCCTAAGACTACACCGGCAGGCGATATATATATATACCCCGGGGTATGTTCCTAAGACTACACCGGCAGGCGACATATATATATACCCCGGGGTATGTTCCTAAGACTACACCGGCAGGCGACATATATATATACCCCGGGGTATGTTCCTAAGACTACACTGGCAGGCGACATACACCCCGGGGTATGTTCCTAAGACTACACCGGCAGGCGACATATATATATACCCCGGTGTATGTTCCTAAGACTACACCGGCAGGCGACATATATATATATCCCGGGGTATGTTCCTGAGACTACACTCGCAGGCGACATATATATATACCCCGGGGTATGTTCCTAAGACTACACCGGCAGGCGACATATATATATACCCCAGGGTATGTTCCTAAGACTAAACTGGCAGGCGACATATATATATACCCCGGGGTATGTTCCTAAGACTACACTGGCAGGCGACATATATATATACCCCGGGGTATGTTCCTAAGACTACACCGGCAGGCGACATATATATATACCCCGGGGTATGTTCCTAAGACTACACCGGCAGGCGACATATAGATATACCCCGGGGTATGTTCCTAAGACTACACTGGCAGGCGACATATATATATACCCCGGGGTATGTTCCTAAGACTACACTGGCAGGCGACATATATATATACCCCGGTGTATGTTCCTAAGACTACACCGGCAGGCGACATATATATATGCCCCGGGGTATGTTCCTAAGACTACACCGGCAGGCGACATATATATATACCCCGGGGTATGTTCCTAAGACTACACCGGCAGGCGACATATATATATACCCCGGGGTATGTTCCGAAGACTACACCGGCAGGCGACATATATATGTACCCCGGGGTATGTTCCTAAGACTACACCGGCAGGCGATATATATATATACCCCGGGGTATGTTCCTAAGACTACACCGGCAGGCGACATATATATATACCCCGGGGTATGTTCCTAAGACTACACCGGCAAGCGACATATATATATACCCCGGGGTATGTCCCTAAGACTAAACGGCAGGCGACATATATATATACCCCGGGGTATGTTCCAAAGACTACACCGGCAGGTGACATATATATATACCCCGGGGTATGTTCCTAAGACTACACAGGCAGGCGACATATATATACCCCGGGGTATGTTCCTAAGACTACACCGGCAGGCGACATATATATATACCCCGGGGTATGTTCCTAAGACTACACTGGCAGGCGAGATATATATATACCCCGGGGTATGTTCCTAAAACTACACCGGCAGGCGACATATATATATACCCCGGGGTATGTTCCTAAGACTTAACCGGCAGGCGACATATATATATACCCCGGGGTATGTTCCTAAGGCTACACCGGCAGGCGACATATATATATACCCCGGGGTAAGTTCCTAAGAATATACCGGCAGGCGACATATATATATACCCCGGGGTATGTTCCTAAGACTACACCGGCAGGCGACATATATATATACCCCGGGGTATGTTCCTACGACTACACCGGCAGGCGACATATATATATACCCCGGGGTATGTTCCTAAGACTACACCGGCAGGCGACATATATAAATACCCCGGGGTATGTTCCTAAGACTACACCGGCAGGCGACATATATATATACCCCGGGGTATGTTCCTAAGACTACACCGGCAAGCGACATATATCTATACCCCGGGGTATGTCCCTAAGACTAAACGGCAGGCGACATATATACATACCCCGGGGTATGTTCCTAAGACTACACCGGCAGGCGACATATATATATACCCCGGGGTATGTTCCTAAGACTACACAGGCAGGCGACATATATATACCCCGGGGTATGTTCCTAAAACTACACCAGCAGGCGACATATATATATACCCCGGGGTATGTTCCTAAGACTACACTGGCAGGCGACATATATATATACCCCGGGATATGTTCGTAAAACTACACCGGCAGGCGACATATATATATACCCCGGGGTATGTTCCTAAGACTACACCGGCAGGCGACATATACCCCGGGGTATGTTCCTAAGACTTAACCGGCAGGCGACATATATATATACCCCGGGGTATGTTCCGAAGACTACACCGGCAGGCGACATCTATATATACCCCGGGGTATGTTCCTAAGACTACACCGGCAGGCGAGATATATATATGCCCCGGGGCATGTTCCTAAGACTACACCGGCAGGCGACATATATATATACCCCGGGGTATGTTCCTAAGACTACACCCGCAGGCGACATATATATATACCCCGGGGTATGTTCCTAAGACTACACCGGCAGGCGACATATACATATACCCCGGGGTATGTTCCTAAGACTACACTGGCAGGCGACATATATATATACCCCGGGGTATGTTCCTAAGACTACACCGGCAGGCGACACATATATATACCCCGGGGTATGTTCCTAAGACTACACCCGCAGGCGACATATACATATACCCCAGGGTATGTTCCTAAGACTATGCCGGCAGGCGACATATATATATACCCCGGGGTATGTTCCTAAGACTAAACTGGCAGGCGACATATATATATACCCCGGGGTATGTTCCTAAGACTGCACTGGCAGGCGACATATATATATACCCCGGGGTATGTTCTTAAGACTACACCGGCAGGCGACATATATATATACCCCGGGGTATGTTCCTAAGACTACACTGGCAGGCGACATATATATATACTCCGGGGTATGTTCTTAAGACTACACTGGCAGGCGACATATATATATACCCCGGGGTATGTTCCTAAGACTACACCGGCAGGCGACATATATATATACCCCGGGGTATGTTCCTAAGACTACACCGGCAGGCGACATATATATATACCCCGGGGTATGTTCCTAAGACTACACCGGCAGGCGACATGTATGTATACCCCGGGGTATGTTCCTAAGACTACACCGGCAGACGACATATATATATACCCCGGGGTATGTTCCCAAGACTACACTGGCAGGCGACGTGTATATATATGTTCCAGGGTGTGTTTCCGCCGTGGCACCCAGCGAGTGGCCTCGTCAACGGCGTCAAGAAAACTTGACTCACGTCTCTGCTTTGAACTGATGTCCGCCATGATGCTAAAGACTAGGACGGCGATATAAGTTGAAAGGGAAGATACCAGCCAGTTTTGTTGGCATTGTATTTTTTGCGAATAACATGGGCCGGAGGGGGGTGGAGGGTCTCCACTCTATATCTGGGACTGTAGATTCTTCTTCATGCTCCCCGACGAGTCGCATATCTTCCGCCGTGTCACGGATGTGGGTGATGGCCAACGCTCCACACGCCCCGCATTGTGTTAACTTATGGTGCCACTTACTTGTGATATTGGAGTAGCCGCTAGGAAGTTATCTCGTGGGGCGATCGAGCGTGCGTCTTGTCTTGTCTTGATTCCAGCATCACTTGAACTGTTTATCGAAGCTATTGGAAATACGGTCATGTGATACCTTGTGACGTCACGCCCGGTAACATGTACAATATTGGTCATGTAATATATTGTGTCGTCATATCAATTATCAGGTGTACCACGCATGCGCTGTCCGACATAAAGCGCTCACCGGCAGAAGCGAAACTGATCTGCGGATTGTATTGGAGCACTCTTTGGAGAGCATTTTCGTCTCTGGGCACCCCTTGATTTTCAAAGATTGAAGCGTTCTAATAGGCCTATAATGAAAGGACGGTTCTAATAGGCCTATAATGAAGTGTTTTAATAGGCCTATAATGAAAGGACGGTTCTAATAGGCCTAAAATAAAAGGACGGTTCTAATAGGCCTATAATGAAAGGACGGTTCTAATATGCCTATAATGAAGTGTTCTAATGGGCCTATAATGAAAGGACGGTTCGAATGGGCCTATAATGAAAGGACGGTTCTAATAGGCCTATAATGAAAGAACGGTTCTAATAGGCCTATAATGAAAGGACGGTTCTAATAGGCCTATGATGAAAGGATGGTTCTAATATGCCTATGATGAAGGGTTCTAATAGGCCTATAATGAAAGGACGGTTCCAATAGATCTATAATGACAAGACGGTTCTAATAGGCCTATAATGAAAGGACGGTTCTAATAGGCCTATAATGAAAGGACGGTTCCGATGAAATGTATCTGAGCCACTAGGACAATCAGATTTGTTCCCCCTTTAATTGTTGACACTGCAACAATCTGTCAGAAATTGGATGTCACTTGCAATTCTCCAGATACTGCTTCCTACTTAAATGCCAGCTTCTGACAGCATTTGTCAATAGAAAAGTAAATATTGCAGCTGCCGGGTGGTTTTGGGCAAATGTTGTGGCTCGTGGCTTAGTAATTGCGGCGCTTTTCTTTCATGAAATCTGAACAATCTTTGGCAAACAGTCTGAACGATCAAACCTGTGCTTTCCGTGCCATGTGACGTATATGCAGGTTTCGGCTTGACTGTTGATAATTCTAATTATAGGCAGGTGAAGGATTCAGCTAATGATGCCGACGGATTGATATTTTTGAGAAAGGACGTGACTAGTACATGTTTTATATGTTACATTTATAATATCTGAAATAACATTTTACTCGGCGAGTTATTTTTCTCCAAAACGTAGACAATGACTGCACATATTTAAAATGTATGAGATGAAGTTAAAATATGATGAGACGTTTCTAAGGCAACGGGTGCCCAGCTACCCATAATGGCAATTTAAGATGGGTAGAATTTGTAACAAAAACTTCGGTTATTTCGTCTTACTTGTAAGCTCGCCGTAGAGCACATCGTGTGGCATGCGTTCATCTTGCATACGATGAATGTTTCCAAGCCCACGAAGATGTCTTTGTTTTACAAGAGCAAGAATGCTTGGTAGGCTGGCCCTGGCTAACACTTCAGCATTTGATGCCTTGCCCAGATAAGCCTAAAATGTTTCGCAAGCAATGAAAACGGAAATTTTTCTATTTCCTTCTTGACTACAATATGTGGTCCACGTTTCACGGCCATACAGCAGGCTGCTTGGAACACACGCCCTGTAGATTAGCATTTTGGTGCGAATGGCTAGTTTTGAATTTTGCCACCTACGTTTATTCAGCCTAACACAGGTGGTGGCTGCCTTCCCAATGCGAATGTTTATTTCCTCGTCCAGGGATAGATTATTCGTAACGGTACTTCTCAGGTAACAAAACTTATTAACCGCCTCTAAAGGCATGTTGTTAAGGGTAATCACTGGCGGTGTGATAGCCCCTTGGCTTAGCACGACTGTTTTTTAACACTTATAGTCAAAGCGAATAATGCACACGCATTTGAGAGTCGATCCATGAGTCTCTGTAGCTGGCTTTCTGAATGCGCAACCAGCGCTGCGGCGTTCGCCACTGCCTCGCGAGATTCGAAAGCCACGGAAATACCCGCAGTGTTAAATATAGGAAGATCATTGCCTATCGGAGATGTAAAAAATGGACAACTGGCAATGAAGACTCTGCTAGCAGGACTAAAGCACCCAACAGGATTTTATTCTGAACTAATTATATTTAAGCTATGAGGTGCTAATCTAAAGCAGTAAGGTCTGTAATGCGTATTGTATGGTAATGTGTGGGACTTTAGGGCGATGTGTAAGGTGTATATGATACTTTAGCAAAAGAAAATCAAATAGGTTTCTTACAGATTATTCACAAATTAATTCCATTGACTGACAGGACACTAGTGCTGGGTTTCTTAACAAAAAGCAACAAGATTTACAACAAGTTCGTCAATTCACGTTACAATTTTGTTAGGCATTTAAGAGTTTAAGCGAGGGTCCCATTTCTTTCCAAGGGTGGCGATTTTGGACGTGTACTCTAATTTATAATGATTTATAATAGTGTTTTTAATACCGATATAATTGGAAGCTATATTCATCCATTTACATCTATATATATACTTCTTGGTTATTAAAACTACATGATTAATGAGTTGGCTGTATAGGATCTTACGTTCACCTAATATACATGACTGAAGATTGAATGGTAAAGATATATTGCAACTCACTTAACTACATTGCTAAAGGAGACCACAAAGGCTTTATATGCCGGCAACTAAACTGCATATATTGTCTAGTTCGCTTCCGCAAAGTCGCATGTATCATTGGTTTTCAACTTACGTTGATAAAGAAAAATATTTGTAAGAAGTGCTCTATGTAAGATTAAATACGGGAAGCTCCTACTTTCATTAATGGTACAGTGCGATGGTAAAGTATATGTTTGACCCCATTTGCCGCTATGTAGAAGTAGAATATATTCCATAACTGTCACCACCGGGTTCAGTAGAACGCGCGTCTTGTAATTACAGCCATGTAAACAAAAGTCGTCACGTGACTCGGACCAGATGGAGACAGCGAACCACGCGACAGACTCCAGTCACTCCATTGGTTCACGATCTGACCCTGTTTTGATTCACTTTGCTTTGATTGGGTATTGACAATATCGTTACAGTGATTATGTAAGGTTATATATCAAGCCATATGTTCTGAAATTAAATGTTTGTGCACACAAGGGTTAAGCTGTGCCAAGGGAGCTCCCGGGTCGATGAAGGATGAATGGATGAAACAAGCTCCAGATTAGGTTCCCGGGCCCGGATTCGAACCCACGAACTGCGGTCTAGTGCGCTAACCACTGCATCAGGGAGCCCCCCTTTCTTTTTTTCTTTCCTTTTCACTAATTTTTGCATGATTGTGTTCCCATTTTCAGTATTTATATTTCTGTTATGTAAAGGGTCATGACCTTGGTAGCCACCCCAGCCGCCACATCCCCATCCATAACAGCGTCCTGGGTCCAGTCACCCTGGAGAACGCTAAATAATTCAGATGTTGAAGTGGCCGAGGCGGTCCAGGTGTCCACTCGAAGATAATCATCACCCGATAAATATCGCTTTGCGAGTCGTATCCTCGACACTATACCGGATATATCTACGGAACGAAATGGCCCAGGTACCAGACCCTGGTCGGTGTATATAGGGGACGAAATGACCCAGGAACCAAACCCTGGTCGGTGTATATAGGGGACGAAATGACCCAGGTACCAGACCCTGGTCGGTGTATATAGGGGACGAAATGACCCAGGTCCCCAGACCCTGGTCGGTGCATATAGGGGACAAAATGACCCAGGTACCAGACCCTGGTCGGTGTATATAGGGGACGAAATGACCCAGGTACCAGACCCTCGTCGGTGTATATAGGGGGCGAAATTACCAAGGTACCAGACCCTGGTCGGTGTATATAGGGGACGAAATTACCAAGGTACCAGACCCTGGTCGGTGTATATAGGGGGCGAAATTGCCAAGGTACCAGACCCTGGTCGGTGTATATAGGGGGCGAAATTGCCAAGGTACCAGACCCTGGTCGGTGTATATGGGGGACGAAATGACACAGGTACCAGACCCTGGTCTGTGTATATAGGGGGCGAAATGACACAGGTACCAGACCCTGGTCGGTGTATATAGAGGACGAAATGACCCAGGAACCAGACCCTGGTCGGTGTATATAGGGGACGAAATGACCCAGGTACCAGACCCTGGTCGGTGTATATAGGGGACGAAATGACCAAGGTACCAGACCCTGGTCGGTGTATATAGGGGCGAAATGACCCAGGTACCAGACCCTGGTCGGTGTATATAGGGGGCGAAATGACACAGGTACCAGACCCTGGTCGGTGTATATAGAGGACGAAATGACCCAGGAACCAGACCCTGGTCGGTGTATATAGGGGACGAAATGTCCCAGGTACCAGACCCAGGTCGGTGTATATAGGGGACGAAATGACCCAGGTACCAGACCCTGGTCGGTGTATATAGGGGACAAAATGACCCAGGTACCAGACCCTGGTCGGTGTATATAGGGGACGAAATGGCCCAGGTACCAGACCCTGGTCGGTGTATATAGGGGGCGAAATTACCAAGGTACCAGACCCTGGTCGGTGTATATAGGGGACGAAATGACACAGGTACCAGACCCTGGTCGGTGTATATAGGGGGCGAAATTACCAAGGTACCAGACCCTGGTCGGTGTATATAGGGGACGAAATGACTCAGGTACCAGACCCTGGTCGGTGTATATAGGGGACGAAATGACCCAGGTACCAGACCCTGGTCGGTGTATATAGGGGACGAAATGACCCAGGTACCAGACCCTGGTCGGTGTATATAGGGGACGAAATGACCCAGGTACCAGACCCTGGTCGGTGTATATAGGGGACGAAATGGCCCAGGTACCAGACCCTGGTCGGTGTATATAGGGGGTGAAATTACCAAGGTACCAGACCCTGGTCGGTGTATATAGGGGACGAAATGACACAGGTACCAGACCCTCGTCGGTGTATATAGGGGGCGAAATTGCCAAGGTACCAGACCCTGGTCGGTGTATATAGGGGACGAAATGACTCAGGTACCAGACCCTGGTCGGTGTATATAGGGGGCGAAATGACACAGGTACCAGACCCTGGTCGGTGTATATAGGGGACGAAATGACCCAGGTACCAGACCCTGGTCGGTGTACATAGGGGGCGAAATGACCCAGGTATCAGACCCTGGTCGGTGTATATAGGGGGCGAAATGACCCAGGAACCAGACCCTGGTCGGTGTATATAGGGGACGAAATGACCCAGGTACCAGACCCTGGTCGGTGTATATAGGGGACGAAATGACTCAGGTACCAGACCCTCGTCGGTGTATATAGGGGACGAAATGACACAGGTACCAGACCCTGGTCGGTGTATATAGGGGACGAAATAACACAGGTACCAGACCCTGGTCGGTGTATATAGGGGACGAAGTGACTCAGGTACCAGACCCTGGTCGGTGTATATAGGGGACGAAATGACACAGGTACCAGACCCTCGTCGGTGTATATAGGGGACGAAATGACTCAGGTACCAGACCCTGGTCGGTGTATATAGGGGACGAAATGACACAGGTACCAGACCCTGGTCGGTGTATATAGGGGGCGAAATGACACAGGTACCAGACCCTGGTCTGTGTTTCTCGGGACGAAATGACCCAGGTATAGTAGTATAGCTCCATGACCAGCGTCGCGACGAAATTCTCACCCGTACCCCCGCCCCTCTCCGCCCCCACACCCGGGCGAGCCATCGAAATTGGGCATTTTTTTCCCTATCTAATTCGGGGCGGTCAGGGTCTGAGTGAGGAGTAATGTGTTTCCGGTGATGACGCGGGCGTGGTGCCGGCACCGTATCTATAGCCTGGCCGCGGGCGTGGTGCCGGCACCGTATCTATAGCCTGGCCGCGGGCGTGGTGCCGGCACCGTATCTATAGCCTGGCCGCGGGCGTGGTACCGGCACCGTATCTATAGCCTGGCCGCGGGCGTGGTGCCGGCACCGTATCTATAGCCTGGCCGCGGGCGTGGCGCCGGCACGGTATCTATAGCCTGGCCGCGGGCGTGGTACCGGCACCGTATCTATAGCCTGGCCGCGGGCGTGGTGCCGGCACCGTATCTATAGCCCGGCCGCGGGCGTGGTGCCGGCACCGTAGCTATAGCCTGGCCGCGGGCGTGGTGCCGGCACCGTATCTATAGCCTGGCCGCGGGCGTGGTGCCGGCACCGTATCTATAGCCTGGCCGCGGGCGTGGTGCCGGCACCATATCTATAGCCTGGCCGCGGGCGTGGTACCGGCACGGTATCTATAGCCTGGTCGCGGGTGTGGTGCCGGCACCGTATCTATAGCCTGGCCGCGGGCGTGGTGCCGGCACCGTATCTATAACCTGGCCGCGGGCGTGGTACCGGCACGGTATCTATAGCCTGGCCGCGGGCGTGGTGCCGGCACGGTATCTATAGCCTGGCCGCGGGCGTGGTGCCGGCACCGTATCTATAGCCTGGCCGCGGGCGTGGTACCGGCACGGTATCTATAGCCTGGCCGCGGGCGTGGTGCCGGCACCGTATCTATAGCCTGGCCGCGGGCGTGGTGCCGGCACGGTATCTATAGCCTGGCCGCGGGCGTGGTACCGGCACCGTATCTATAGCCTGGCCGCGGGCGTGGTGCCGGCACGGTATCTATAGCCTGGACGCGGGCGTGGTGCCGGCACCGTATCTATAGCCTGGCCGCGGGCGTGGTGCCGGCACCGTATCTATAGCCTGGCCGCGGGCGTGGTACCGGCACCGCATCTATAGCCTGGCCGCGGGCGTGGTGCCGGCACCGTATCTATAGCCTGGCCGCGGGCGTGGTGCCGGCACCGTATCTATAGCCTGGCCGCGGGCGTGGTGCCGGCACCGTATCTATAGCCTGGCCGCGGGCGTGGTACCGGCACCGTATCTATAGCCTGGCCGCGGGCGTGGTGCCGGCACCGTATCTATAGCCTGGCCGCGGGCGTGGTACCGGCACCGTATCTATAGCCTGGCCGCGGGCGTGGTACCGGCACGGTATCTATAGCCTGGCCGCGGGCGTGGTGCCGGCACCGTATCTATAGCCTGGCCGTGGGCGTGGTGCCGGCACGGTATCTATAGCCTGGCCGCGTGAGTGGGCGACGCTAGCCCCGACAAGTAGCCAACCGATCACTGCCTAAATAATGCCTGTTTACGGTACACGTCACGTGATACAACTGCGTAATGACCCGAAGTTACCGTGGCAACGGAACAGGACTGTCGACGTATGTTTCCTAATTATCATTTATGTCAAGATCCAGATTTTTGTAAGATCCTCATATATATGTGAGATGGGTTTCTTAGAAGAGTCATTCGTCAACAGGAAAAAATGGAAATGTGGAATTACGACCGCTATGATGCACACGGGCGGATCCCATCCCACCATTCAGGGGCACAGAATCCGGGGGCACAGGATCCAGAGACACAGGATCCAAGGACACAGGATCCAGGGACACAGGATCCAGGGGCACAGGATCCAGAGACACAGGATCCAGAAACACAGGATCCAGGGACACAGGATCCAGAGACACAGGATCTAAAGACACAGGATCCAGGGGCACAGGATCCAGGGACACAGGATCCAGAGACACAGGATCCAGAAACACAGGATCCAGGGACCCAGAATCCAGAAACACAGGATTTAGGGACACAGGATCCGGGGGCACAGGATCCAGAGACACATGATCCCGGGACACAGGATCCAGAAACACAGGATCCAGGGACACAGAATCCAGAGACACAGCATCTAAAGACACAGGATCCAGGGGCACAGGATCCAAAGACACAGGATCCAGAGACACAGGATCCAGAAACACAGGATCCAGGGACACAGGATCCAGAAACACAGGATCCAGGGACACAGGATCCGGGGGCACAGGATCCAGAGACACATGATCCCGGGACACAGGATCCAGAGACACAGGATTCAAAGACACAGGATCCAGGGACACAGGATCCAAAGACACAGGATCTCGAGTCACAAGATCCAAAGACACAGGATCCAGAGACACAGGATCCAAAGACACAGGATCTCGAGTCACAAGATCCAAAGACACAGGATCCAAAGACACCGGATCCAAAGACACCGGATCCAGAGACACAGGATCCAAAGACACAGGATCCCGAGGCACAGGATCCAAAGACACAGGATCCAAAGACACCGGATCCAAAGACATAGGATCCAGGGACACATGATCCCGGGACACAGGATCCAAAGACACAGGATCCAGAGACACAGGATCCAAAGACACAGGATCTCGAGTCACAAGATCCAAAGACACAGGATCCAGAGACACAGGATCCAAAGACACAGGATCTCGAGTCACAAGATCCAAAGACACAGGATCCAAAGACACCGGATCCAAAGACACCGGATCCAGAGACACAGGATCCAAAGACACAGGATCCCGAGGCACAGGATCCAAAGACACAGGATCCAAAGACACCGGATCCAAAGACACAGGATCCAGGGACACAGGATCCCGGGGCACAGGATCCAGGGCTGATGACTGGAGATGGAGGGGGCGGGGTATCAGCTGTTTAAGGAGGGATGGGGCACGCACCGAATGACCCAGAGCCTTCGACTGGAGGTGGGGAGGTCATTACTGTGACAACAAGGTGCGCGTGGAGGTTCGCGCCGGGCAGTGATGTCTTGATGGATGGGCAAAACATCTGTCGACATCACAGTTGTGCTTACCGTGCCTGTTACGCACGTAGTTGGCCTTCTGGTCCGGCCAAGCAATCACTGCTGCCCTTAATCCTAATATCACCTCGTCAAGACCTTTCATTCCCCGATGTGATCCAATATACACCTCTGTTTTCAGCCGACACCGCTCTCTAATTCCACCACCTGTTGCCATGGATACTGCCAAATCAAATTACGCCTCTCATTTCTTTCTGTGTGTGTCGTGAGTCGCAGTAACACAACGTGCACCCGACGCCAGGGGGTGGGGGGTGCGCCCGTGTCCCGCGACCTTGACCTATGGGTTGTGCCCCCCTCTCTCCGTGACCCGCCAGGTGTCCGTCCGGTAATGACCATTGTAATGTGTTCACAGTCCGACACGGCGCCGGCTAATGTATCACCTCATTATCGCCCACTGGCGCGCCGGAACAAGTCGAATGCTGCTAGCTGACCTCTCATATGGTTGTATCTGAGTTGCTGCAGTACCTCTGCAGTATAGCCATATATGGCAATGGTTCTTCCATGTATCGTTGAGTGATGGTTATATGTTCTTTATGTTTTATTTGTCTTTCTTATTAGCTATAACTGTTCTTTACTGCAGCATGATATTTGCATATAATAATAATATTAATAATAATAATAATAATAATAATAGACTGACTGAGATTACAAATATTACATAGTATGCGTTCAAGTTGAAGTCACTTAAGAGCCATGGTGGCTGGGTGAGCTGTGTGTTTGTGTCATTTGTGATGCGTGGATGTTGCTTCATTTTACTCACTAGTTATCTCTCTCTAATTATCTATCTATTGTCAGCGTCTTGAGGAGCAACATCAAAGAATAATAATTCAAGCTAATAAAGTAGGCCTTCATTGACGCCGAATGATGTCTGTCGGGATGTGACTCCTGATATATGCTGGCATATGACTCGTGCGGTCAGTATGTAGTATGTCCTGGTGTATAAGGGAAGACACCGACCTTGATTTTTTTTTCATTTAAATCCTAATATAGGGGAAAAATAACGAGTCATGTAACGTGTTCTTTAGTTTCGAGCCTCTCGTGTTCCCCGTCTTCGTATGGGGCTGCGAGGTCTTATAGGGCTGAGAGGTCTTATAAGGCTGAGAGGTCTTATAGGGCTGAGAGGTCTTATAGGGCTGCGAGGTCTTATAGGTCTGAGAGGTCTTATAGGGCTGAGAGGTCTTATAGGGGTGAGAGGTCTTATAGGGCTGAGAGGTCTTATAGGGCTGAGAGGTCTTATAGGGCTGAGAGGTATTATAGGGCTGAGAGGCATTATAGGGCTGAGAGGTCTTATAGGGATGAGAGGTCTTATAGGGCTGAGAGGTCGTGTGATAACTTATTTATTGCGAAATGCATGGGTACAGTAGTTATATATGTCAACTGTGTATGGTAGACAATGACCTTTAAGGGCTATGGCTGACTGCCGCAGGACATGCTTGTTTAAAGGTTTTGTGTTCTTCTTCTGCTTATATGTTCTATGTCAGTTTACAACAGTGGACCTTGCCCTTGAGATGGACCTAGCCCTTGAGGTGGACTTTGCCCTTCAGGCGAACATTGCCCTAGAGATGGACCTAGCCCTCGAGGTGGACCTTGTCCTTGAGATGGACGACGCTCTTCAGAGGAACCTAGCCCTTGAGATGTACCTAGCCCTTGAGATGATGTTTGCCCTTGAGATGAACTGTGCCCTTGAGATAGACCTTGCCCTTGAGGTAGACCCTGCCCTTGAGGTGAACCTTACCTTTCAGGTTGACCTTACGCTTGGTTTGGACCTTGCCCTTCAGGTGGACATTGCCCTTGAGTTGGACCTAGCCCTTGAGATGAACTTTGCCTTTGAGATGGACCTCGTCGTTGATGCTGATGGCGGGCCCAGGCGTCATTGCTGCAAGGCGCTTTCACGTAAATGGGACGTAGGGCGCGGCTTGCAGGGGTGGGCGTACACAGCCTAAAGGATTGGATGACCCCCCCCCCCCGCCGCCGCGCCTCTCCCCCTCAGAGCGCCCGCGTCAAGCAACACATCCCATGATGCGCAGGCCGGTGAATGGTCCTGGTTGTATCCAATGTCGCTAGGCGGCGCTAGGTGTGACCAGGCGGTGAGCAGCGAGAGAGTGTTTTCCTGGCGACAACACCGACCGAGTCGCGTAGGCTGGGTCACGTGGGCTGGGTCACGTGGCATCAACACGAGAATCTCAAGCAAAACGTCGAGGTAAAGACGCGAGACTTTCCTCTTCATTTGCCATCATATAGATGGCTTGGTCGGCGATGGTCTGCCACGCAAGACATGGACTTCCGCGTTTTCACTTATTCTTTACTCCGCTAGGCTAGATGTCGCCCCGGTGACATGGACCTAATCCTTACTCCGCGAGATGTCGCCACAGTGGCATGGATCTAATCTTCACTCCGCTAGATGTCGCTCCGGTGACATGGACCTAATCTTTACTCCGCTAGATGTTCCCCGATGGCATGGAGCACATTTTCCTCCGCTAGATGTCGCCCCGGAGGAATAGTCCGTTTTCAAAGGTACATAAAGTCCGGCATGATATTGTTGCCCCGGTCACCCCATGTGCACGTCCACCGATAATACGAAGATATTAAGGCCATTTCAACCTATATATATATATAAAGAGCAAAGATCAAAGATTGCTTTTGCACATTTACTGGGCACAGTGTCTCTTCTTGTCAAAAAGGAAATACGACAGCGATATCCCAATGTAGATGACGTTGTACACAGGAAAGCCAAGCTTGTACGTGACGGCAAAAGAAAACAAAAACTTGTTCGTGACGGCAACAGAAAACACAAACTTGTACGTGACGGCAACAGAAAACACAAGCGAGCGAAGATTACTCAGCTTCACATATATTTGCAACAACAAACCCCCCTGGAAATACAAGTTCACAAGCATGGTTCACGTTCAAATCTACTTAGCTGGCAATCGGAGTGGCTGGAGTGGCTGGACGATTAAGGTGAAGTGGCGATGAAATCCGGTGAAGCTCGGGTAAGGTTCTGCCCGGCCCGATGAAGATGAAGCTCGGGTAAGGTTCGGCCCGGCCCGATGAAGATGAAGCTCGGGTAAGGTTCGGCCCGGCCCGATGAAGATGAAGCTCGGGTAAGGTTCGGCCCGGCCCGATGAAGATGAAGCTCGGGTAAGGTTCGGCCCGGCCCGATGAAGATGAAGCTCGGGTAAGGTTCGGCCCGGCCCGATGAAGATGAAGCTCGGGTAAGGTTCGGCCCGGCCCGGCGACGATGGCGGTGCAGCTCGGGTGTTTGATGACGATACGGTCCGGCCCGGCACAGATGGAAGATGACATGACGCAGCTCGGGCGGTTACGAGGCACCGTCCCTGCACGTATCGGCCATAGGACGTGGGCCTCTATTAAGACGGGAAGATCACTCGCATTAAGCCACGTGTCTGAGTTCACCCCACTCCTCAAGTGCCACACTAGCTGTTCGAGCTCTGCCACTCCTCACACGCACACTGCAACGAGTCATAATCACGAATTAATCCTATTAACCTTAATAGCAAACTGATACCAGTAACAACTCTGAAAGAGGAGGCTCAATGGTTTGTCTCATGTCTTTTGTTTCACACCACACTGTGTCTTGCCCACCCTTCTTAGACGACGTTCCTGTGTTGCCTTATCCACTGTCTAGTATAAGGAGCGGTTTAACAAGAGCCTACATAGGCTGAGGCTTACTGACCTTTTTACCTACTTTTCAAGCAGTCTCTGATCTCTAGCGTCGATCTTAGGCGAACATTGGTCATTCCATTGGTCACTCGAATGCCGCGAGCCGATTTCCCCATAGACTCATCATTGACGGCCAAGCGAGAGGGTACCCCCCTTTCTAGCCTCCTGGTTCGCACACTGGACCCACTGTCATCTATGGGCAACTAAGGTTTTATTTAGCGACGGTACCGGCCTATCATGTACCGCAAAAACCACAGATCTATCTTGCTTTTGTAATTTTTGACGAATTTTCTAATTTGGTCAGAATCTGTATACTTTATCATTAGGGATAAGTTCCGTTGCCATTTAAACGCCAACGTGATGTCCCATGACCCTTACCAAATCAAGCAAATTTCATTTTACCTACTTATGAACTTATAGTCACGATAACTACCGACTATGTAGGTGAAAATGAAACGATTTCAGTTTCGTCGGGTAACGTAAGCTTGGACGTCATTTTTGACGCACACGTTTCGGTACCCTAAAAAAAGTTACGCACACTTGTCCCTGGATATAAGGTGCAACGTCAAATAAACCAGAAGTCGATATGAAGCCTAATAGCCGAGTAATGGCCTTTGAATTTCTATGACGTCATCCCGCCATTGTAACGTCATGGATTGACGCACGGGAACGCCCAAATAATACGACGCAAGCGTTTTGCCCAACAACCCAGAAAGTTGGCCAGCACGGTGGTAGGAGCAGCAGCCCTTCAGATAGTTGGCCAGCACGGTTGTAGGAGCAGCAGCCCTTCAGATAGTTGGCCAGCACGGTGGTAGGAGCAGCAGCCCTTCAGATAGTTGGCCAGCACGGTGGTAGGAGCAGCAGCCCTTCAGATAGTTGACCAGCACGGCGGTAGGAGCAGCAGCCCTTCAGATAGTTGGCCAGCACGGTGGTAGGAGCAGCAGCCCTTCAGATAGTTGGCCAGCACGGTGATAGGAGCAGCAGCCCTTCAGATAGTTGGCCAGCACGGTGGTAGGAGCAGCAGCCCTTCAGATAGTTGGCCAGCACGGTGATAGGAGCACCAGCCCTTCAGACAGTTGACCAGCACGGTGGTAGGAGCAGCAGCCCTTCAGATAGTTGGCCAGCACGGTGGTAGGAGCAGCAGCCCTTCAGATAGTTGGCCAGCACGGTGGTAGGAGCAGCAGCCCTTCAAATAGTTGGCCAGCACGGTGGTAGGAGCAGCAGCCCTTCAGATAGTTGGCCAGCACGGTGGTAGGAGCAGCAGCCCTTCAGATATGAAGTTACCGAACATTTTACTTCAGCGTTGCGGATACACGAAAGACCAGCGGACGTAGAAAGGACACTGCAGCAAGAAGAAAGACTGCAGGAATGTTTTCCTTTCACTGGGTAGCCGGAGTAGTATTTCCCTAACATAAGCCGCCGGGATCTCAGCTCTAGCTTGTTTTTCCGATTGTTGACGAAGTTTCTAATTTGGCAATAATCGGTATACTTTATCATTTGTCAAATATTCCATTGCCATGGAAACCGAATAAAGACACGGGTTCGCCCTAGGCGTGCTCTGAACCTCTCCACATCACCCTGCCAACCGGAAGTGCGTCATACTGAAGGGACTTTGATTATCTCCATAGGATCCCATGTTGAACGCGTTCAACTATATACCGTGAGTAATAATGTTAAATCAACATGTTTACAACTGATTTATCACCTCAGTATTATCCATTCACAGCTGCAAGCATACGGTGGTGGCCTGAGTAGGACGCCCGTGGGAACCCTGCTGGCACCAACGATCGATATCTTTCACCATTAGGCAAAATTTCGAAAACATCCTGTGACGTCATTTCTAGCTGGAATTCCACATGGTAAGCACTGACTACTGGGTATCATATTGAAGAAAGGAAAAAATCCTGGTACTGTTTGACGAAGGCACATGTGAGATACGCGACAAAACATTTTTCCTGGGATGAGAGACTACCCACGTTCCCTACAGTATGATGCGACTAACGCATATTTGTAATTGTTTTGTGATTGTTGACGATTTGTTCAATGTACCGGAAGTGACGCCATCGTGACGCTATATGAGGCACACGAAAAATCTCAGACTTCAAACACATTATTCTAATTCATATTTTTATGACCACTTAGGTTGAGTTGGAATATGCAATGTTGGGATGTTGGGATATCTGCGCAGATATGTGGAGCATGCGCACTCATACTTTCCGCTCATGTGCGGATCAAGATATACCGAACGCAAAATCCGCGGTCCGCGTGAATGTTGCACTTGCTGAACTGCACAAATCATGAAAATCGTTAAACAGTGCCATAAATAAATCGACGGATACGTGTTGCGTTCATTATTTTATTCTAGTTGTTATATTATTATTTACAGATTTTTGACTGTTGACCTGTATATGCCATTAACGAAAGTAGCCTCACTATTTCATATATCTATCTTTTGGTGAAGTCCAAAGACCAAACCTCATTCAATGCGACCTACAAGCTGCTGACAAACAAAACACAAATGTATCAATTTAGTAATAGAACATAGCAATATACTGATAGATATCTTTAGACCAAGTCTTTTAGACTTCTATCAGTAATAAGCCGGTTATATCGGCAGGCTGGCTGCGGGAGGCACGTACTCGAGCGTAGTGCCACTGGGGCGTGCCGGCGACATCACCAAAAACACGGCTGTCTCCTGGCCTCACTGTTTGTGCTGCTGTCTTGAACACTGTCACCTGGCTGACTGCCGGCGTCACAACCTGACACGTGACCGGCGTCACAACCTGCCACGTGGCCGGCGTCACAACCTGACACGTGCCCGCGGCTTCCACGACATGCCGCCACCTCTCACCTGAGGAGTCACCTGCTATCCTTAAGCCATCACCCACCAGTCTCCACGCCCCAACCACCACCTCCCCTCAGTCACCCACCACCCACCATCCACCGCCTTCTCTCCGTCACCCACCGCCCACCAGGCGCCACCTAGCACCACCTCCTTCCTATGAGCCATTACCCACCAGTCTCCACGCCCCAACGACCACATCCTCTCAGTCACTCGCCACCAACAACTCGCCACCCACCAGTTCCTATCCATCAGCCATCACCCAATATCTCTAATCCGTCACCCCCCACCTTCCACCCAGGCCAAGGGCCACAGACCGTGGGCCACAGACCGAGGGGCACAGACCAAGGGACACAGATCTAGGGGCACAGACCGAGGGGCACATAAGGGCACAGACCGAGGGGTACCGACCAAGGAGCGCAGACCGAGGGCCACAGACGGAGGGCCACAGACAGAGGGCCACAGACCGTGGGCCACAGACCAAGGAGCGCAGACCGAGGGCCACAGACCGAGGGCCACAGACCGAGGGGCACAGACCGAGGGGCACAGACCGAGGGACACAGATCTAGGGGCACAGACCGAGGGGCACATAGGGGCACAGACCGAGGGGCACAGACCAAGGAGCGCAGACCGAGGGGCACAGACCGAGGGCCACAGACCGAGGGGCACAGACCGTGGGCCACAGACCGAGGGGCACAGACCGAGGGACACAGATCTAGGGGCACAGACGGAGGGGCACATAGGGGCACACACCGTGGGCCACAGACCGAGGGGCACAGACTGAGGGACACAGATCTAGGGGCACAGACCGAGGGGCACATAGGGGCACAGACCGTGGGCCACAGACCGTGGGCCACAGACCGAGGGGTACCGACCCTGGATCTACCCATTTTCTGAGCATCCTGGTTAGCGCACCGACCCTGGAGCTACCCATTGTCCGAGCATCCTGGTTAGCGCACTGATCCTGGAGCTACCCATTGTCTGAGCACCATGGTCAGCGCACCGACCCTTGAGCTACCCATTGTCTGAGCACCTTGGTCAGAGCACTGACCCTGGAGCTACCCATTGTCTGAGCACCTTGGTTAGCGCACTGACCCTGAAGCTACCCATTGTCTGAGCACCTTGGTTAGAGCACCGACCATGGACCCACCCATTGTCTGAGCACCATGGTCAGCGCACCGACCCTTGAGCTACCCATTGTCTGAGCACCTTGGTCAGAGCACTGACCCTGGAGCTACCCATTGTCTGAGCACCTTGGTTAGCGCACTGACCCTGAAGCTACCCATTGTCTGAGCACCATGGTCAGCGCACCGACCCTTGAGCTACCCATTGTCTGAGCACCTTGGTCAGAGCACTGACCCTGGAGCTACCCATTGTCTGAGCACCTTGGTTAGCGCACTGACCCTGAAGCTACCCATTGTCTGAGCACCTTGGTTAGAGCACCGACCATGGACCCACCCATTGTCTGAGGACCTTGGTTAGAGCACCGACCCTGGACCTACCCATTGTCTGAGCATAATGGTCAGCGCACCGACCCTGGAGCTACCCATTGTCTGAGAATAATGGTTAGCGCACCGACCCTGGACCTACCCATTGTCTGAGCACCTATGTTAGCGCACCGACCCTGGAGCGACCCATTGTCTGAGCACTTTGGTTAGCGCACCGACCCTGGACCTACCCATTGTCTGAGCACCTTGGTTAGAGCACCGACCCTGAAGTTGCCCATTGTCTGAGCATAATGGTTAGAGCACCGACCGTGGAGTTACCCATTGTCTGAGCATGTTGATTAGCGCACCGACCCTGGAGCTACCCATTGTCTGAGCACCTTGGTTAGAGCACCGACCCTGGAGCTACACATTGTCTGAGCATAATGGTTAGAGCACCGACCGTGGAGTTGCCCATTGTCTGAGCACCGTGGTTAGAGCACCGACCCTGAAGCTACCCATTGTCTGAGCACCTTGGTTAGAGCACCGACCCTGAAGTTGCCCATTGTCTGAGCATAATGGTTAGAGCACCGACCGTGGACCTACCCATTGTCTGAGCATCCTGGTTAGCGCACCGACCCTGGACCCACCCATTGTCTGAGCATGCTGATTAGCGCACCGACCCTGGAGCTACCCATTGTCTGAGCACCTTGGTTAGAGCACCGACCCTGGAGCTACCCATTGTCTGAGCATCTTGGTTAGCGCACCGACCTTGGAGCTACCCATTGTCTGACCACCCTGCTTAGCGCACCGACCCTGGAGCTAGCCATTGTCTGAGCATAATTGTTAGCGCACCGACCCTGGACCTACCCATTTTCTGGGCATAATGGTTAGTGCACCGACCCTGGAGCTACCCATTGTCTGAGCACCTTGGTTAGCGCACCGACCCTGGAGCTACCCATTGTCTGACCACCCTGCTTAGCGCACCGACCCTGGAGCTACCCATTGTCTGAGCATAATGGTTAGCGCACCGAACCTGGACCTACCCATTGTCTGGGCATAATGGTTAGGGCACCGACCCTGGAGCTACCCATTGTCTGAGCACCTTGGTTAGCGCACCGACCCTGGAGCTACCCATTGTCTGAGCACCTTGGTTAGCGCACCGACCCTGGACCTACCCATTGTCTGGGCATAATGGTTAGTGCACCGACCCTGGAGCTACCCATTGTCTGAGCACCTTGGTTAGCGCACCGACCCTGGACCTACCCATTGTCTGGGCATAATGGTTAGCGCACCGACCCTGGACCTACCCATTGTCTGGGCATAACGGTTAGTGCACCGACCCTGGACCTACCCATTGTCTGAGCACCTTGGTTAGTGCACCGACCCTGGACCTACCCATTGTCTGAGCATAATGGTTAGAGCACCGACCCTGGGGCAGCTAAACACCAGACTTCCGCACGTTCGGCGACGGATCCTCCGCCTTCCCTGTCCGACCTCGGGCCAGTTGACCTTCTCCGTGTGCCGTGATCATCAGCTTCACACGCCGCCATCCCACTAATGTTCCCAGTAAATGTGGATGTTGGTGCTGCCGATCATATGCCACATCAGACCCATCGCGCCCCGTCATCCCGCGGCGTCCATACCTGCTGCCAGCCTTGGCAATAGACCGGTCATTGTTCTCGTTATTAAAGCAAACCATGCTTGTCTTCTGTATAAAAACATGGCGTCCTAAGATGTTTATCCACCGGTGGAACAAAATTGTCAGTTTGGGTAAATATGAGTGAGGAAGAATGTAGGGCCACACCAACACCAAGGACCACACCAACACCAAGGACCACACCAACAACAAGGATCACACCAACACCAAGGACCACACCAACAACAAGGACCAAACCAACAACAAGGCCCAAACCAACACCAAGGACCACACCAACAACAAGGACCACACCAACACCAAGGACCACACCAACAACAAGGACCACACCAACAACAATGACCACACCAAGAACAAGGACCGCACCAACACCAAGGACCACACCAACACCAAGGACCACACCAACAACAAGGATCACACCAACACCAAGGACCACACCAACAACAAGGACCAAACCAATAACAAGGCCCAAACCAACACCAAGGACCACACCAACAACAAGGACCACACCAACACCAAGGACCACACCAACAACAAGGACCACACCAACAACAATGACCACACCAAGAACAAGGACCACACCAACACCAAGGACCATACCAACAACGATGACCACACCAACACCAAGGACCACACCAACAACAAGGACCAACCCAACACCAAGGACCACACCAACACCAAGGATCACACCAACACCAAGGACCACACCAACAACAAGGACCACACCAACAACAATGACCACACCAAGAACAAGGACCACACCAACACCAAGGACCACACCAACACCAAGGACCACACCAACACCAAGGACCACACCAACAACAAGGACCACACCAACACCAAGGACCACACCAACACCAAGGACCACACCAACAACAAGGACCACACCAACAACAAGGACCACACCAACACCAAGGACCACACCAACAACGACGACCACACCAACACCAAGGACCACACCAAAAACAAGGACCAAACCAACACCAAGGACCACACCAACACCAAGGATCACACCAACACCAAGGACCACACCAACACGAAGGACCACACCAACAACAAGGACCACACCAACACCAAGGACCACACCAACACCAAGGACCACACCAACACCAAGGACCACACCAACACCAATGACCACACCAACACCAAGGATCACACCAACACCAAGGACCACACCAACAACAAGGATCACACCAACACCAAGGACCACACCAACAACAAGGACCACACCAACACCAAGGACCACACCAACACCAAGGACCACGCCAACAACAAGGACCACACCAACAACAAGGACCACACCAACAACAAGGACCACACCAACACCAAGGACCACACCAACACCAAGGACCACACCAACACCAAGGACCACACCAACAACAAGGATCACACCAACAACAAGGACCACACCAACACCAAGGACCACACCAACACCAAGGACCACACCAACAACAAGGACCACACCAACAACAAGGACCACACCAATACCAAGGACCACACCAACAACAAGGACCACACCAACAACAAGGACCACACCAACACCAAGGACCACGCCAACAACAAGGACCACACCAACAACAAGGACCACACCAACACCAAGGACCACACCAACAACAAGGACCACACTAGCACCAAGGACCACACCAGCACCAAGGACCACACCAACACCAAGGACAACATGCCGTGACCGTGACTCATTTTCGTTGCGTAATTTTTAAGGTCACTGTACATCTTTGTGTAACTGACACCCATACTTGTCACACATTCAATGCCACGCACAATGGATTCACACCTCCTCTTCCTCTAACCCTTCCTTCTATTTCTCTTCCTCCTCCGCCTCTTCCTCCTCCTCCTCCGCTTTCTCCTCATTCCTTTTTCTTCATCCTTCCACTCTTCCTCCTCCCCTTCATCTTCCCTTCATCTTCCTCCTCCTACCTTTCCTCCCCTCCTTCATCTTCCGCCTCCTTCACTTCCTGCTCCCCTTCATCTTTCCCCTCCTCCTCTTCCTCGTCCCCTTCGTCTTCCTGCTCCTTCTCTTCCTCTTCCCCTTTATCTTCTTCCTCCTTTTCTTCCTCCTCCCCATTATCTTCCTCCTGCTCCCCTTCATCATTCTCCTTCTCCCCTTCCTCCTCCCCTTCATTATCAGCCTACTTCTCTTCCTCCTCCCCTTCATCTTCCGCCTCCTGCTCTTCCTCCTCCTCTTCATCTTTCTCCTCCTCCCCTTCCTCCTTCCCTTTCGTCTTCCTCCTCCCCTTCATCTTCCGCCTCCTTCTCTTCCTCCTCCCCTTCATCTTCCGCCTTCGTCTCTTCCTCCTCCCCTTTATCTTCCTCCTCCTTCTCTTCCTCCTCCCCTTCGTCTTCCGCCTCCTTCTCTTCCTCCTCCTCTTGATCTTTCTCCTCCCCTACCTCCTCCCCTTCGTCTTCCGCCTCCTTCTCTTCCTCTTCCCCTTCGTCTTCCGCCTCCTTCTCTTCCTCCTCCTCTTCATCTTTCTCCTCCCCTTCCTCCTCCCCTACATCTTCCTCCTCCTCCTCTTCCTCTTCCCCTTCGTCTTCCGCCTCCTTCTCTTCCTCCTCCTCTTCATCTTTCTCCTCCCATTCCTCCTCCCCTTCCTCTTCTTCCTCCTCCTCTTCCTCTTCCCCTTCGTCTTCCGCCTCCTTCTCTTCCTCCTCCCCTTCATCTTCCGCCTTCTTCTCTTCCTCCTCCCCTTTATCTTCCTCCTCCTTCTCTTCCTCCTCCCCTTCGTCTTCCGCCTCCTTCTCTTCCTCCTCCTCTTGATCTTTCTCCTCCCCTACCTCCTCCCCTTCGTCTTCCGCCTCCTTCTCTTCCTCTTCCCCTTCGTCTTCCGCCTCCTTCTCTTCCTCCTCCTCTTCATCTTTCTCCTCCCCTTCCTCCTCCCCTACATCTTCCTCCTCCTCCTCTTCCTCTTCCCCTTCGTCTTCCGCCTCCTTCTCTTCCTCCTCCCCTTCATCTTCCGCCTTCTTCTCTTCCTCCTCCCCTTTATCTTCCTCCTCCTTCTCTTCCTCCTCCCCTTCGTCTTCCGCCTCCTTCTCTTCCTCCTCCTCTTGATCTTTCTCCTCCCCTACCTCCTCCCCTTCGTCTTCCGCCTCCTTCTCTTCCTCTTCCCCTTCGTCTTCCGCCTCCTTCTCTTCCTCCTCCTCTTCATCTTTCTCCTCCCCTTCCTCCTCCCCTACATCTTCCTCCTCCTCCTCTTCCTCTTCCCCTTCGTCTTCCGCCTCTTTCTCTTCCTTCTCCCCTTCATCTTCCGCCTCTTTCTCTTCCTCCTCCCCTTCATCTTCCGCCTTCTTCTCTTCCTCCTCCCATTCATCTTCCGCCTCCTTCTTTTCCTCCTCCCCTTCATCTTCCGCCTCCTTCTTTTCCTCCTCCCCTTCATCTTTCTCTTCCTTCTCTTCCGCCCCCCCCCTTCGTTTTCCTCCTCCTTCTCTTCCTACCACCTTTCATCTTCCGCCTTCTTCTCTTCCTCCTCCCCTTCATCTTCCTCCTCCTTCTCTTCCTCTTCCCCTTCGTCTTCCGCCTCCTTCTCTTCCTCCTCCTCTTCATCTTTCTCCTCCCCTTCCTCCCCCCCTTCGTCTTCCGCCTCCTTCTCTTCCTCTTCCCCTTCGTCTTCCGCCTCCTGCTCTTCCTCCTCCTCTTCATCTTTCTCCTCCCATTTCTCCTCCCCTCCATCTTCCTCCTCCTTCTCTTCCTCTTCCCCTTCGTCTTCCGCCTCCTTCTCTTCCTCCTCCTCTTCATCTTTCTCCTCCCCTTCATCCTCCCCTTCGTCTTCCGCCTCCTTCTCTTCCTCTTCCCCTTCGTCTTCCGCCTCCTTATCTCCCTCCTCCTCTTCATCTTTCTCCTCCCATTCCTCCTCCCCTCCATCTTCCTCCTCCTTCTCTTCCTCTTCCCCTTCGTCTTCCGCCTCCTTCTCTTCCTCCTCCTCTTCATCTTTCTCCTTCCATTCCTCCTCCCCTTCCTCTTCCTCCTCCTTCTCTTCCTCCTCCCCTTCATCTTCCGCCTTTTTCTCTTCCTCCTCCCCTTCATCTTCCGCCTCCTTCTCTTCCTCCTCCCCTTCATCTTCCGCCTCCTTCTCTTCCTCCTCCCCTTCATCTTCCGCCTCCTTCTCTTCCTCCTCCCCTTCATCTTCCTCCTCCTTCTCTTCCTCCCACCTTTCATCTTCCGCCTTCTTCTCTTCCTCCTCCCCTTCATCTTCCGCCTCCTTCTCTTCCTCCTCCCCTTCATCTTCCGCCTTCTTCTCTTCCTTCTCCCCTTCATCTTCCTCCTCCTTCTCTTCCTCTTCCCCTTCGTCTTCCACCTCCTTCTCTTCCTCCTCCTCTTCATCTTTCTCCTCCCCTTCCTCTTCCCCTTCGTCTTCCGCCTCCTTCTCTTCCTCCTCCTCTTCATCTTTCTCCTCCCCTTCCTCCTACCCTCCATCTTCATCCTCCTTCTCTTCCTCTTCCCCTTCGTCTTCCGCCTCCTTCTCTTCCTCCTCCTCTTCATCTTTCTCCTCCCCTTCCTCATCCCCTTCCTCTTTCTCCTCCTACCCTTCCTTCTCCCCTTCATCTTCTTGCTCCTTCTCTTCCTCCTCCCCTTCATCTTCCGCCTCTTTCTCTTCCTCCTCCCCTTCGTCTTCCGCCTCCTTCTCTTCCTCCTCTTCTTCATCGTTCTCCTCCCATTCCTCCTCCCCTTCCTCTTCCTCCTCCTTCTCTTCCTCCTCCCCTTCAACTTCCGCCTCTTTCTCTTCCTCCTCCCCTTCATCTTCCTCCTCCTTCTCTTCCTCCTCCCCTTCATCTTCCGCCTCTTTCTCTTCCTCCTCCCCTTCATCTTCCGCCTCTTTCTCTTCCTCCCCCCCTTCATCTTCCGCCTCCTTCTCTTCCTCCTCCCCTTCATCTTCCTCCTCCTTCTCTTCCTCCTCCCCTTCGTCTTCCTCCTCCCCTTCCTCCTCCCCTTCCTCTTCCTCCTCCTTCTCTTCCTCCTCCCCTTCATCTTCCGCGTCTTTCTCTTCCTCCTCCGCTTCATCTTCCGCCTCCTTCTCTTCCTCCTCTTCTTCATCTTTCTCCTCCCATTCCTCCTCTCCTTCCTCTTCCTCCTCCTTCTCTTCCTCCTCCCCTTCATCTTCCGCCTCTTTCTCTTCCTCCTCCCCTTCATCTTACTCCTCCTTCTCTTCCTCCTCCCCTTCATCTTCCGCCTCTTTCTCTTCCTCCTCCCCTTCATCTTCCTCCTCTTTCTCTTCCTCCCCCCCCCTTCATCTTCCGCCTCCTTCTCTTCCTCCTCCTCTTCATCTTTCTCCTTCCATTCCTCCTCCCCTTCCTCTTCCTCCTCATTCTCTTCCTCCTCCCCTTCATCTTTCGCCTTTTTCTCTTCCTCCTCCCCTTCATCTTCCGCCTCCTTCTCTTCCTCCTCCCCTTCATCTTCCGCCTCCTTCTCTTCCTCCTCCCCGTCATCTTCCGCCTCCTTCTCTTCCTCCTCCCCTTCATCTTCCTTCTCCTTCTCTTCCTCCCACCTTTCATCTTCCGCCTCCTTCTCTTCCTCCTCCCCTTCATCTTCCGCCTCCTTCTCTTCCTCCTCCCCTTCATCTTCCGCCTTCTTCTCTTCCTCCTCCCCTTCATCTTCCTCCTCCTTTTCTTCCTCTTCCCCTTCGTCTTCCACCTCCTTCTCTTCCTCCTTCTCTTCATCTTTCTCCTCCCCTTCCTCCTCCCCTTCGTCTTCCGCCTCCTTCTCTTCGTCCTCCTCTTCATCTTTCTCCTCCCCTTCCTCCTACCCTCCATCTTCATCCTCCTTCTCTTCCTCTTCCCCTTCGTCTTCCGCCTCCTTCTCTTCCTCCTCCTCTTCATCGTTCTCCTCCCCTTTCTCCTCCCCTTCCTCTTTCTCCTCCTACCCTTCCTTCTCCCCTTCATCTTCCTGCTCCTTTTCTTCCTCCTCCCCTTCATCTTCCGCCTCTTTCTCTTCCTCCTCCCCTTCATCTTCCGCCTCTTTCTCTTCCTCCCCCCCTTCACCTTCCGCCTCCTTCTCTTCCTCCTCCCCTTCCACTTCCTCCTTCTTCTCTTCCTCCTCTCCTTCGTCTTCCTCCTCCCCTTCCTCCTCCCCTTCCTCTTCCGCCTCCTTCTCTTCCTCCTCCTCTTCATCGTTCTCCTCCCATTCCTCCTCCCCTTCCTCTTCCTCCTTCTTCTCTTCCTCCTCCCCTTCATCTTCCGCGTCTTTCTCTTCCTCCTCCGCTTCATCTTCCGCCTCCTTCTCTTCCTCCTCTTCTTCATCTTTCTCCTCCCATTCCTCCTCTCCTTCCTCTTCCTCCTCCTTCTCTTCCTCCTCCCCTTCATCTTCCGCCTCTTTCTCTTCCTCCTCCCCTTCATCTTACTCCTCCTTCTCTTCCTCCTCCCCTTCATCTTCCGCCTCTTTCTCTTCCTCCTCCCCTTCATCTTCCTCCTCTTTCTCTTCCTCCCCCCCCCCCTTCATCTTCCGCCTCCTTCTCTTCCTCCTCCTCTTCATCTTTCTCCTTCCATTCCTCCTCCCCTTCCTCTTCCTCCTCATTCTCTTCCTCCTCCCCTTCATCTTTCGCCTTTTTCTCTTCCTCCTCCCCTTCATCTTCCGCCTCCTTCTCTTCCTCCTCCCCTTCATCTTCCGCCTCCTTCTCTTCCTCCTCCCCGTCATCTTCCGCCTCCTTCTCTTCCTCCTCCCCTTCATCTTCCTTCTCCTTCTCTTCCTCCCACCTTTCATCTTCCGCCTCCTTCTCTTCCTCCTCCCCTTCATCTTCCGCCTCCTTCTCTTCCTCCTCCCCTTCATCTTCCGCCTTCTTCTCTTCCTCCTCCCCTTCATCTTCCTCCTCCTTTTCTTCCTCTTCCCCTTCGTCTTCCACCTCCTTCTCTTCCTCCTTCTCTTCATCTTTCTCCTCCTCCTCCTCCCCTTCGTCTTCCGCCTCCTTCTCTTCGTCCTCCTCTTCATCTTTCTCCTCCCCTTCCTCCTACCCTCCATCTTCATCCTCCTTCTCTTCCTCTTCCCCTTCGTCTTCCGCCTCCTTCTCTTCCTCCTCCTCTTCATCGTTCTCCTCCCCTTTCTCCTCCCCTTCCTCTTTCTCCTCCTACCCTTCCTTCTCCCCTTCATCTTCCTGCTCCTTCTCTTCCTCCTCCCCTTCATCTTCCGCCTCTTTCTCTTCCTCCTCCCCTTCATCTTCCGCCTCCTTCTCTTCCTCCTCCTCTTCATCGTTCTCCTCCCATTCCTCCTCCCCTTCCTCTTCCTCCTCCTTCTCTTCCTCCTCCCCTTCATCTTCCGCCTCTTTCTCTTCCTCCTCCCCTTCATCTTCCTCCTCCTTTTCTTCCTCCTCCCCTTCATCTTCCGCCTCTTTCTCTTCCTCCTCCCCTTCATCTTCCGCCTCTTTCTCTTCCTCCCCCCCTTCACCTTCCGCCTCCTTCTCTTCCTCCTCCCCTTCCACTTGCTCCTCCTTCTCTTCCTCCTCCCCTTCGTCTTCCTCCTCCCCTTCCTCCTCCCCTTCCTCTTCCTCCTCCTTCTCTTCCTCCTCCCCTTCATCTTCCACCTCTTTCTCTTCCTCCTCCGCTTCATCTTCCGCCTCCTTCTCTTCCTCCTCTTCTTCATCTTTCTCCTCCCATTCCTCCTCTCCTTCCTCTTCCTCCTCCTTCTCTTCCTCCTCCCCTTCATCTTCCGCCTCTTTCTCTTCCTCCTCCCCTTCATCTTCCGCCTCCTTCTCTTCCTCCTCCCCTTCATCTTCCGCCTCTTTCTCTTCCTCCTCCCCTTCATCTTCCTCCTCTTTCTCTTCCTCCCCCCCTCCTTCATCTTCCGCCTCCTTCTCTTCCTCCTCCCCTTCATCTTCCTCCTCCGTCTCTTCCTCCTCCCCTTCGTCTTCCTCCTCCCCTTCCTCCTCCCTTTCCTCTTCCTCCTCCTTCTCTTCCTCCTCCCCTTCATCTTCCGCCTCTTTCTCTTCCTCCTCCCTTCATCTTCCGCCTCCTTCTCTTCCTCCTTCTCTTCATCTTTCTCCTCCCCTTCCTCCTTCCCTTTCTCTTCCTCCTCCTTCTCTTCCTCCTCCCCTTCATCTGCCGCCTCTTTCTCTTCCTCCTGCCCTTCATCTTCCGCCTTCTTCTCTTCCTCCTCCTCTCCATCTTTCTCCTCCCATTCTTCTTCGCCTTCCTCTTCCTCCTCCTTCTCTTCCTCCTCCCCTTCATCTTCCGCCTCTTTCTCTTCCTCCTCCCCTTCATCTTCCGCCTCCTTCTCTTCCTCCTCCCCTTCATCTTCCGCCTCCTTCTCTTCCTCCTCCCCTTCATCTTCAGTATGGCCGACTGGTGCATGCCGTCAAACAAACGGAAGACCTTAGCCGGTACCCCGCCAGCCGAATCTGAATGTAAACTCGCCAGAGGGAGCAACGACGACGGCTGAGTTCACAGCGCCCGTGGTCTTACATGGTCTAAAACGGTAACGACACCCCTCCATCCCTGCGGACCTACCTCTATGAACACTGGATTAATGGACAAAAACAATGTGAAACCTAGGATGAATTTGATATTTCATGACAAAAGATAAATCAATGGGTGAAAATCTAAAAGGTGATATCGTGACTTGTACCAGTCTTAATGTAAGAGGTTTACAGAAAAGAGTAAAACGTGAAAAGGTCTTCATGTTCCTTAAAAATAAGGGTGTTGATATCGCGTTTCTGCAGGAAACATTCGTCACGGATAGTTTCGTTGGTAAATTTAATAGAGAGTGGGAAGGAAAGGCATTTCATTCAGTAAGTGATTCTTCTCACAGTAGAGGCACAGCCATTCTAGTCAGCACTAAGCTAGATTTTGACTTGATTAGTGCACATATTGGTAATGAAGGTAGATCACTGTTAGTAAACTGTGTGATAAAGGGAACAGAATATTGTTTGGTAAATGTGTATGCACCAAATGACGGCAAAGCTAGAGTTGACTTCTTCAAGCATGTACGTAATTGGATTCTCCAGAACTCATGCAATGCCTCTCAAACAGTGGTTGGGGGGGATTTTAATACCGTGGATGCCAGTATTGACAGAAAATCTGGTCATCTTGACCATAGCTCATCTGAATTTACTGTCTTTAAGAAAGTGCTAAATCTGGGGGATACTTACCGTTGTTTGAATCCTTTTAAAAGGGAATACACGTATATAGACCCTTCTCCTAGAGGTAATTCCAGTCGAATTGATTATATACTTGTATCCGCAGATCTAATGAAAAAAGCTAGGGCGGCAGATATTGTTCACGCGCCCACACCAGACCATAAGTCGATGCTTTTCAAGATCCGCATCTCGTCTAGCACCCGTGGGAGAGGATACTGGAAACTCAACAATTCTCTATTAACAAATGAATCTTATACAACTGGGATTATTGATATTTTAAATGAAACGATAGAAGAGTATCAGGATTATTGCTGTAAACGAGATCTATGGGACTTGTGCAAAATTAAATTTAAGGAGTTTTCCATACATTATGGTATAATCCAAAGTAGAGTACGTAAAAATGCTGTGGAAAAGGTCGAGGAAGAGTTGAAGGTTATCGAGAGAGCCATAGTCCTTCATAGCTCTACTGACTTGATAGTCAAAAGAACCACACTAAAAGCAGAATACGATATGTTGATGTGTGATACCGCAAAAGGAGCTCAGATACGTGCTAGGGCAGAATGGAGAGAGCAAGGGGAAAAAATACGTCTTATTTTCTTAATTTAGAAAAGTCTCGTCAATCTTATAATAGTATAGACATGTTAGAATCACCGGACGGAACCCGTATCACAAACAAAGATTGTATCCTGAAGGAATTACATCAATACTATGATAGCCTCTACAAAAGCAGGTCTCCTGACATTAACCACGTAAACAGTTATATTGACGCCGTAAAGGTTACAAATGTATTGTCAAAGGAAGATCGCGATCTCTGTGAAGGATATGTGTCAGTGCAGGAATGTTCAAATGCACTTATGGCAATGAAACTAAACAAGTCTCCGGGAAACGACGGGCTCACCGTGGAGTTTTATCAAGCATTATGGCCATACATAAAAGATTTGTTAGTTGAATCATACAAGGAATGCTATGAAGAGGAAATGTTGTCGGTTTCACAACGCACGTCGCTTTTAACGCTCATTCATAAAGGCAACTCTCGTGGATTACTTAAAAACTACAGACCAATCACGCTATCTAATGTTGATTATAAGATCCTGGCACAAGCGCTGGCCCGGCGTCTTAAATCAGTCATATCTAGTATCATAAGCCCAGATCAAACTGGTTATATACCAAAACGGTTTATAGGTTGCAATGTCCGTATGATGCAAGACGTTATAGATTATGCAAATCGTAAACATGTCAGTGGTATTCTTCTATTTTTGGACTTCGAGAAAGCTTTTGACAGTTTAGAATGGGATTTTCTACACCAGTCACTAAAAGAATTTGAGTTTGGAAAATCATTCATTCAATGGGTCCGACTGTTATATAAAGATTCATCTGCACGGGTAAAAAACAACGGTCACTTTTCAAATCTTGTTAACTTGTCTCGCGGTATAAAGCAGGGATGTCCACTCTCGGCGATGCTGTTCGTCATAGCTATTGAATTGCTGGCCATTAATTTTAAAAACAATAAGGGTATAAAGGGTTTCAAGGTTCGAATCAGACAGCAAGAGCACGAGCTAAAGGTATCCCAATTTGCTGACGACTTGACACTATTCCTACAAAACGCCGAACAAATTACAGGGGTGCTCGATGAATTAAATGAATTTGAAAAAGTGGCAGGACTAAAAATAAACCTAGCAAAAACCATGTGTATGAATGTCGGTCCCAGCGGGAATAAAAAAGAGGTAACCCCCCACGGTATAGCAATATTGGAAGAGCCTGTGAAGTGTCTCGGCGTGTATATCGGAAATGATAGTGAAGAGTGTAATAATCTAAACTGGACTAACAAACTACTATCCATAGAGAAAGTCTTAAGTACCTGGAAAAAAAGGAAGTTAACACTCTTTGGCAAGCTAACTGTAATAAAAGCCTTAATTATCCCAAAGATATCGTTTATTGCAACCTGCGTTATAGTGCCACCCGACATAGTTAAGAAACTTAACAAGCTACTGTATAATTTTATCTGGAATAGAACGGAACGTATTAAACGTAATGTATTGATGTCACCAAAAGCGTATGGCGGAGTGGCAATGATAGACTTAGACTCGAATATTGACTCCCTGAAAGCCAAGTGGCTGATACGACTACTTGCAGATGAAAATAATGCAAATTGGGCTGTCCTAGGTAAAGGATATTGCGAGCAGTTTCAAACACCAATCGTTGACATGTGCTTCAGTGAAAAAAGTGCATTGCCTGAGTTATCCAAGTTGCCCACCTTCTATTCAAATATCATAAGTGCGTACGCGAAAGCAAATGTTCGACCGCAGCCACAAGATATCGAGAGTTTACTTACTGAGTCTTTATGGGGAAACCAAAACGTAAGCGTAATGTTAGGTAACAGGAGTGTAAAAACATGCCTACTCTTTAATTCGTTTATTAAGGTTGGTATCACTAAAGTACACCATTTGAAACTCACAAATGGAAGTGTCGATGAAACCTACCTGTACCATATGATAAATGACCAGAGAGATGTACTGCGTCAAATCAAGTTACTAAAGAAAGCTCTATATCCATATAGAGATATAATGTTAAAGCTACGCGATGTCATGACTATTTTACCTTGTGTAACTACAGGCTCCATTCCTTTTTTAAACAATAATATCAAATCTAAAGACATATATAAAGCGTTAGTAAGCTGTAAGTACGAGGTTAAAAAACCTCTGAAGGCGTTAGGCAATTGGTGTCTGCTACCTGCTGAGGAAGATACATTGGCAGCTTTTAGTCGAAAAGTGATTGACATCACAGACTCTAAATTGTCAGAATTTAACTATAAGATTTTGCACAATATTTTAACTTGTAACTACAATCTGAAGAAAATGAAACTAAGAGAAAATGACTATTGTCCTTACTGTCGCGATTCTCATACCATACCTCACATGTTATTCTGGTGTGATTATATCAATAACATTTGGAAAGCTGTTTCATTCGTAATGTGTAGAACTGTTACACCAGCCGACATCGTAACTGGTTGCAACAGCTATATAGATAACTTTGGAATAACTGTATGCAGCTATATAATATACAAAATCTACCTGATACTTAACCAAAGAGAAACTAGATGTGTTCACTCCGATATCAATAAATTATTTCTGGCTGAATTAACACAAAAAATTTACATATACAGGGTAACCAGGGTAACAAAAATTAAAAATATATGTAACTGGCTTGAGAAACTAAATATTGCATTGACGTAAACAATGTCTTTTCTTTCTTCATCATGTTTTATTGTTGTTGTGAATAAGTCAATTGGACTTGATGTACCTATGTACCGCACTTTTATTTTGAAAAAAAAAAAAAAAAAAAAAAAAAATCTTCCTCTTCCTTCTGTTCCTCCCCCCCTTCGTCTTCCTCCTTCTCTTCCTCCCACCTTTCATCTTCCGCCTCCTTCTCTTCCTCCTCCCCTTCATCTTCCGCCTCCTTCTCTTCATCCTCCCCTTCATCTTCCGCCTTCTTCTCTTCCTCCTCCCCTTCATCTTCCTCCTCCTTCTCTTCCTCTTCCCCTTCGTCTTCCGCCTCCTTCTCTTCCTCCTCCTCTTCATCTTTCTCCTCCCCTTCCTCCTCCCCTTCGTCTTCCGCCTCCTTCTCTTCCTCTTCCCCTTCGTCTTCCGCCTCCTTCTCTTCCTCCTCCTCTTCATCTTTCTCCTCCCATTCCTCCTCGCCTTCCTCTTCCGCCTCCTTCTCTTCCTCTTCCCCTTCGTCTTCCGCCTCCTTCTCTTCCTCCTCCTCTTCATCTTTCTCCTCCCATTCCTCCTCGCCTTCCTCTTCCTCCTCCTTCTCTTCCTCCTCCCCTTCATCTTCCGCCTCCTTCTCTTCCTCTTCCCCTTCATCTTCCGCCTCCTTCTCTTCCTCCTCCCCTTCATCTTCCTCTTCCTTCTCTTCCTCCCCCCCCCCTTCGTCTTCCTCCTCCTTCTCTTCCTCCCACCTTTCATCTTCCGCCTCCTTCTCTTCCTCCTCCCCTTCATCTTCCGCCTCCTTCTCTTCCTCCTCCCCTTCATCTTCCGCCTTCTTCTCTTCCTTCTCCGCTTCATCTTCCTCCTCCTTCTCGTCCTCTTCCCCTTCGTCTTCCGCCTCTTTCTCTTCCTCCTCTTCATCTTTCTCCTCCCCTTCCTCCTCCCCTTCGTCTTCCGCCTCCTTCTCTTCCTCTTCCGCTTCGTCTTCCGCCTCCTTCTCTTCCTCCTCCTCTTCATCTTTTTCCTCCCCTTCCTCCTCGCCTTCCTCTTCCTCCTCCTTCTCTTCCCCCTCCCCTTCATCTTCCGCCTTCTTCTCTTCCTCCTCCCCTTCATCTTCCTCCTCCTTCTCTTCCTCTTCCCCTTCATCTTCATCTTTCTCTTCTCCTCCCCTTCATCTTCCGCCTCCTTCTCTTCCTCCTCCCCTTCATCTTCCTCCTCCTTCTCTTCCTCCTCCCCTTCGTCTTCCTCCTCCCCTTCCTCTTCCTCCTCCCCTTCATCTTCCTCCTCCTTCTCTTCCTCCTCCCCTTCGTCTTCCTCCTCCCCTTCCTCCTCCCCTTCCTCCTCCCCTTCCTCTTCCTCCTCCCCTTCCTCTTCCTCCTCCCCTTCATCTTTGTCACGTTCGTCTAGGGGTAATTTATAACGTAACAACAACAATGGACAAAATTGAGGGCGAAAGATTGTGTTTACACGATACAATAAAACTCTTCTTTCTTTCCTCCTCTTTCTTTCTGGTTTTCGTCATACATGGCAGCTAGAATTCTTTCGTACAAGTCCGCTTCTCTCAGCATTCACAGCTATAATTAAATATAAACACGTCATAATTATTGGGCAAGGTATATACATATACATTGGTGGCAATACATGTTTGAACTTATGAAATATAAACAAATAAGTACACTTGAGACACTTACGTGAACATTCACCATTTCCGTTAACATATCTGGCACCCAGCTCTCACAACATCTTCTCAGCTTGTCACCTTGGCACACAGCCGCACAATATACAACACCTGGCACACAGCCTCACAATATCATGGCACACAGCCTCACAATATCATGGCACACAGCCTCACAATATCATGGCACACAGCCTCACAATATCATGGCACACAGCCTAATAAAGCGCTGGCACACAGCCTAATAACGCTCTGGCACACAGCCTAACAAACCGTGGCACACAGCCTAATAACGCTCTGGCACACAGCCTCACCACAGTAACCTCATCTGTCATCTGTCTCTCTTTAGCTCTATACTGCGGTTCTATATATACCGGCTACTGCCACTCCCATCTCTACTGCAATTAACCAAAGACACTAAAATTTACTCGTACACAGTCACGCAATTAGACCTTCCCAGATGCTGACATCTAGAACGCTCACACAACTTAATTACTCGGCCAACTGTGGCACTCCTTGACACAGGTGAAACCGACATCGATAACTCAAAATCATAACTCACAAAACCATGAATCCGTGACAATCTTCCGCCTCTTTCTCTTCCTCCTCCCCTTCATCTTCCGCCTCCTTCTCTTCCTCCTCCTCTTCATCTTTCTCCTCCCGTTTCTCCTCCCCTTCCTCTTCCTCCTCCTTCTCTTCCTCCTCCCTTTCATCTTCCGCCTCTTTCTCTTCCTCCTCCCCTTCATCTTCCGCCTCCTTCTCTTTTTCCTCCTCTTCATCTTTCTCCTCCCATTCCTCCTCCCCTTCCTCTTCCTCCTCCTTCTCTTCCTCTTCCCCTTCATCTTCCGCCTCTTTCTCTTCCTCCTCCCCTTCATCTTCCTCCTCCTTCTCTTCCTCCTCCCCTTCATCTTCCGCCTCTTTCTCTTCCTCCTCCGCTTCATCTTCCGCCTCTTTCTCTTCCTCCTCTCCTTCATCTTCCGCCTCCTTCTCTTCCTCCTCCCCTTCATCTTCCTCCTTCTTCTCTTCCTCCTCCCCTTCGTCTTCCTCCTCCCCTTCCTCCTCCCCTTCCTCTTCCTCCTCCTTCTCTTCCTCCTCCCCTTCATCTTCCGCCTCTTTCTCTTCCTCCTCCCCTTCATCTTCCGCCTCCTTCTCTTCCTCCTCCTTTTCATCTTTTTCCTCCCCTTCCTCCTCCCCTTCCTCTTCCCCCTCCTTCTCTTCTTCCTCCCCTTCATCTGTCGCCTCTTTCTCTTCCTCCTCCCCTTCATCTTCCGCCTCCTTCTCTTCCTCCTCCTCTTCATCTTTCTCCTCCCACTCCTCCTCCCCTTCCTCTTCCTCCTCCTTCTCTTCCTCTTCCCCTTCATCTTCCGCCCCTTTCACTTCCTCCTCCCCTTCATCTTCCTCCTCCTTCTCTTCCTCCTCCCCTTCATCTTCCGCCTCTTTCTCTTCCTCCTCCGCTTCATCTTCCGCCTCTTTCTCTTCCTCCTCTCCTTCATCTTCCGCCTCCTTCTCTTCCTCCTCCCCTTCATCTTTCTCCTTCTTCTCCTCCTCCTCCCCTTCGTCTTCCCCCTCCCCTTCCTCCTCCCCTTCATCTTCCTCCTCCTTCTCTTCTTCCTCCCCTTCATCTGCCGCCTCTTTCTCTTCCTCCTCCCCTTCATCTTCCGCCTCCTTCTCTTCCTCCTCCTCTTCATCTTTGTCCTCCCCTTCCTCCTCCCCTTCCTCTTCCTCCTCCTTCTCTTCCTCCTCCCCTTCATCTGTCGCCTCTTTCTCTTCCTCCTCCCCTTCATCTTCCGTCTCCTTCTCTTCCTCCTCCTCTTCATCTTTCTCCTCCCATTCCTCCTCCCCTTCCTCTTCCTCCTCCTTCTCTTCCTCCTCCCCTTCATCTTCCGCCTCTTTCTCTTCCTTCTCCCCTTCATCTTCCTCCTCCTTCTCTTCCTCCTCACCTTCATCTTCCGCCTCTTTCTCTTCCTCCTCCCCTTCATCTTCCGCCTCCTTCTCTTCCTCCTCCTCTTCATCTTTCTCCTCCCATTCCTCCTCCCCTTCCTCTTCCTCCTCCTTCTCTTCCTCCTCCCCTTCATCTTCCGCCTCTTTCTCTTCCTCCTCCCCTTCATCTTCCTCCTCCTTCTCTTCCTCCTCCCCTTCATCTTCCGCCTCTTTCTCTTCCTCCTCCCCTTCATTTTCCGCCTCTTTCACTTCCTCCTCCCTTTCATCTTACTCCTCCTTCTCTTCCTCTTCCCCTTCATCTTTCTCCTTCTTCTCTTCCTCTTCCCCTTCGTCTTCTTCCTCCCCTTTCTCCTCCCCCTCCTCTTCCTCCTCCTTCTCTTCCTCCTCCCCTTCATCTTCCGCCTCTTTCTCTTCCTCCTCCCCTTCATCTTCCGCCTCCTTCTCTTCCTCCTCCTCTTCATCTTTCTCCTCCCCTTCCTCCTCCCCTTCCTCCTCCCCTTCCTCTTCCTCCTCCTTCTCTTCTTCCTCCCCTTTATCTGCCGCCTCTTTCTCTTCCTCCTCCCCTTCATCTTCCGCCTCCTTCTCTTCCTCCTCCTCTTCATCTTTCTCCTCCCATTCCTCCTCCCCTTCCTCTTCCTCCTCCTTCTCTTCCTCCTCCCCTTCATCTTCCGCCTCTTTCTCTTCCTCCTCCCCTTCATCTTCCTCCTCCTTCTCTTCCTCCTCCCCTTCATCTTCCGCCTCTTTCTCTTCCTCCTCCCCTTCATCTTCCGCCTCCTTCTCTTCCTCCTCCCCTTCATCTTCCTCCTCCTTCTCTTCCTCCTCCCCTTCGTCTTCCGCCTCCTTCTCTTCCTTCTCCCATTCATCTTCCGCCTCCTTCTCTTACTCCTCCCCTTCGTCTTCCTCCTCCTCCCCTTCCTCCTCCTCTTCCTCTTCCTCCCCTTTCTCTTCCTCCTCCTCTTCATCTTTCTCCTCCTACACTTCCTCCTCCCTTCGTCTTCCTCCTCCTACCCTTCCTCCTCCTCTTCGTCTTCCTCCTCCTTCTCTTCCTCCTCCCCTTCGTCTTCCGCCTCCTTCTCTTCCTCCTCCTCTTCATCTTTCTCCTCCCCTTCCTCCTCCCCTTCCTCCTCCCCTTCCTCTTCCTCCTCCTTCTCTTCTTCCTCCCCTTTATCTGCCGCCTCTTTCTCTTCCTCCTCCCCTTCATCTTCCGCCTCCTTCTCTTCCTCCTCCTCTTCATCTTTCTCCTCCCATTCCTCCTCCCCTTCCTCTTCCTCCTCCTTCTCTTCCTCCTCCCCTTCATCTTCCGCCTCTTTCTCTTCCTCCTCCCCTTCATCTTCCTCCTCCTTCTCTTCCTCCTCCCCTTCATCTTCCGCCTCTTTCTCTTCCTCCTCCCCTTCATCTTCCGCCTCCTTCTCTTCCTCCTCCCCTTCATCTTCCTCCTCCTTCTCTTCCTCCTCCCCTTCGTCTTCCGCCTCCTTCTCTTCCTTCTCCCATTCATCTTCCGCCTCCTTCTCTTACTCCTCCCCTTCGTCTTCCTCCTCCTCCCCTTCCTCCTCCTCTTCCTCTTCCTCCCCTTTCTCTTCCTCCTCCTCTTCATCTTTCTCCTCCTACACTTCCTCCTCCCTTCGTCTTCCTCCTCCTACCCTTCCTCCTCCTCTTCGTCTTCCTCCTCCTTCTCTTCCTCCTCCCCTTCGTCTTCCGCCTCCTTCTCTTCCTCCTCCTCTTCATCTTTCTCCTCCCCTTCCTCCTCCCCTTCCTCTTCCTCCTCCTTCTCTTCCTCTTCCCCTTCCTCTTCCTCCTCCTTCTCTTCCTCCTCCCATTCATCTTCCTCCTCCCCTTCATCTTCCTCCCTCGCTCGTTCACTCTGACGCTCAATCCTTGACTGGTACGCTTTGTAACCTGTCCCTTAGTGACCTGTCCCTTAGTGACCTGTCCCTTAGTGACCTGTCCCTGTTAGTTTGAGGAGCTATTCATCCTGTAAAGTCACATCGCGATAAGGACAAAGGTCAAGGTCGAAAGGAGCCGTGGCCCACAGAGTTTCTGGTCTCTTCGAAGGAGGGCCTGAAAAAGTTCTGCGAGACAGATAATGCTGTGCATTATAAGTATTCTCCCGAACTTCCAAGATGCTGGTGTAGCGACTCATCCACCGGTGGAACATAACAGGCGGGATGCAATTATAGCCGACGCAGGATATAACGTATGTGTTCATTTGCGCATTGTTATTACAGTCTCATATCTCATTCCGGTGGAATATAATGTCTGCTTAATGTCGGCTCTTGTATTGACAGCCATTAGGTCATCCGTTTATGGTTGGTGAGGTCTTCAGATCGGTTGGCCTGTGTAAATAGCGGGCCTCGGCAAGGGAATCTAGGTGAAATCACTCCAACCGCCAGGACGTCGTAAACGGCGCGATTTCAAGCGCCATCAAGCGTCACTTGAGGGAACTACTGATTATATTTGTCCGGCTCACCGATTGGCTGAGGCTAGCTCGTGCTCCCGCCTTCTATTGCTTTTTTCTCGCAATACCTGAGCCGCACAAATCAATGCGGTCGGCATGGCAACCCCAGCATCTACTTCCGGTCAGTAGGATATGTCGCTGACGTCACCACCCGGGGGCGCCCCTGCCGAGCTTGGGCGGAACTGCTTGATCATATCCCTGGACAGAGGTCGTGTGCACAATGACCATCGATATCATGAAGGCCTCTCGGCAGTAAATGATCAAAATGCATGTTTTCTCACAGAATATGCAAATATACGTGTAAATAAATAGTGAGCAATATCGCATGTCTAAGATGAGAACATTTTAAAGCTGGGTACGACAAAAAATGCCTTAAAGACGATATGGCGAATGTCGAGGAATTCGCAGACTGCTATAACGGATCGCGGTAAATAGGTTAAGGGTTTTCGCGTTGAATCAGGAACTGTACGGATAGCGGTCCCCAAATATTGCCACCAGCTAATCGCGAATCTTCAAGAATTTTTGGATGCCAATACCCCCCCCCCCTTCATATTACTTTGTAATGATATATCTGCGAAAGCGTATTGTTGCCAAGCGGAAATAAGAATGAGCTCACGAGCGACTTATAACTTGTTGTAACGACTTACGTATCTCGTTCTAAGGACATACGTATCTCGTTCTAAGGACTTACGTATCTCGTTCTAAGGACTTACGTATCTCATTCTAACGACTTAGTATCTTGTTCTAACGATTTGCGTATCTCATTCTAACGACTTACGTATCTTGTTCTAACGACTTACGTATCTTGTTCTAAGGATTTACGTGTCTCGTTCTAAAGAGTTACGTATCTCGTTCTAACGACTTACGTATCTCGTTCTAACGACTTACGTATCTCGTTCTAACGACTTACATATCTCGTTCTAAGGACTAACGTATTTCGTTCTAACGACTTACGTATCTCGTTCTAAGGACTAACGTATTTCGTTCTAACGACTTACGTATCTCGTTCTAAGGACTTACGTATTTCGTTCTAACGACTTACGTATCTCATTCTAACGACTTACGTATCTAATTCTAACGACATACGTATCTTGTTCTAAGGATTTACGTGTCTCGTTCTAAAGAGTTACGTATCTCGTTCTAACGACTTACGTATCTCGTTCTAACGACTTACGTATCTTGTTCTAACGACTTACGTATCTTGTTATAACGACTTACGTATCTCGTTCTAAGGACTTACGTATTTCGTTCTGACGACTTATGTATCTCGTTCTAACGACTTACGTATCTCGTTTTAACGACTCACGTATCTTGTTCTAACGACTTACGTATCTCGTTCTAACGACTTACGTATCTCGTTCTAACGACTTACGTATCTCGTTTTAACGACTTACGTATCTCGTTCTAACGACTTACGTATCTCGTTCTAACGACTTACGTATATCGTTCTAACGACTTACGTATCTCGTTCTAACGACTTACGTATCTCGTTTTAACGACTTACGTATCTCGTTCTAACGACTTACGTATCTCGTTCTAACGACTTACGTATCTCGTTTTAACGACTTACGTATCTCGTTCTAACGACTTACGTATCTCGTTCTAACGACTTACGTATCTCGTTTTAACGACTTACGTGTCTCATTCTAACGACTTACGTATCTCGTTCTAACGACTTACGTATCTTGTTCTAACGACTTACGTATCTCGTTCTAACGACTTACGTATCTCGTTTTAACGACTTACGTATCTCGTTCCAGCGACTTACGTAGCTCGTTCTAACGACTTACGTAGCTCGTTTTAACGACTTACGTATCTCGTTCTAACGACTTACGTATCTCGTTCTAACGACTTACGTGTCTCGTTGGAAGGACATATATCGTTTGGATCTAATAGTACAGTGTCAGCCGCAACATACCATTGTGATATTTCCTCAGCCAATGAGCACAATGGAATGCTGGGTGTTATGCCTCCCTGTGAGCACACGAGTCCTAAACGATGCTTGGCAACGTCCGAGGACGACCAATGAAAGCATCAGAGCTCAGGCCAGGGGGTGGGGGGGCACCATTATACATATCTGGTGGGGGAGGTGGAGGGGGGGGGGGTGTCACTGGGTGCCCCTTCAGGCATGAGAGAGCGGACCTTTCTGATGAAAAAAGCTCCATTAGAGCGGACATAATTTTTGTATGGGAAAGAAACAACGGATATGTTTATAGGTCAATGGCAAAAAGATGGGTGTGAAATAGTTTCCGAGAGGATTGTAAACTTGAAAAAGTGGGGACGCTTTACCGCGGAATCCTCCAAAACTGAGCATCGCACTAAGAGATCCCCGGGGGTCCCACCAGGGTGCCCACGCAGGGATTTAAACCCGGGACTCTTGATATTCACCGCTATCAATTCTCTAGACTCCACTTACTTTATATATGCCTTGAGAGACGAAATGGTTCACTGGTGGATCAACCCATTATAACCCGTATGTCTCACAGGGGCAAGGCCGCTAGCCCGGTACGGTTGTCACCGAGCCGATCTGAGCCTCAACTATATTGGTCAATATAAGGTGCGGATCCACGAGGGGGGGGACCAATAGACACCCGCCTTTTTGTCTTTTGTCTATTTTAGTTCCCTCCCCCGGCTCATTTCAAACCTAGTCGTTCGAACAACAAAGTCGTTCGAATGAGTTATAAGTCTTTCGAATGAGCTAAACTCTGCGGGCGTCTATACGCGGGACCTGCGGGCGGCTATACGCGGGACCGGCGGGCGGCTATAGGCGGGACCTGCGGGCGGCTATACGTGGGACCTGCGGGTGGCTATAGGCGGGATCTGCGGGCGGCTATACGCGGGACCTGCGGGCGGCTATACGCGGGACCTGCGAGCGGCTATAGGCGGGACCTGCGGGCGGCTATACGCGGGACCTGCGGGCGGCTATACGCGGGACCTGCTGGCGGCTATACGCAAGACCTGCCGGCGGCTATACGCGGGACCTGCGGGCGGCTATACGCGGGACCTGCGGGCGGCTATACGCGGGACCTGCGGGCGGCTATACGTGGGACCTGCGGGCGTCTATACGCGGGACCTGCGGGCGGCTATACGCGGGACCGGCGGGCGGCTATAGGCGGGACCTGCGGGCGGCTATACGTGGGACCTGCGGGTGGCTATAGGCGGGATCTGCGGGCGGCTATACGCGGGACCTGCGGGCGGCTATACGCGGGACCTGCGAGCGGCTATAGGCGGGACCTGCGGGCGGCTATACGCGGGGCATGCCGGCGGCTATAGGCGGGACCTGCGGGCGGCTATAGGCGGGACCTGCGGGCGGCTATACGCGGGACCTGCGGGCGGCTATACGCGGGACCTGCGGGCGGCTATACGCGGGACCTGCTGGTGGCTATACGCAAGACCTGCCGGCGGCTATGCGCGGGACCTGCGGGCGGCTATACGCGGGACCTGCGGGCGGCTATACGCGGGATCTGCGGGCGGCTATACGCGGGACCTGCGGGCAGCTATACGCGGGACCTGCGGGCGGCTATACGCCAGACCTGCGGGCGGCTATACGCGGGACCTGCGGGCGGCTATACGTGGGGCCTGCGGGCGGCTATACGCGGGACCTGCGGGCGGCTATACGCAAGACCTGCGGGCGGCCAAACGCGGGACCTGCGGGCGGCTATGCGCGGGACCTGCGGGCGGCTATACGCGGGACCTGCGGGCGGCTATACGCGGGACCTGCGGGCGGCTATAGGCGGGACCTGCGGGCGGCTATACGCGGGGCCTGCCGGCGGCTATACGCGGGACCTGCGGGCGGCTATAGGCGGGACCTGCGGGCGGCTATACGCGGGGCCTGCCAGCGGCTATACGCGGGACCTGCGGGCGGCTATACGTGGGGCCTGCCGGCGGCTCTAGGCGGGACCTGCGGGCGGCTATAGGCGGGACCTGCGGGCGGCTATACGCGGGACCTGCGGGCGGCTATACGCGGGACCTGCGGGCGGCTATACGCGGGACCTGCTGGCGGCTATACGCAAGACCTGCCGGCGGCTATACGCGGGACCTGCGGGCGGCTATACGCGGGACCTGCGGGCGGCTATACGCGGGATCTGCGGGCGGCTATACGCGGGACCTGCGGGCGGCTATACGCGGGACCTGCTGGCGGCTATACGCGGGACCTGCGGGCGGCTATACGTGGGGCCTGCGGGCGGCTATACGCGGGACCTGCGGGCGGCTATACGCAAGACCTGCGGGCGGCTACACTCGGGACCTGTGGGCGGCTATACGCGGGACCTGCGGGCGGCTGCACGCTGGACCTGCTGGCGGCTACACTCGGGACCTGTGGGCGGCTATACGCGGGACCTGCGGGCGGCTACACGCTGGACCTGCTGGCGGCTACACTCGGGACCTGTGGGCGGCTATACGCGGGACCTGCGGGCGGCTATACGCGGGGCCTGCGGGCGGCTATACGCGGGGCCTGCGGGCGGCTACACGCTGGACCTGCTGGCGGCTACACTCGGGACCTGTGGGCGGCTATACGCGGGACCTGCGGGCGGCTATACGCGGGATCTGCGGGCGGCTACACGCTGGACCTGCTGACGGCTACACTCGGGACCTGTGGGCGGCTATACGCGGGACCTGCGGGCGGCTATACGCGGGACCCGCGGGTTGCTACACGCGGGACCTGCGGGCGGCTATACGCGGGACCTGCGGGCGGCTATAGGCGGGATCTGCGGGCGGCTATACGCGGGACCTGCGGGCGGCTATAGGCGGGATCTGCGGGCGGCTATACGCGGGACCTGCGGGCGGCTATACGCGGGACCTGCGGGCGGCTATAGGCGGGACCTGCGGGCGGCTGCACGCTGGACCTGCTGGCGGCTACACTCGGGACCTGTGGGCGGCTATACGCGGGACCTGCGGGCGGCTACACGCTGGACCTGCTGGCGGCTACACTCGGGACCTGTGGGCGGCTATACGCGGGACCTGCGGGCGGCTATACGCGGGGCCTGCGGGCGGCTATACGCGGGGCCTGCGGGCGGCTACACGCTGGACCTGCTGGCGGCTACACTCGGGACCTGTGGGCGGCTATACGCGGGACCTGCGGGCGGCTATACGCGGGATCTGCGGGCGGCTACACGCTGGACCTGCTGACGGCTACACTCGGGACCTGTGGGCGGCTATACGCGGGACCTGCGGGCGGCTATACGCGGGACCCGCGGGCTGCTACACGCGGGACCTGTGGGCGGCTATACGCGGGACCTGCGGGCGGCTATAGGCGGGATCTGCGGGCGGCTATACGCGGGACCTGCGGGCGGCTATAGGCGGGATCTGCGGGCGGCTATACGCGGGACCTGCGGGCGGCTATACGCGGGACCTGCGGGCGGCTATAGGCGGGACCTGCGGGCGGCTATACGTGGGACCTGCGGGCGGCTATACGCGGGACCTGCGGGCGGCTATACGCGGGACCTGCGGGCGGCTATAGGCGGGACCTGCGGGCGGCTATACGCGGGGCCTGCCGGCGGCTATACGCGGGACCTGCGGGCGGCTATAGGCGGGACCTGCGGGCGGCTATACGCGGGGCCTGCCGGCGGCTATACGCGGGACCTGCGGGCGGCTATACGTGGGGCCTGCCGGCGGCTCTAGGCGGGACCTGCGGGCGGCTATAGGCGGGACCTGCGGGCGGCTATACGCGGGACCTGCGGGCGGCTATACGCGGGACCTGCGGGCGGCTATACGCGGGACCTGCTGGCGGCTATACGCAAGACCTGCCGGCGGCTATACGCGGGACCTGCGGGCGGCTATACGCGGGACCTGCGGGCGGCTATACGCGGGATCTGCGGGCGGCTATACGCGGGGCCTGCGGGCGGCTATACGCGGGGCCTGCGGGCGGCTACACGCTGGACCTGCTGGCGGCTACACTCGGGACCTGTGGGCGGCTATACGCGGGACCTGCGGGCGGCTATACGCGGGATCTGCGGGCGGCTACACGCTGGACCTGCTGGCGGCTACACTCGGGACCTGTGGGCGGCTATACGCGGGACCCGCGGGCTGCTACACGCGGGACCTGCGGGCGGCTATACGCGGGACCTGCGGGCGGCTATAGGCGGGATCTGCGGGCGGCTATACGCGGGACCTGCGGGCGGCTATACGCGGGACCTGCGGGCGGCTATAGGCGGGACCTGCGGGCGGCTATACGTGGGACCTGCGGGCGGCTATACGCGGGACCTGCGAGCGGCTATACGCGGGACCGGCGGGCGGCTATAGGCGGGACCTGCGGGCGGCTATACGTGGGACCTGCGGGTGGCTATAGGCGGGATCTGCGGGCGGCTATACGCGGGACCTGCGGGCGGCTATACGCGGGACCTGCGAGCGGCTATAGGCGGGACCTGCGGGCGGCTATACGCGGGGCATGCCGGCGGCTATAGGCGGGACCTGCGGGCGGCTATAGGCGGGACCTGCGGGCGGCTATACGCGGGACCTGCGGGCGGCTATACGCGGGACCTGCGGGCGGCTATACGCGGGACCTGCTGGCGGCTATACGCAAGACCTGCCGGCGGTTATACGCGGGACCTGCGGGCGGCTATACGCGGGACCTGCGGGCGGCTATACGCGGGACCTGCGGGCGGCTATACGCGGGACCTGCGGGCAGCTATACGCGGGACCTGCGGGCGGCTATACGCAAGACCTGCGGGCGGCAATACGCGGGACCTGCGGGCGGCTATACGTGGGGCCTGCGGGCGGCTATACGCGGGACCTGCGGGCGGCTATACGCAAGACCTGCGGGCGGCCAAACGCGGGACCTGCGGGCGGCTATGCGCGGGACCTGCGGGCGGCTATACGCGGGACCTGCGGGCGGCTATAGGCGGGACCTGCGGGCGGCTATACGCGGGGCCTGCCGGCGGCTATACGCGGGACCTGCGGGCGGCTATTGGCGGGACCTGCGGGCGGCTATACGCGGGGCCTGCCGGCGGCTATACGCGGGACCTGCGGGCGGCTATACGTGGGGCCTGCCGGCGGCTCTAGGCGGGACCTGCGGGCGGCTATAGGCGGGACCTGCGGGCGGCTATACGCGGGGCCTGCCGGCGGCTATACGCGGGACCTGCGGGCGGCTATACGTGGGGCCTGCCGGCGGCTCTAGGCGGGACCTGCGGGCGGCTATAGGCGGGACCTGCTGGCGGCTATACGCAAGACCTGCCGGCGGCTATACGCGGGACCTGCTGGCGGCTATACGCAAGACCTGCCGGCGGCTATACGCGGGACCTGCGGGCGGCTATACGCGGGACCTGCGGGCGGCTATACGCGGGATCTGCGGGCGGCTATACGCGGGGCCTGCGGGCGGCTATACGCGGGGCCTGCGGGCGGCTACACGCTGGACCTGCTGGCGGCTACACTCGGGACCTGTGGGCGGCTATACGCGGGACCTGCGGGCGGCTATACGCGGGATCTGCGGGCGGCTACACGCTGGACCTGCTGGCGGCTACACTCGGGACCTGTGGGCGGCTATACGCGGGACCTGCGGGCGGCTATACGCGGGACCCGCGGGCTGCTACACGCGGGACCTGCGGGCGGCTATACGCGGGACCTGCGGGCGGCTATAGGCGGGATCTGCGGGCGGCTATACGCGGGACCTGCGGGCGGCTATACGCGGGACCTGCGGGCGGCTATAGGCGGGACCTGCGGGCGGCTATACGTGGGACCTGCGGGCGGCTATACGCGGGACCTGCGAGCGGCTATACGCGGGACCGGCGGGCGGCTATAGGCGGGACCTGCGGGCGGCTATACGTGGGACCTGCGGGTGGCTATAGGCGGGATCTGCGGGCGGCTATACGCGGGACCTGCGGGCGGCTATACGCGGGACCTGCGAGCGGCTATAGGCGGGACCTGCGGGCGGCTATACGCGGGACCTGCGGGCGGCTATACGCGGGACCTGCGGGCGGCTATACGTGGGGCCTGCGGGCGGCTATACGCGGGACCTGCGGGCGGCTATACGCAAGACCTGCGGGCGGCCAAACGCGGGACCTGCGGGCGGCTATGCGCGGGACCTGCGGGCGGCTATACGCGGGACCTGCGGGCGGCTATACGCGGGACCTGCGGGCGGCTATAGGCGGGACCTGCGGGCGGCTATACGCGGGACCTGCGGGCGGCTATACGCGGGATCTGCGGGCGGCTATACGCGGGACCTGCGGGCGGCTATACGCGGGACCTGCTGGCGGCTATACGCAAGACCTGCGGGCGGCTATACGCGGGACCTGCGGGCGGCTATGCGTGGGGCCTGCGGGCGGCTATACGCGGGACCTGCGGGCGGCTATACGCAAGACCTGCGGGCGGCTACACTCGGGACCTGTGGGCGGCTATACGCGGGACCTGCGGGCGGCTGCACGCTGGACCTGCTGGCGGCTACACTCGGGACCTGTGGGCGGCTATACGCGGGACCTGCGGGCGGCTACACGCTGGACCTGCTGGCGGCTACACTCGGGACCTGTGGGCGGCTATACGCGGGACCTGCGGGCGGCTATACGCGGGGCCTGCGGGCGGCTATACGCGGGGCCTGCGGGCGGCTACACGCTGGACCTGCTGGCGGCTACACTCGGGACCTGTGGGCGGCTATACGCGGGACCTGCGGGCGGCTATACGCGGGATCTGCGGGCGGCTACACGCTGGACCTGCTGGCGGCTACACTCGGAACCTGTGGGCGGCTATACGCGGGACCTGCGGGCGGCTATACGCGGGACCCGCGGGCTGCTACACGCGGGACCTGCGGGCGGCTATACGCGGGACCTGCGGGCGGCTATAGGCGGGATCTGCGGGCGGCTATACGCGGGACCTGCGGGCGGCTATACGCGGGACCTGCGGGCGGCTATAGGCGGGACCTGCGGGCGGCTATACGTGGGACCTGCGGGCGGCTATACGCGGGACCTGCGGGCGGCTATACGCGGGACCGGCGGGCGGCTATAGGCGGGACCTGCGGGCGGCTATACGTGGGACCTGCGGGTGGCTATAGGCGGGATCTGCGGGCGGCTATACGCGGGACCTGCGGGCGGCTGTACGCGGGACCTGCGAGCGGCTATAGGCGGGACCTGCGGGCGGCTATACGCGGGGCATGCCGGCGGCTATAGGCGGGACCTGCGGGCGGCTATAGGCGGGACCTGCGGGCGGCTATACGCGGGACCTGCGGGCGGCTATACGCGGGACCTGCGGGCGGCTATACGCGGGATCTGCGGGCGGCTATACGCAAGACCTGTGGGCGGCTATACGCGGGACCTGCGGGCGGCTATACGTGGGGCCTGCGGGCGGCTATACGCGGGGCCTGCGGGCGGCTATACGCGGGACCTGCGGGCGGCCAAACGCGGGACCTGCGGGCGGCTATACGCGGGACCTGCGGGCGGCTATACGCGGGACCTGTGGGCGGCTATACGCGGGACCTGCGGGCGGCTATACATGAAAAATGGTAAGACCCCTGGAAACGATGGTCTTCCCGTGGAATTTTGTAAGTTCTTTTAGAGTGATATAGGTAAATATATTTTGAAAAGTTTATGGTTACAAACAGCTTCATCTTTATGTGGTAGAACAGTTGATGATTTCATAAATTTACAATCTGTAGTGTTGGGTATTATGGGTCAAAATAGACATAGTATTTTAATAAATCATATTCTGTTAATAGTCATGAAATATGTATATAATGGGGGGAACATAAGCCGAACATGCAGGGACCACTAAGCGTAATAAAAGCTAACTACCAGATAGAATGTCATATTGGGGAAAACACCGATTATCCAACGTGCAGACGAAAGAAATATCAGGAAACATGGGATAATGTATTGCCCTTGTTATAGTAGCTGATGTATAATTGATACTCTATAATTAACATGTCTTATGTGATGTATTCTTAAACCTGTCAAGTGTGAAAAAAAAGTGTTTCGAATCAAGGCGCGTAGGCTACTTTACATGGATCATGCGTCATTATACAGACGATAATGGTCATTTGAAGGTGGAATACGCTTTGGTGAAAAGAAAAATGATTTCTTGTGTGATTAATGAAGAATATAAGGAAATGTCGGTATGTATTTTGCATAAGAATGACACATGATCTCAATTTCAGTTTTAAAAATTAGATTTCGTGATCTACGCTTGTTTTGAAGAGAAATGTGTATCTGTTTCGCTGGAGCATTCCATCGGGCGTCAAGCTTCCAGCTCATCATTCTTGAAAATTAATGTACAGTTTATACAATAGGATGATGCCATAACAGTACTTTAACACATCCTGGAATATTAAATCTATCTACCAAAAGACAAGCATCTACCATCAAAAACAGTCCAACACAATAGACATAAACAGAACAATTGCAAGATGATAACGAAATGGAATAATTGAATCCATGTTATTCTGTGATAAATTAAGCAAAAATGTAAAAAAAACGTTCCCTAATACGTGCTACACTACACATAACCAATCCCATTTACACCCGTATTGCACCACATTGGCAATGGTGGGGAAAATGGGAATCACGATGTGAGACTAACTTGGGCAGCAATTGGGGAAATAATCAAGTAGTCGACAAAATGAAGGCAATATTCCGAATGTTGTGTAGTTTATGGAGAAACATGTATAATAGCTGGTGGCTTCAATAATGTCTTTATCAATATCGATCCCAGTTTAGCCATAATAGTAATGGCTCAAAAAAATATATTTAACGAAACCCTGCTCGAAGCAACTGCACTTAAACTAATCAATATATCAGAGACGAATAGAATAATTGATGACTTATGGCCTAAGATCAGTTGTTCACAAAACGCTGCTTATCCAGACCCTCAAGTTACATTATGCTTTGCATAGAACATATTAAACTAGAATATATGAATAAAGCTGTTCGCCACATCATCTAACATCGGTTTCCATGGATACATCAACTGATCTGAAAGTCGTGGCGGACAAAGATAAAGTCCTTGACCCAGATTTTGTTGGCTCTGTTCTTGTACGTGATGTCCCTGTGGACGGCGAACCCCCTCCTGACCATGAAGGCACGCAGCGCGTCCTTGCCCTCCGGCACGTGGCTCCACTCCACGGAGAGCACGTCGATCCGGATGAGGTGAAAGGGGATCTGGCGCAGGATGTCCATCTCGCCGCCCTCCACATCCAGACTGAGGTAGTGGACGTGGTGCACGCCGAGGGCCGCCAGGATGCTCTCCAGCGGGAAGCAGGGCACCGTGCCCACCCTCTCTGTACGCACGCCCCCCTCCTCCCCCGCCGGCCCGGCACCGCCCCAGTCCTCCCCCCGCCGCACCTCCCGGACCATGTGACCTCCACCGCTAGCAGGAATCGTGTAGCGCATCTAGGAAAGGAAATGACGTCATTGTTAAAATATATCGCAATGCACCATTGGCAACACAAATTGGTGGACCAAGTGTGTTTGTATTAAAAGTCGCTTGTTTCGCCTGTGAATAATTATTATCCTCAGGATGATTCTTGGCATCGTGGCTGATCGAGGCGTGGGAGGGGGGAGGGGCTGGGGAGGGTGGTTCTCGGGGGCTTCTACCTGTTATAGCGAGGATGTATTCTTTTAATGCAAAATATAGGTATGGATCACCCTATTTTTAGGACTTCGTCCCCTACCGATCAACATTTATACTGTCTATCACATACATATATACACGTACAGGTAGAGTGCAATGATCTTTATCCCATATACATATTATCTATACATCTGCCTGGAGTGGTGTATGTTGACCACCCCGTCCCGTCCCCGATTTGACGTCCAGAATCTTCCAGAATAGTGATCAAGGCCCAGAGTACTGACCAAGGCCAGAGTACTGACCAAGGCCAGAGTACTGACCAAGGCCAGAGTACTGACCAAGGCCAGATTACTGACCAAGGCCAGAGTACTGACCAAGGCCAGAGTACTGACCAAGGCCAGAGTACTGACCAAGGCCCAGAGTACTGACCAAGGCCAGAGTACTGACCAAGGCCAGAGTACTGACCAAGGCCAGAGTACTGACCTAGGCCCAGAGTACTGACCAAGGCCAGAGTACTGACCAAGGCCAGAGTACTGACCAAGGCCAGAGTACTGACCAAGGCCAGAGTACTGACCAAGGCCAGAGTACTGACCAAGGCCCAGAGTACTGACCAAGGCCAGAGTACTGACCAAGGCCAGAGTACTGACCAAGGCCAGAGTACTGACCAAGGCCAGAGTACTGACCAAGGCCCAGAGTACTGACCAAGGCCAGAGTACTGACCAAGGCCAGAGTACTGACCAAGGCCCAGATTACTGACCAAGGCCAGAGTACTGACCAAGGCCAGAGTACTGACCAAGGCCAGAGTACTTACCAAGGCCAGAGTACTGACCAATGCCAGAGTACTGATCAAGGCCAGAGTACTGACCAAGGCCAGAGTACTGACCAAGGCCAGAGTACTGACCAAGGCCACAGTACTGACCAAGGCCCAGAGTACTGACCAAGGCCCAGAGTACTGACCAAGGCCAGAGTACTGACCAAGGCCAGAGTACTTACCAAGGCCAGAGTACTGACCAAGGCCAGAGTACTGACCAAGGCCAGAGTACTGACCAAGGCCAGAGTACTGACCAAGGCCCAGAGTACTGACCAAGGCCCAGAGTACTGACCAAGGCCAGAGTACTGACCAAGGCACAGAATGCAAGCCAAGGCCCGGAGCACTGACCAAGGTCCAGAGTACTGACCAATGCCCAGAGTCCTGACCAAGGCCCAGAGTACTGACCAAGGCCAGATTACTGACCAAGGCCAGAGTACTGACCAAGGCCAGAGTACTGACCAAGGCCCAGAATACAAGCCAAAGCCCGGAGCACTGACCAAGGTCCAGAGTACTGACCAATGCCCAGAGTCCTGACCAAGGCCCAGAGTACTGACCAAGGCCCAGAGTACTGACCAAGGCCCAGTGTCCTGACCAAGGCCCAGAGTACTGACCAAGGCCAGAGTACTGACCAAGGCCAGAGTACTGACCAAGGCCAGAGTACTGACCAAGGCCCAGAATACAAGCCAAAGCCCGGAGCACTGACCAAGGTCCAGAGTCCTGACCAAGGCCCAGAGTACTGACCAAGGCCCAGAGTACTGACCAAGGCCCAGTGTCCTGACCAAGGCGCAGTGTCCTGACCAATGCCCAGAGTACTGACCAAGGCCCAGAGTACTGACCAAGGCCCAGAGTACTGACCAGGGCCAGAGTACTGACCAAGGCCAGAGTACTGACCAAGGCCGGAGTACTGACTAAGGCCAGAGTACTGACTAAGGCCCAGAGTACTGACCAAGGCCAGAGTACTGACCAAGGCCAGAGTACTGACCAAGGCCCAGAGTACTGACCAAGGCCCAGAGTACTGACCAAGGCCAGAGTACTGACCAAGGCCAGAGTACTGACCAAGGCCAGAGTACGTACCAAGGCCAGAGTACTGACCAAGGCCAGAGTACTTACCAAGGCCAGAGTACTGACCAAGGCCAGAGTACTGACCAAGGCCAGAGTACTGACCAAGGCCCAGAGTACTGACCAAGGCCCAGAGTACTGACCAAGGCCAGAGTACTGACCAAGGCCAGAGTACTGACCAAGACCAGAGTACTGACCAAGGCCAGAGTACTGACCAAGGCCCAAAGTACTGACCAAGGCCCAGAGTACTGACCAAGGCCAGAGTACTGACCAAGGCACAGAATGCAAGCCAAGGCCCGGAGCACTGACCAAGGTCCAGAGTACTGACCAATGCCCAGAGTCCTGACCAAGGCCCAGAGTACTGACCAAGGCCAGAGTACTGACCAAGGCCAGAGTACTGACCAAGGCCAGAGTACTGACCAAGGCCCAGAATACAAGCCAAAGCCCGGAGCACTGACCAAGGCCAGAGTACTGACCAATGCCCAGAGTCCTGACCAAGGCCCAGAGTACTGACCAAGGCCCAGAGTACTGACCAAGGCCCAGTGTCCTGACCAAGGCCCAGTGTCCTGACCAAGGCCCAGAGTACTGACCAAGGCCAGAGTACTGACCAAGGCCAGAGTACTGACCAAGGCCAGAGTACTGACCAAGGCCCAGAATACAAGCCAAAGCCCGGAGCACTGACCAAGGTCCAGAGTACTGACCAATGCCCAGAGTCCTGACCAAGGCCCAGAGTACTGACCAAGGCCCAGAGTACTGACCAAGGCCCAGTGTCCTGACCAAGGCCCAGTGTCCTGACCAAGGCCCAGAGTACTGACCAAGGCCAGAGTACTGACCAAGGCCAGAGTACTGACCAAGGCCAGAGTACTGACCAAGGCCAGAGTACTGACCAAGGCCAGAATACTGACCTAGGCCCAGAGTACTGGCCCAGAGTACTGACCAAGGCCAGAGTACTGACCAAGGCCAGAGTACTGACCAAGGCCCAGATTACTAGCCAAGGCCAGAGTACTGACCAAGGCCAGAGTACTGACCAAGGCCAGAGTACTTACCAAGGCCAGAGTACTGACCAATGCCAGAGTACTGACCAAGGCCAGAGTACTTACCAAGGCCAGAGTACTGATCAATGCCAGAGTACTGACCAAGGCCACAGTACTGACCAAGGCCCAGAGTACTGACCAAGGCCCAGAGTACTGACCAAGGCCAGAGTACTGACCAAGGCCAGAGTACTGACCAAGGCCAGAGTACTGACCAAGGCCAGAGTACTGACCAAGGCCCAGAGTACTGACCAAGGCCCAGAGTACTGACCAAGGCCAGAGTACTGACCAAGGCACAGAATGCAAGCCAAGGTCCGGAGCACTGACCAAGGTCCAGAGTACTGACCAATGCCCAGAGTCCTTACCAAGGCCCAGAGTACTGACCAAGGCCAGAGTACTGACCAAGGCCAGAGTACTGACCAAGGCCCAGAATACAAGCCAAAGCCCGGAGCACTGACCAAGGTCCAGAGTACTGACCAATGCCCAGAGTCCTGACCAAGGCCCAGAGTACTGACCAAGGCCCAGAGTACTGACCAAGGCCCAGTGTCCTGACCAAGGCCCAGTGTCCTGACCAAGGCCCAGAGTACTGACCAAGGCCAGAGTACTGACCAAGGCCAGAGTACTGACCAAGGCCAGAGTACTGACCAAGGCCCAGAATACAAGCCAAAGCCCGGAGCACTGACCAAGGTCCAGAGTACTGACCAATGCCCAGAGTCCTGACCAAGGCCCAGAGTACTGACCAAGGCCCAGAGTACTGACCAAGGCCCAGTGTCCTGACCAAGGCCCAGTGTCCTGACCAAGGCCCAGAGTACTGACCAAGGCCAGAGTACTGACCAAGGCCAGAGTACTGACCAAGGCCCAGAGTACTGACCAAGGCCCAGAGTACTGACCAAGGCCAGAGTACTTACCAAGGCCAGAATACTGACCTAGGCCCAGAGTACTTACTAAGGCCAGAGTACTGACCAAGGCCAGAGTACTGACCAAGGCCCAGAGTACTTACCAAGGCCAGAGTACTGATCAATGCCCAGAGTCCTGACCAAGGCCCAGAGTACTGACCAAGGCCCAGAGTACTGACCAATGCCAGAATACTGACCAAGGCCAGAGTACTTACCAAGGCCAGAGTACTGATCAATGCCAGAGTACTGACCAAGGCCACAGTACTGACCAAGGCCCAGAGTACTGACCAAGGCCCAGAGTACTGACCAAGGCCAGAGTACTGACCAAGGCCAGAGTACTGACCAAGGCCAGAGTACTGACCAAGGCCCAGAGTACTGACCAAGGCCCAGAGTACTGACCAAGGCCAGAGTACTGACCAAGGCACAGAATGCAAGCCAAGGCCCGGAGCACTGACCAAGGTCCAGAGTACTGACCAATGCCCAGAGTCCTGACCAAGGCCCAGAGTACTGACCAAGGCCAGAGTACTGACCAAGGCCAGAGTACTGACCAAGGCCCAGAATACAAGCCAAAGCCCGGAGCACTGACCAAGGTCCAGAGTACTGACCAATGCCCAGAGTCCTGACCAAGGCCCAGAGTACTGACCAAGGCCCAGAGTACTGACCAAGGCCCAGTGTCCTGACCAAGGCCCAGTGTCCTGACCAAGGCCCAGAGTACTGACCAAGGCCAGAGTACTGACCAAGGCCAGAGTACTGACCAAGGCCCAGAATACAAGCCAAAGCCCGGAGCACTGACCAAGGTCCAGAGTACTGACCAATGCCCAGAGTCCTGACCAAGGCCCAGAGTACTGACCAAGGCCCAGAGTACTGACCAAGGCCCAGTGTCCTGACCAAGGCCCAGTGTCCTGACCAAGGCCCAGAGTACTGACCAAGGCCAGAGTACTGACCAAGGCCCAGAGTACTGACCAAGGCCCAGAGTACTGACCAAGGCCCAGAGTACTGACCAGGGCCAGAGTACTGACCAAGGCCAGAGTACTGACCAAGGCCAGAGTACTGACCAAGGCCAGAGTACTGACTAAGGCCAGAGTACTGACCAAGGCCAGAGTACTGACCACGGCCAGAGTACTGACCAAGGCCCAGAGTACTGACCAAGGCCCAGAGTACTGACCAAGGCCAGAGTACTGACCAAGGCCAGAGTACTGACCAAGGCCAGAGTACTTACCAAGGCCAGAGTACTGACCAAGGCCAGAGTACTGACCAAGGCCAGAGTACTGACCAAGGCCAGAGTTCTGACCAAGGCCATAGTACTGACCAAGGCCAGAGCACTGACCCAGGCCAGAGTACTGACCAAGGCCCAGAATACAAGCCAAAGCCCGGAGCACTGACCAAGGTCCAGAGTACTGACCAATGCCCAGAGTCCTGACCAAGGCCCAGAGTACTGACCAAGGCCAGAGTACTGACCAAGGCCAGAGTACTGACCAAGGCCAGAGTAGTGACCAAGGCCCAGATTACTGACCAAGGCCAGAGTACTGACCAAGGCCAGAGTACTGACCAAGGCCAGAGTACTGACCAAGGCCCAGAGTACTGACCAAGGCCAGAGTACTGACCAAGGCCAGAGTACTGACCAAGGCCCAGATTACTGACCAAGGCCAGAGTACTGACCAAGGCCCAGAGTACTGACCAAGGCCCAGAGTACTGACCAAGGCCCAGAGTACTGACCAAGGCCAGAGTACTGACCAAGGCCAGAGTACTGACCAAGGCACAGAATACAAGCCAAAGCCCGGCACACTGACCAAGGTCCAGAGTACTGACCAATGCCCCGAGTCCTGACCAAGGCCCAGAGTACTGACCAAGGCCAGAGTACTTACCAAGGCCAGAGTACTGACCAAGGCCAGAGTACTGACCAAGGCCCAGAATACAAGCCAAAGCCCGGAGCACTGACCAAGGTCCAGAGTACTGACCAATGCCCAGAGTCCTGACCAAGGCCCAGAGTACTGACCAAGGCCCAGAGTACTGACCAAGGCCCAGTGTCCTGACCAAGGCCCAGTGTCCTGACCAAGGCCCAGAGTACTGACCAAGGCCAGAGTACTGACCAAGGCCAGAGTACTGACCAAGGCCAGAGTACTGACCAAGGCCAGAGTACTGACCAAGGCCAGAGTACTGACCAAGGCCCAGAATACAACCAAAGCCCGGAGCACTGACCAAGGTCTAGAGTACTGACCAATGCCCAGAGTCCTGACCAAGGCCCAGAGTAGTGACCAAGGCTCAGAGTACTGACCAAGGCCCAGTGTCCTGACCAAGGCCCGGTGTCCTGACCAAGGCCCAGAATACTGACCAAGGCCCTGAGTACTGACCATGGCCCAGAGAACTGACCAAGACCCAGAGTACTGACCGAGGCCCAGAGTACTGACCAATAGAACTAATCAAGGCCCAGAGTACTGACCAAGGCCGAGAGTACTGGCCCAGAGTACTGACCAAGCCCAATAGTACGGCCCCAGAGTACTGACCAAGGCCAATAACACTGCCCCAGAGTACTGCCCAAGGCCAATAACACTGCCCCCGAGTACTAACCAAGGCCAATAACACTGCCACAGAGTACTGACCAAGGCCAACACTACTGCCCCAGAGTACTGACCAAGGCCAATAATACTGCCCCAGAGTACTGACCAAGGCCAATAGTACTGCCCCAGAGTACTGACCAAGGCCAATAGTACTGCCCCAGAGTACTGACCAAGGCCAATAGTACTGCCCAAGAGTACTGACCAAGGCCAATAACACTGCCCAAGAGTACTGACCAAGGCCAATAACACTGCACCAGAGTACTGACCAAGGCCAATAACACTGCTCCAGAGTACTGACCAAGGCCAATAACACTGATTCAGAGTACTGACCAAGGCCATTAGTACTGCCCCAGAGTACTGACCAATGCCAATACCACTGGCCCAGAGTACTGACCAAGGCCAATAGTACTGCCCCAGAGCACTGACCAAGGCCAATAACACTGCCCCATAGTACTGACCAAGGCCAATCACACTGCACCAGAGTACTGACCAATGCCAATAACACTGCCTCAGAGTACTGACCAAGGCCAATAACACTGCCTCAGAGTACTGACCAAGGCCAATAACACTGCCTCAGAGTACTGACCAATGCCAATAACACTGCATCAGAGTACTGACCAAGGCCAATAGTACGGCCCCAGAATACTGGCCAAGGCCAATAACACTGCCTCAGAGTACTGACCAAGGCCATTAGTACTGCCCCAGAGTACTGACCAAGGCCAATAACGCTGCCCCAGAGTACTGATCAAGGCCAATAACACTGCCCCAGAGTACTGACCAAGATCCAAAGTACTGACCAAGGCCCACAGTACTGACCCATGGTACTAATCAAGGCCCAGAGTACTGACCAAGGCCCATAGTACAAACCATGGCGCAGATTCCTGACCAAGGCCCACAGTACTGACCCAGAGTACTGACCATGACCAATAGTACTGCCCCAGAGCACTTACCAAGGCCAATAACACTGCCCCAGAGAACTGCCCAAAGCCAATAACACTACCCCAGAGTACTGACCAAGGCCCAAAGTACTGCCCCAGAGTACTGACCAAGGCCAAAAACACTGCCCCAGAATACTGACCAGGGCCCAGAGTATTGACCAAAGCCCAAAATACTGCCCCAAAGTACTGACCAAGGCCAAAAACACTGCACCAGAGTACTGACCAAGGCCCAAAGTACTGCCCCAGAGTACTGACCAAGGCCAAATACACTGCCCCAGAATACTGACCAGGGCCCAGAGTACTGACCAAAGCCCAAAATACTGCCCCAGAGTACTGACCAAGGCCAAAAACACTGCCCCAGAGTACAGACCAGGGCCAGGGTACTCCCCAAGAGTACTGCCCCAGAGTACTGCCCCGGAGTACTGACCAAGGCCCAAAGTACTGCCCCAGAGTACTGCCCCGGAGTACTGACCAAGGCCCAAAGTACTGCCCCAGAGTACTAAGCAAGGCCCAAGGTACACCCCCAGAGTACTACCCCAGTGTACTGCCCCAGAATACTGCCCCAGAGTACTGACCAGGGCCCAGAGTACTGCCCCAGAGTATTGACCAGGGCCCAGAGTACTGCCCCAGAGTATTGACCAAGGCATAGACTACTCCCCCAGAGTACTGCCCCAGAGTACTGCCCCAGAGTATTGACCAGGGCCCAGAGTACTGGCCCAGAGTGCTGCCCCAGAGTACTGCCCCAGAATACTGACCAGGGTCGGGGCCACGCTGAGGCTGAGGCAGGCGTTGAGGGAGAAGGCGTGGCGACTCTTGCCCATCAGCTGTGTGTACAGGAAGGAGTCCATCTCGACCAGGAGGCCCGTCCAGCCGAGCAGCTGCTCCAGTGGCAGAGTGTTGGAGGCCGTGTCGCCGTCATTGGCTCCCGCCTCCACAAACAGCAGGCCCGTCTGAAACAGGAGGGTGGCGGGGGGTGATGGGCAGAGGAAGCTATGGGGTGTGGTAGTAGGATCTCACCCCCTATTGAAATATTAACGAATGTTATAACTGGTACAGTTATCCATGACAGTAACAGGTGTTGTGTGCCCGACAGATACGACAAACGTGCGCTGAGATAAGTTTTGGGATTTTACTTCTGATTATACATGATTAGGGCAAAATGACAGACCAGTGCATGTTAAGCGACTAACCCGCATCTCTAGAAGTACACAGAGTAGTCAATAACACTGGGCCATGCACGATAGGCCTAGAAGAAAAGCTCTTCGTTTCCCAAGCGTCAATACTAAAATGGTCGAACTTCAGCGAGGTTCCAAACAAATTATTACCAAAGAAATGAAATGTATTAATGTACTTTATTTCCTTCATTTTGTGGAGTTCAAAAAGCAAAATAACATAATACGAAAATTACACAAAAACACACCAAAGAACAAAATATTCACAATTAGTGTGTTTGCGTCCTAATGCAAGTTTTGCTTCAATTAATGTACAGCTTACTAATGAGTTATCGGTAGGGAAATGGTGATTAATGAAATCACCATTAACATTAGTCATGTTCGGCCGATAGCAGCTGTGGTAATGTTTTTGGCACTCGGTACCGATGCTAGCGTGAATCTAATCGTCTTGTATCATACAAATGCATGGTTACATGGTGTCAGATGCCGGGATGAGGCCAGGGGCCGTATTCATAATCCCCTCGTAAGTTACGCACGAAAAGTGCATTTTCGTCTTAGCCTCACCAGCTCGTTATGCTGGTGCTCATGATTAAGAAATTATCTTCAATATAATTTTAGCATTTTCCTAATTCAGAAAATCCATTTCTTTGGTGACTACTTATGTACTTTGAACCCGATAATCGCTCGACAAATCTTCCACTTAGCGCTAAGTTTAGTGGCGTAGCCTACGTGGCGATTATGAATACGGCTCTAATGTTCCTTCCCGACATTCTCATACCTGGTTCCTGAACAGCGTCATCACCTCCTGGGCTTGTGGCGTCATCGGCCGAATGCGCACTTTCTGCGCATGCGCGGAGGGTGGGTCCACAACGTCTTGAATGAGCCGGATCAGTTCAGGATGATTGGGCTCTGGATTGAGATCCACGAGCTTCAAGAACTTCTCGGTAAGCACTGGATCCAACTCAGTAAACGGAGCGTTGAACACTTTCCTCCGCTGTGCGTAAGAAATGTATGTCCTTTTCGTATCGCCATGGAAACTATTGTCGTCGCCTATGTTACTAAGGCGATGGCGGCGTGAGTGACGTAACAATGGAATAACAATGAGGCCGCCCAGGAAGCAGCCAATCAAGAGAAACCACTTGAGGTCGTGTGTTAAGCGCATGTCACAGTGTTGTCATCGGACCACTGCGCTGGCCAAAAGCCACGTGTCGGATAAAATGTTCGCGCTGTCTGGCCACGTCTCCCGAGAGTTCATTGCTGTCTGCTGGGAGACAGGCACAGTCTATTGGATATATACATTCACACGGGAGCCATATTTGAAGAGGGTTTCCTTGCCAAGTAGCGTCGTTGAGACTCGAGCGTTATGTCAGCAGACACCATGTCCACTGCAGGCTATATACACTTCTAACCTTGCTCATTGTAAATAGGTTGTTAACAATCTCAGCTGGCGGTAAGCACACGTCTCGCACCCCCCCCCCCCCCCCACGCCCCTTCCTCCCGTCCCTGACACACCTTGTTGTTGACACAGACCTCGCCCTCGCCCACTTTGTGACTGTGTCCACTGACCCACCCTCACATACATGTGGGGTGACACTCTTTCAAGAAATTAAACGCGGTCCGCTCCCAACTCGGATATGTCTCGCACCTACATTGGTGGCTACACGGAGTCTATAGTGTGGCTGGACTACGGTCATACCAGAGCGGCGGGGACGAAGAGAGGGTCGTAAGGGAGGGGAGGGGGAGGGGCAAGGAGGCGGGGGCACGTCAACATCTCAGCATAGTCAACACAGCCCCAGGGTGAGGAGATGAGAGTCACGCCCAGGGGCGTTATAACTGGACCGCCGGTCACACCAGCACCCGTCGCTGGCCGCACGGGGAGCACGGGTCACACCCAGACGGGGCCGCCGGTCACACCAGCACCCGTCGCTGGCCGCACGGGGAGCACGGGTCACGCCCAGACGGGACCGCCGGTCACACCAGCACCCGTCGCTGGCCCCACGGGGAGCACGGGTCACGCCCAGACGGGACCCCCGGTCACACCAGCACCCGTCGCTGGCCGCACGGGGAGCACGGGTCACGCCCAGACGGGGAGCCCGGGTCACGCCCAGACGGGACCGCCGGTCACACCAGCACCCGTCGCTGGCCGCACGGGGAGCACGGGTCACGCCCAGACGGAGCCGCCGGTCACACCAGCACCCGTCGCTGGCCGCACGGGGAGCACGGGTCACGTCCAGACGGGGCCGCCGGTCACACCAGCACCCGTCGCTGGCCCCGCGGGGAGCACGGGTCACACCCAGACGGGACCGCCGGTCACACCAGCACCCGTCGCTGGCCCCACGGGGAGCACGGGTCACACCCAGACGGGACCGCCGGTCACACCAGCACCCGTCGCTGGCCCCACGGGGAGCACGGGTCACGCCCAGACGGGACCGCCGGTCACACCAGCACCCGTCGCTGGCCCCACGGGGAGCACGGGTCACGCCCAGACGGGGCCGCCGGTCACACCAGCACCCGTCGCTGGCCCCACGGGGAGCACCGGTCACGCCCAGACGGGGAGCACGGGTCACGCCCAGACGGGACCGCCGGTCACACCAGCACCCGTCGCTGGCCCCACGGGGAGCACCGGTCACGCCCAGACGGGGAGCACGGGTCACGCCCAGACGGGACCGCCGGTCACACCAGCACCCGTCGCTGGCCCCACGGGGAGCACGGGTCACGCCCAGACGGGACCGCCGGTCACACCAGCACCCGTCGCTGGCCCCACGGGGAGCACCGGTCACGCCCAGACGGGAAGCACGGGTCACGCCCAGACGGGACCGCCGGTCACACCAGCACCCGTCGCTGGCCCCACGGGGAGCACCGGTCACGCCCAGACGGGGAGCACGGGTCACGCCCAGACGGGACCGCCGGTCACACCAGCACCCGTCGCTGGCCCCACGGGGAGCACCGGTCACGCCCAGACGGGGAGCACGGGTCACGCCCAGACGGGACCGCCGGTCACACCAGCACCCGTCGCTGGCCCCACGGGGAGCACGGGTCACGCCCAGACGGGACCGCCGGTCACACCAGCACCCGTCGCTGGCCCCACGGGGAGCACGGGTCACGCCCAGACGGGACCGCCGGTCACACCAGCACCCGTCGCTGGCCCCACGGGGAGCACCGGTCACGCCCAGACGGGGAGCACGGGTCACACCCAGACGGGACCGCCGGTCACACCAGCACCCGTCGCTGGCCCCACGGGGAGCACGGGTCACGCCCAGACGGGACCGCCGGTCACACCAGCACCCGTCGCTGGCCCCACGGGGAGCACGGGTCACGCCCAGACGGGACCGCCGGTCACACCAGAACCAGTCGATGGCCCCACGGGGAGCACCGGTCACGCCCAGACGGGGAGCACGGGTCACGCCCAGACGGGACCGCCGGTCACACCAGCACCCGTCGCTGGCCCCACGGGGAGCACGGGTCACGCCCAGACGGGACCGCCGGTCACACCAGCACCCGTCGCTGGCCCCACGGGGAGCACGGGTCACGCCCAGACGGGACCGCCGGTCACACCAGCACCCGTCGCTGGCCCCACGGGGAGCACGGGTAACGCCCAGACGGGACCGCCGGTCACACCAGCACCCGTCGCTGGCCCCACGGGGAGCACGGGTCACGCCCAGGCGGGACCGCCGGTCACACCAGAACCAGTCGATGGCCCCACGGGGAGCACCGGTCACGCCCAGACGGGGAGCACGGGTCACGCCCAGACGGGACCGCCGGTCACACCAGCACCCGTCGCTGGCCCCACGGGGAGCACGGGTCACGCCCAGACGGGACCGCCGGTCACACCAGCGCCCGTCGCTGGCCCCACGGGGAGCACGGGTCACGCCCAGACGGGACCGCCGGTCACACCAGAACCAGTCGCTGGCCCCACGGGGAGCACCGGTCACGCCCAGACGGGGAGCACGGGTCACGCCCAGACGGGACCGCCGGTCACACCAGCACCCGTCGCTGGCCCCACGGGGAGCACGGGTCACGCCCAGACGGGACCGCCGGTCACACCAGCACCCGTCGCTGGCCCCACGGGGAGCACGGGTCACGCCCAGACGGGACCGCCGGTCACACCAGCGCCCGTCGCTGGCCCCACGGGGAGCACGGGTCACGCCCAGACGGGACCGCCGGTCACACCAGCACCCGTCGCTGGCCCCACGGGGAGCACGGGTCACGCCCAGACGGGACCGCCGGTCACACCAGCACCCGTCGCTGGCCCCACGGGGAGCACGGGTAACGCCCAGACGGGACCGCCGGTCACACCAACACCCGTCGCTGGCCCCACGGGGAGCACGGATCACGCCCAGACGGGACCGCCGGTCACACCAGAACCAGTCGCTGGCCCCACGGGGAGCACCGGTCACGCCCAGACGGGGAGCACGGGTCACGCCCAGACGGGACCGCCGGTCACACCAGCACCCGTCGCTGGCCCCACGGGGAGCACGGGTCACACCCAGACGGGACCGCCGGTCACACCAGCACCCGTCGCTGGCCCCACGGGGAGCACGGGTCACGCCCAGACGGGACCGCCGGTCACACCAGCACCCGTCGCTGGCCCCACGGGGAGCACGGGTCACGCCCAGACGGGGCCGCCGGTCACACCAGCACCCGTCGCTGGCCCCACGGGGAGCACCGGTCACGCCCAGACGGGGAGCACGGGTCACGCCCAGACGGGACCGCCGGTCACACCAGCACCCGTCGCTGGCCCCACGGGGAGCACCGGTCACGCCCAGACGGGGAGCACGGGTCACGCCCAGACGGGACCGCCGGTCACACCAGCACCCGTCGCTGGCCCCACGGGGAGCACGGGTCACGCCCAGACGGAACCGCCGGTCACACCAGCACCCGTCGCTGGCCCCACGGGGAGCACGGGTCACGCCCAGACGGGGAGCACGGATCACACCAGCACCCGTCGCTGGCCCCACGGGGAGCACCGGTCACGCCCAGACGGGGAGCACGGGTCACACCCAAACGGGACCGCCGGTCACACCAGCACCCGTCGCTGGCCCCACGGGGAGCACGGGTCACGCCCAGACGGGACCGCCGGTCACACCAGCACCCGTCGCTGGCCCCACGGGGAGCACGGGTCACGCCCAGACGGGACCGCCGGTCACACCAGCACCCGTCGCTGGCCCCACGGGGAGCACGGGTCACGCCCAGACGGGGAGCCCGGGTCACGCCCAGACGGGACCGCCGGTCACACCAGCACCCGCCGCTGGCCCCACGGGGAGCACGGGTCACGCCCAGACGGGGAGCACGGGTCACACCAGCACCCGTCGCTGGCCCCACGGGGAGCACGGGTCACACCCAGACGGGACCGCCGGTCACACCAGCACCCGTCGCTGGCCCCACGGGGAGCACGACTAGCCGACTACACACAGTCGGCCCAATGCCAGTGGCGTCATCTAGCCAATGACGAGGAACCAAGAAGAATGTTCGTGACTGTGACAACCCCCTCTTGCATATATAGGGGCCGTTATAGGGGCTCTAAAACCGTTTAAAACGTTATGTACGCAGCTGTTGAGCAAAAATCGTGATACCCTTAAATTAAACCCACCGAGAGTGAATAAAAAGAGTCGAGAACTATATGATAAGTTTATTCAACAAAAGAGCGGATTACTACGCAGTGAAACCAAATTATGTGACATTGTAAACTACCATCCTATCAACTTTTCGTTGGTCTACAAAAGAAATATTCGAAATATTCCGGATAAGAGAATAGCGGCTTTTAATTTTAAGATCATTAATCAGATATTACCATGTAAAAAGGATCTCAGAAAATGGGGTAGATGTCCCACCGACCTTTGCGATAGATGTGGCTGCATTGAAGATATTTATCACATGATTTATAACTGTTATTTTACGAAGGAAATATGGAAACAAATATCGAATATTCTTAATATCAAAATAGGTCTGACAGAAATCATTGTCGGTGTTGAAAACGCAGCTTTAAACTTTGCCATATCTGTTGTAGCATTTATTCTATACAAAGACTGGTTATTACATGCCCAAGACTATGCTTACCGTCAAGAGTTTACTTCGTTATTATTTTTACGGAACGAATTATTAACCAATGCTACTCTCTACAAATTTTTAAAGTGGAACGACATCAGCGACATTCTACGCCGCATTTATACAGTTTTTTCTTAGATACGATCTGATTACATCTCTTTTTTTAGACAATTTTCACTTTGTGATCGTACTACTGTGTATTTTAAATGACCGTATTTACAAATGTAACACACGATTTGTGAAATAAAGTTTATGAAAAAAAAAAAAAAAAAAAAAAATATATAGGGGCCGTTATAGGCCTATGGTCAATGCGGAATTTAATTAATTAATGAGTGGAAAGAATATACATTGCTAGTCAGTTATGTTAACTGCAACTATTAGAAGCTAAGTCTCCTTTAACCTTTCAGTCTTCTTCACACAACGGTTGCATTTGCTGAACCATGCACGCGTGCTGTATGACGCTTGTGGTGTGGGAGTCACTGGATAGCTTTCAGGTTTCAGGTGCCCAACGTCAAAGTGCACCCGTCAAGAATGTCTGCTTGCCTTGATGATGGATGATGGATGCGGTGATGGTTGTGGTGATGGATGCGGTGATGGATGTGGTGATGGATGTGATGATGGATGCGGTGATGGATGTGGTGATGGATGCGGTGATGGGTGCGGTGATGGGTGCGGTGATGGATGCGGTGATGGATGAGGTGATGGATGTGATGATGGATGCGGTGATGGATGCGGTGATGTATGCGGTGATGGATGTGGCGATGGATGCGGTGATGGATGCGGTAATGGATGCGGTGGTGGATGCGGTGATGGATACGGTGATGGATGCGGTGATGGATGCGGTGATGGGTGCGGTGATGGATGCGGTGATGGATGCGGTGATAGATGCGGTGATGGATGTGGTGATGGATGTGATGATGGATGCGGTGATGGATGTGGTGATGGATGCGGTGATGGGTGCGGTGATGGGTGCGGTGATGGATGCGGTGATGGATGAGGTGATGGATGTGATGATGGATGCGGTGATGGATGCGGTGATGTATGCGGTGATGGATGTGGCGATGGATGCGGTGATGGATGCGGTAATGGATGCGGTGGTGGATGCGGTGATGGATACGGTGATGGATGCGGTGATGGGTGCGGTGATGGATGCGGTGATGGATGCGGTGATAGATGCGGTGATGGATGTGGCGATGGATGCGGTGATGGATGTGGTGATAGATGCGGTGATAGATGCGGTGATAGATGCGGTGATGGATGTGGCGATGGATGCGGTGATGGGTGTGGTGATAGATGCGGTGATAGATGCGGTGATAGATGCGGTGATAGATGTGGTGGTGGATGCGGTGATGGATGTGGTGATGGATGCGGTGATGGGTGTGGTGATAGATGCGGTGATAGATGCGGTGATAGATGCGGTGATAGATGCGGTGATGGATGCGGTGATGGGTGCGGTGATAGATGCGGTGATGGATGCGGTGATGGATGCGGTGATGGATGCGGTGATGGGTGTGGTGATAGATGCGGTGATAGATGCGGTGATAGATGCGGTGATAGATGCGGTGATAGATGCGGTGATAGATGCGGTGATGGGTGTGGTGATGGATGTGGTGATGGGTGCGGTGATAGATGCGGTGATGGATGCGGTGATAGATGCGGTAATGGATGCGGTGATGGATGAGGTGATGGATGTGGTGATGGATGTGGTGATAGATGCGGTGATAGATGCGGTGATGGATGCGGTGATAGATGCGGTGATAGATGCGGTGATAGATGCGGTGATGGATGCGGTGATAGATGCGGTAATGGATGCGGTGATGGATGCGGTGATGGGTGTGATGATGGATGCGGTGATGGATGTGGTGATGGATGCGGTGATGGATGCGGTGATGGGTGCGGTGATGGATGCAGTTAAGGATGCAGTTAAGGATGCGGTGATGGATGCGGTGATGGATGTGGTGATGGATGCGGTGATGGATGTGGTGATGGATGCGGTGTTGGATGTGGTGATGGGTGCGGTGATAGATGCGGTGATGGATGCGGTGATGGGTGCGGTGATGGATGTGATGATGGATGCGGTGATGGATGTGGTGATGGATGCGGTGATGGGTGCGGTGATGGGTGCGGTGATGGATGCGGTGATGGGTGCGGTGGTGGATGTGGCGATAGATGCGGTGATGGATGTGGTGACGGATGTGGTGATGGATGTGGTGGTGGATGTGGTGATGGATGCGGCGATGGATGCGGTGGTGGATGTGGCGATAGATGCGGTGATGGATGTGGTGATGGATGTGGTGATGGATACGTTGATGGATAAGGTGATGGGTGTGGTGATGGATGCGGTGTTGGATGTGGTGATGGGTGCGGTGATGGATGAGGTGATGGGTGTGGTGATGGGTGTGGTGATAGATGTAGTGATGGATGTGGTGATGGATGTGGTGATGGATGTGGTGATGGATGTGGTGATGGATGTGGTGATGGATACGGTGATGGATGAGGTGATGGATGTGATGATGGATGTGGTGATGTATGCGGTGATGGATACGGTGATGGATGCGGTGATGGGTGCGGTGATGGATGCGGTGATGGATGCGGTGATGGGTGCGGTGGTGGATGCGGTGATGGGTGCGGTGATAGATGCGGTGATGGATGTGGCGATGGATGCGGTGATGGATGCGGTGATGGATGTGGCGATAGATGCGGTGATGGATGCGGTGGTGGATGTGGCGATAGATGCGGTGATGGATGCGGTGATGGATGCGGTAATGGATGTGGCGATAGATGCGGTAATGGATGCGGTGATGGATGCGGTGATGGATGTGGTGATGGATGCGGTGATGGATGTGGTGATGGATGTGGCGATAGATGCGGTGATGGATGCGGTGGTGGATGTGGCGATAGATGCGGTGATGGATGCGGTGATGGATGTGGCGATGGATGCGGTGATGGATGCGGTGATGGATGTGGCGATAGATGCGGTGATGGATGCGGTGGTGGATGTGGCGATAGATGCGGTGATGGATGCGGTGATGGATGCGGTAATGGATGTGGCGATAGATGCGGTAATGGATGCGGTGATGGATGCGGTGATGGATGTGGTGATGGATGCGGTGATGGATGTGGTGATGGATGCGGTGATGGATGCGGTAATGGATGCGGTGATGGATGCGGTGATGGATGCGGTGATGGATGCGGTGATGGATGTGGTGATGGATGTGGTGATGGATGCGGTGATGGATGCGGTGATGGATGCGGTGATGGATGCGGTGATGGATGCGGTAATGGATGTGGCGATAGATGCGGTAATGGATGCGGTGATGGATGCGGTGATGGATGCGGTGATGGATGCGGTGATGGATGCGGTGATGGATGCGGTGATGGATGTGGTGATGGATGCGGTAATGGATGTGGCGATAGATGCGGTAATGGATGCGGTGATGGATGCGGTGATGGATGCGGTGATGGATGCGGTGATGGATGCGGTGATGGATGCGGTGATGGATGTGGTGATAGATGCGGTGATAGATGCGGTGATGGATGCGGTGATGGGTGTGGTGATGGGTGTGGTGATAGATGCGGTGATGGATGCGGTGATGGATGCGGTGATGGATGCGGTGATGGATGCGGTGATGGATGCGGTGATGGATGCGGTAATGGATGCGGTGATGGATGCGGTGATGGATGCGGTGATGGATGCGGTAATGGATGTGGCGATAGATGCGGTAATGGATGCGGTGATGGATGCGGTGATGGATGCGGTGATGGATGCGGTGATGGATGCGGTGATGGATGCGGTGATGGATGTGGTGATGGATGCGGTAATGGATGTGGCGATAGATGCGGTAATGGATGCGGTGATGGATGCGGTGATGGATGCGGTGATGGATGCGGTGATGGATGCGGTGATGGATGCGGTGATGGATGTGGTGATAGATGCGGTGATAGATGCGGTGATGGATGCGGTGATGGGTGTGGTGATGGGTGTGGTGATAGATGCGGTGATGGATGCGGTGATGGATGCGGTGATGGATGCGGTGATGGATGCGGTGATGGATGCGGTGATGGATGCGGTAATGGATGCGGTGATGGGTGCGGTGATGGATGCGGTGCTGGGTGCGGTGATGGATGCGGTGATGGATGCGATAATAGATGTGGTGATGGATGTGGTGATGGATGTGGTGATGGGTGCGGTGATGGATGTGGTGATAGATGCGGTGATGGGTGCGGTGATGGATGCGGTGCTGGGTGCGGTGATGGATGCGGTTAAGGATGCAGTTAAGGATGCGGTGATGGATGCGGTGATGGATGTGGCGATGGATGTGGTGATGGATACGGTGATGGATGAGGTGATGGATGTGATGATGGATGTGGCGATGGATGCGGTGATGGATGTGGTGATGGATGCGGTAATGGATGCGGTGATGGAATGGAATGTTGGTGTTTTAGGCCACTTTTGTGCACATACAGGCTAAATTGGGCCAAGGAACTTCCCGGGACGATGAAGGATGAAGGAATGAAACACGCCCCAGATTAGGTGCCCGAGCCCGGATTCGAACCCAGGACCTATTGATCTGCGGTCTAGTGCGCTAACCACTACACCAGGGAGGCCCCCGGATGCGGTGATGGATACGGTGATGGATGTGATGATGGATGTGGCGATGGATGCGGTGATGGATGTGGCGATGGAAGCGGTGATGGATGCGGTAATGGATGTGGCGATGGATGCGGTGATGGATGCGGTGATGGGTGCGGTGATGGATGCGGTGATGGATGCGGTGATGGATGCGGTGATAGATGCGGTGATGGATGTGGCGATGGATGCGGTGATGGGTGCGGTGATGGATGCGGTGATGGATGCGATAATAGATGCGGTGATGGATGTGGTGATGGATGCGGTGATGGGTGTGGTGATGGATGCGGTTATGGATGTGGTGATGGATACGGTGATGGATGCGGTAATGGATGCGGTGATGGATGCGGTGATGGATGCGGTGATGGGTGTGGTGATAGATGCGGTGATAGATGCGGTGATAGATGCGGTAATGGATGCGGTAATGGATGCGGTGATGGATGCGGTGATGGATGCGGTGATGGGTGCGGTGATAGATGCGGTAATGGATGCGGTGATGGGTGCGGTGATGGATGCGGTGATGGATGCGGTGATGGATGCGGTGATAGATGCGGTGATGGATGCGGTGATGGATGCGGTGATAGATGCGGTGATAGATGCGGTAATGGATGCGGTGATGGGTGCGGTGATGGATGCGGTGATGGATGCGGTGATGGATGCGGTGATAGATGCGGTGATGGATGCGGTGATGGATGCGGTAATGGATGCGGTGATGGGTGCGGTAATGGATGTGGCGATGGATGTGGTGATGGGTGTGGTGATAGATGCGGTGATAGATGCGGTGATAGATGCGGTGATGGATGCGGTAATGGATGCGGTGATGGATGCGGTGATGGATGCGGTGATAGATGCGGTGATGGGTGCGGTGATGGATGCGGTGATGGATGCGGTGATGGATGCGGTGATAGATGCGGTGATGGATGCGGTGATGGATGCGGTGATGGGTGCGGTGATGGATGCGGTGATGGATGCGGTGATGGATGCGGTGATAGATGCGGTGATGGATGTGGCGATGGATGTGGTGATGGGTGTGGTGATAGATGCGGTGATAGATGCGGTGATAGATGCGGTGATGGGTGCGGTAATGGATGCGGTGATAGATGCGGTGATAGATGTGGCGATAGATGCGGTGATGGATGCGGTGATGGGTGCGGTGATAGATGCGGTGATAGATGCGGTGATAGATGCGGTAATGGATGCGGTGATAGATGCGGTGATAGATGCGGTGATAGATGCGGTAATGGATGCGGTGATAGATGCGGTGATAGATGCGGTGATAGATGCGGTGATAGATGCGGTGATAGATGTGGTGATAGATGCGGTGATGGGTGTGGTGATAGATGCGGTGATGGGTGCGGTGATGGGTGCGGTAATGGATGCGGTGATAGATGCGGTGATAGATGCGGTGATAGATGCGGTAATGGATGCGGTGATAGATGCGGTGATAGATGCGGTGATAGATGCGGTAATGGATGCGGTGATAGATGCGGTGATAGATGCGGTGATAGATGCGGTGATAGATGCGGTGATAGATGCGGTAATGGATGCGGTGATGGGTGCGGTTATGGATGCGGTGATAGATGCGGTGATAGATGCGGTGATAGATGCGGTGATAGATGCGGTGATGGGTGCGGTAATGGATGCGGTGATAGATGCGGTGATGGATGCGGTAATGGATGCGGTGATGGGTGCGGTAATGGATGCGGTGATAGATGCGGTGATAGATGCGGTGATAGATGCGGTGATAGATGCGGTGATAGATGCGGTGATGGATGCGGTGATGGATGCGGTGATGGGTGTGGTGATAGATGCGGTGATAGATGCGGTGATAGATGCGGTGATGGATGCGGTGATGGATGCGGTGATGGGTGTGGTGATAGATGCGGTGATAGATGCGGTGATAGATGCGGTGATGGATGCGGTGATGGATGCGGTGATGGGTGTGGTGATAGATGCGGTGATAGATGCGGTGATAGATGCGGTGATGGATGCGGTGATGGATGCGGTGATGGATGCGGTGATGGATGCGGTGATGGATGCGGTGATGGATGCGGTGATGGGTGTGGTGATAGATGCGGTGATAGATGCGGTGATGGATGCGGTTATGGATGTGGTGATGGATGTGGTGATGGATACGGTGATGGATGCGGTAATGGATGCGGTGATGGATGCGGTTATGGATGTGGTGATGGATGTGGTGATGGATACGGTGATGGATGCGGTAATGGATGTGGTGATGGATGCGGTGATGGATGCGGTGATGGATGCGGTGATGAATGTGGTGATGGGTGCGGTGATGGATGCGGTGATGGATGCGGTGATGGATGCAGAGATGGATGTGGTAATGGATGTTGTGATGGGGGCGGTGATGGATGCGGTGATGGATGCGGTGATGGATGCGGTGATGGATGTGGTAATGGATGTGGTGATGGATGTGGTGATGGATACGGTGATGGATGCGGTAATGGATGCGGTGATGGATGCGGTGATGGATGTGGTAATGGATGTGGTGATGGATGTGGTGATGGATACGGTGATGGATGCGGTAATGGATGCGGTTATGGATGTGGTGATGGATGTGGTGATGGATGCGGTGATGGATGCGGTGATGGATGCGGTGATGGATGCGGTGATGGGTGTGGTGATAGATGCGGTGATAGATGCGGTGATAGATGCGGTGATGGATGCGGTGATGGGTGCGGTAATGGATGTGGTGATGGATGCGGTAATGGATGTGGCGATAGATGCGGTAATGGATGCGGTGATGGATGTGGTGATAGATGCGGTGATGGGTGTGGTGATAGATGCGGTGATGGGTGTGGTGATAGATGCGGTGATAGATGCGGTGATAGATGCGGTGATGGATGCGGTGATGAGTGCGGTGATGGATGCGGTGATGGATGCGGTTATGGGTGCGGTAATGGATGCGGTGATGGATGCGGTGATGGATGCGGTGATGAGTGCGGTGATGGGTGTGGTGATAGATGCGGTGATGGATGCGGTAATGGATGCGGTGATGGATGCGGTGATGGATGGGGTAATGGATGTGGTGATGGATGCGGTGATGGATGTGGCGATGGATGCGGTGATGGGTGTGGTGATAGATGCGGTGATAGATGCGGTGATGGATGCGGTAATGGATGCGGTGATGGATGTGGTGATGGGTGTGGTGATGGATGTGGTGATGGATGTGGTGATGGATGTGGTGATGGATGCGGTAATGGATGCGGTGATGGATGCGGTGATGGATGTGGCGATGGATGCGGTGATGGGTGTGGTGATAGATGCGGTGATAGATGCGGTGATGGATGCGGTAATGGATGCGGTGATGGATGTGGTGATGGGTGTGGTGATGGATGTGGTGATGGATGTGGTGATGGATGTGGTGATGGGTGTGGTGATAGATGCGGTGATGGATGCGGTGATGGATGCGGTGATGGGTGCGGTGATGGGTGCGGTGATGGATGCGGTGATGGGTGTGGTGATAGATGCGGTGATGGATGCGGTGATGGATGCGGTGATGGGTGCGGTGATGGGTGCGGTGATGGATGCGGTGATGGGTGTGGTGATAGATGCGGTGATAGATGCGGTGATAGATGCGGTGATGGATGCGGTGATGGATGCGGTTATGGGTGCGGTAATGGATGCGGTGATGGATGCGGTGATGAGTGCGGTGATGGGTGTGGTGATAGATGCGGTGATGGATGCGGTAATGGATGCGGTGATGGATGCGGTGATGGATGGGGTGATGGATGCGGTGATGGATGTGGTGATGGGTGTGGTGATGGATGTGGTGATGGATGTGGTGATGGATGTGGTGATGGATGCGGTAATGGATGCGGTGATGGATGCGGTGATGGATGCGGTGATGGGTGTGGTGATAGATGCGGTGATGGATGCGGTGATGGATGCGGTGATGGGTGCGGTGATGGGTGCGGTGATGGATGCGGTGATGGGTGTGGTGATAGATGCGGTGATAGATGCGGTGATAGATGCGGTGATGGATGCGGTGATGGGTGCGGTAATGGATGCGGTAATGGATGCGGTGATGGATGTGGTGATAGATGCGGTGATGGGTGTGGTGATAGATGCGGTGATGGGTGTGGTGATAGATGCGGTGATAGATGCGGTGATAGATGCGGTGATGGATGCGGTGATGAGTGCGGTGATGGATGCGGTGATGGATGCGGTTATGGGTGCGGTAATGGATGCGGTGATGGATGCGGTGATGAGTGCGGTGATGGGTGTGGCGATGGATGCGGTGATGGGTGTGGTGATAGATGCGGTGATAGATGCGGTGATGGATGCGGTAATGGATGCGGTGATGGATGTGGTGATGGGTGTGGTGATGGATGTGGTGATGGATGTGGTGATGGATGTGGTGATGGATGCGGTAATGGATGCGGTGATGGATGCGGTGATGGATGCGGTGATGGGTGTGGTGATAGATGCGGTGATAGATGCCGTGATGGATGCGGTGATGGATGCGGTGATGGATGCGGTGATGGGTGTGGTGATAGATGCGGTGATAGATGCGGTGATGGATGCGGTAATGGATGCGGTGATGGATGCGGTGATGGATGCGGTGATGGGTGTGGTGATAGATGCGGTGATGGGTGTGGTGATAGATGCGGTGATAGATGCGGTGATAGATGCGGTGATGGATGCGGTGATGGATGCGGTTATGGGTGTGGTGATAGATGCGGTGATGGATGCGGTGATGGATGCGGTGATGGGTGTGGTGATAGATGCGGTGATAGATGCGGTGATAGATGCGGTGATGGATGCGGTGATGGATGCGGTTATGGGTGTGGTGATAGATGCGGTGATGGATGCGGTGATGGATGCGGTGATGGGTGTGGTGATAGATGCGGTGATAGATGCGGTGATAGATGCGGTGATGGATGCGGTGATGGGTGCGGTAATGGATGCGGTGATGGATGCGGTGATGGATGCGGTGATGGGTGTGGTGATAGATGCGGTGATGGGTGTGGTGATAGATGCGGTGATAGATGCGGTGATAGATGCGGTGATGGATGCGGTGATGAGTGCGGTGATGGATGCGGTGATGGATGCGGTGATGGGTGTGGTGATAGATGCGGTGATAGATGCGGTGATGGATGCGGTAATGGATGCGGTGATGGATGTGGTGATGGATGTGGCGATGGATGCGGTGATGGGTGTGGTGATAGATGCGGTGATAGATGCGGTGATGGATGCGGTGATGGATGCGGTGATGGGTGTGGTGATGGGTGTGGTGATGGATGCGGTGATAGATGCGGTGATGGATGCGGTGATGGGTGTGGTGATAGATGCGGTGATGGATGCGGTGATGGATGCGGTGATGGGTGTGGTGATGGGTGTGGTGATGGATGCGGTGATAGATGCGGTGATGGGTGTGGTGATGGGTGTGGTGATGGATGCGGTGATAGATGCGGTGATGGATGCGGTGATGGGTGTGGTGATAGATGCGGTGATGGATGCGGTGATGGATGCGGTGATGGATGCGGTGATGGGTGCGGTGATGGGTGTGGTGATAGATGCGGTGATGGATGCGGTGATGGATGCGGTGATGGGTGTGGTGATAGATGCGGTGATGGGTGTGGTGATAGATGCGGTGATAGATGCGGTGATAGATGCGGTGATGGATGCGGTGATGGGTGCGGTAATGGATGCGGTGATGGATGCGGTGACGGATGTGGTGATAGATGCGGTGATGGATGTGGCGATGGATGCGGCGATGGATGCGGTGATGGATGCGGTGATGGATGCGGTGATGGGTGTGGTGATAGATGCGGTGATAGATGCGGTGATAGATGCGGTGATGGATGCGGTGATGGGTGCGGTGATAGATGCGGTGATAGATGCGGTGATAGATGCGGTGATGGATGCGGTGATAGATGCGGTGATGGGTGCGGTGTTGGATGTGGTGATGGATGCGGTGATGGATGCGGTGATGGGTGCGGTGATGGATGCGGTGATGGATGTGGTGATAGATGCGGTGATGGATGCGGTGATGGATGCGGTGATAGATGCGGTGATGGATGCGGTGATGGATGCGGTGATGGATGTGGTGATGAATGCGGTGATGGATGCGGTGATGGATGCGGTGATGGATGCGGTGATGGATGTGGTGATAGATGCGGTGATGGATGCGGTGATGGATGCGGTGATAGATGCGGTGATAGATGCGGTGATAGATGCGGTGATGGATGCGGTGATGGATGCGGTGATGGATGCGGTGATGGGTGCGGTGATAGATGCGGTGATAGATGCGGTGATAGATGCGGTGATGGATGCGGTGATGGATGCGGTGATAGATGCGGTGATAGATGCGGTGATAGATGCGGTGATAGATGCGGTGATGGATGCGGTGATGGATGCGGTGATGGATGCGGTGATGGGTGCGGTGATAGATGCGGTGATAGATGCGGTGATAGATGCGGTGATGGATGCGGTGATGGATGCGGTGATGGATGCGGTGATGGGTGCGGTGATAGATGCGGTGATGGGTGTGGTGATGGGTGTGGTGATGGATGCGGTGATAGATGCGGTGATGGGTGTGGTGATGGGTGTGGTGATGGATGCGGTTATGGATGTGGTGATGGATACGGTGATGGAAGTGATGATGGATGCGGTGATGGATGGGGTGATAGGTGTTCCGCATTATGACGACCGCTTCGCCCTATTAGGGTACCGTTGGTTGTTCCGACGAGAGCTGACCTTGCTCCAGGTCTAGCTCCAGGTCCAGCTCCAGGTCTAGCTCCAGGTCTAGCTCCAGGTCTAGCTGCAGGTATAGCTCCAGGTCTAGCTCCAGGTCTAGCTCCAGGTCTAGCGCCAGGTCTAGCTCCAGGTCTAGCTCCAGGTCTAGCTCCAGGTCTAGCTCCAGGTCTACCTCCAGATCTAGCTCCAGGTCTAGCTCCAGGTCTAGCTCCAGCTCTAGCTCCAGATCTACCCCGAGGTCTAGCTCCAGGTCCAGCTCCAGGTCCAGCTCCAGGTCCAGCTCCAGGTCCAGCTCCAGGTCTACCTCCAGGTCTAGCTCCAGGTCTACGTCCAGGTCTAGCTCCAGGTCTAGCTCCAGGTCTACCTCCAGGTCTAGCTCCAGGTCTACCTCCAGGTCTAGCTCCAGGTCTACCTCCAGGTCTAGCTCCAGCTCTAGCTCCAGATCTACCCCGAGGTCTAGCTCCAGGTCCAGCTCCAGGTCCAGCTCCAGGTCTAGCTCCAGGTCTAGCTCCAGGTCTAGCTCCAGGTCTAGCTCCAGGTCTAGCTCCAGGTCTAGCGCCAGGTCTAGCTCCAGGTCTAGCTTCAGGTCTAGCTCCAGGTCTAGCTCCAGGTCTAGCTCCAGGTCTAGCTCCAGGTCTACCGCCAGGTCTAGCTCCAGGTCTACCTCCAGGTCTAGCTCCAGGTCTAGCTCCAGGTCTAGCTCCAGCTCTAGCTCCAGATCTACCCCGTGGTCTAGCTCCAGGTCCAGCTCCAGGTCCAGCTCCAGGTCTACCTCCAGGTCTAGCTCCAGGTCTAGCTCCAGGTCTAGCTCCAGGTCTAGCTCCAGGTCCAGCTCCAGGTCCAGCTCCAGGTCTAGCTCCAGGTCTACCTCCAGGTCTAGCTCCAGGTCTAGCTCCAGGTCTAGCTCCAGCTCTAGCTCCAGATCTACCCCGAGGTCTAGCTCCAGGTCCAGCTCCAGGTCCAGCTCCAGGTCTAGCTCCAGGTCTAGCTCCAGGTCTAGCTCCAGGTCTAGCGCCAGGTCTAGCTCCAGGTCTAGCTGCAGGTCTAGCTCCAGGTCTAGCTCCAGGTCTAGCTCCAGGTCTAGCTCCAGGTCTAGCTCCAGGTCTAGCTCCAGGTTTAGCTCCAGGTCTAGCTCCAGGTCTACCTCCAGGTCTAGCTCCAGGTCTACGTCCAGGTCTAGCTCCAGGTCTAGCTCCAGGTCTACGTTCCCATTAGGGATCCGGTAATAGCGAACGCATAGAGGAGGCAAAGCGGCAAGTAAACACCCAAAACACGATATTATACCTAAATACAGTGCCATTACATGGATAAGTGGGTGACCAAAAGCTCAAAGAAGCGTATACGCCAACTCGGTGCAGATACTGATGCAAAAGAAAGCAAAAAGTTGAATTTTAAGCAAAGAACCCCACCCGCCTTTCGGATAATGAGCGATGATGCGGATAACGCAAACAAAGGAAGTTTGCCGCCTGAGCCGGCTACCGCCGAGGAGAGTGAAACAGACGATTCACCGCATGCAGGTGGGGACGCTGACTTTCCTGAGGATAGTCTCTCCTTAACCATCGAAACGGTTGGCGAAAATTCCGGCTGTATTGCTAGCCTACAGAAACAAAACGAGGATTTAAAGAGAGAATTGACCCTTCTGAAAGGAATAGTGATAAATCAACAGGATCGGATAAACCAACTTACCGAAAACGTCCAAGACCTCACTTTGAGATCGATGAGATATAATGCTCTTTTCCACAACATACCGGAATCCAGAAATGCAGATGAACTAGAAAATTGTGAAATGACCATCACTAAATTCCTTACCAATAACGGTTTCCATGGCCCACTGCCAGACCTGGATCGAGCCAATCGCCTCGGCGCCCCGCCTGGCCCCACCGCCAAACGACCACGGTTAATCGTCGTACGATTCTCTACGCAGCGAGCAGCTGATAGGATTATTGCTTTCGGTAAAAGCCTATCTAAACACAAAGGGGAAAATTACACCTCAATTTCCCAATGACATGCTCGAGCAGAGAAGAAAACATGGCGAAACCGTGGCGGAGATGAAGAGAAAAGCAGGTCAATCACAGGTGAGGGTCAAAATGGTGAAAGACAAATTGTGGATAAACGGAGAGTTGCAAAAGGACCCGTTGCCCAGACCCTCTTCCAAGGATATCCTTCATACGTCTACCGTAGAGAAGGACTCCCTCTTAAACAACAAATTCAAGTATAAGGAAGGCCGTACCGTCAGCTCACTGGGTATCTCCGTTACCGCAACGCAGGTGGAGGTCAAATCCATCACGGATGTTCGAAACGCGTACAAGCTGTTGCTACTAGATCCAGTCAGACAGGAAGCATCCCATGTTGCTGCTGTATTCCGGATGAACGTTGATTCGGGCTCAGAAAACGACAACATATCTGAAGGCTGGCAGGATGACGGCGCACACGGTGTCGGCAGACATCTGCGCTATCTCATGCGCCGCCAGGGCCTCGTCAACACCGCCATCTTCCTCACCATAACCGGGCGAAAACCACAGCTGGGACAAAGAGGCTTCCGCCAAATTTCATCTTCACTGGACACGCTGTTTTAACGCCGCATTAACTATAACTATAAATATAGTCCACTGTAAACTGTGGACCTCGCTATTTTTGTATTTAGGAAATCAAAACCATATGATGAGTGGCGGGAGGTGACTGTGTACACCAGTTGGGTGCCCGTACACGCCAACCTGCACTTGGAATGTACGCTAGTAATGGGGAGCTGTGCTTCCTGGTATCTTACTGACCCCGTAATGTAAGAAATGTACAACGCTGAAGGTTAAAGCTCGCACTGTTACGAAGTAATGCAAAACGTGTTCACTGGCCGCTTTGGGACGCACAACGTCTCAAATGTGTATTTATGTACTCAATCTTCATGTTATGTTTCCTTTATTTGTTTCTCTTTTCTTTCGTTCATTGTATATGTTTGTGTCAAACGTGAGTCAAGTTTCTGCTCCACCTGAACCATTCCTCCACCACCAGCGCTCCACCGACTGGGCCTATATCAAGTGGGTTAGCCCGTTTATAGTTGCATGTCGAGCTCTTTCCCGCCAAAACTAATGAGGTCAAAATACATATAAGAATCAGTCCTTGAATCATTAAAGACTTCTTTTATCTATACTCCACCCATACCAGACTGCCAAATAGTGTCTCTTAGCCTTGTCCGTGATATCAATTTACCACAAGTTTTCATTTTAGTGGTAAACGTCATCAGTTTGTGTGCTTCGCGATGCTTTGGTATAAGTAGCAGTGCCGCGACCGAGTTCTGTGGTGTCCCGGGATATAAATTTGCCACACCACAGCCGAAACGGCGATGTTTATCAGGTTTTCGAATTTATAGAATGAAACAATCGAGTTTTCTGCAAATTTTGATATAAATTTCGCCTAGGCTTAATTTTGGCGGGAAAGAACTCCACATGCAACTTTAAGCTTCAAATATCTGCATTTACATCGTCTCAAACCAATCGGTCGTCATCTCGCATGTCCATATCCAATAGCTATTGCGTTTGTATGTTACCATACCCCAGATCTTGCGAAAACCGGCCTTGCCAAATGCTGTATAACAATGGAACGAAATGTATCTGTCAACTCACTTCTCAGAGCGCATGTTACCGCCAAATGAGTAAAGGTAGTGTTCCGTATAAGTTAATGTCCGAGGAACAAGACATTACCGGATAATAATGGAGTCCGAGGGCGAAGCCCGAGGACCCATTGTTATCCAGTAAAATCCACTGATGACGTCACTCTATTGTTCTCTCACGACATTATTTTACTGTAATGTAGTGTGTTTGAGTCATAAGGAACGTGGATTTTACATAAGTTAATGACCTCGGAAGGTCTAGTAAAGTTAGATGGCATTCACCGTTTGAAAATACTAAAGTTCTATCACAAATTAAAGAATAATAATCTTCCCACGTATTTTTCGCAGATTCCCATAACACATGCATACGAGATACACGCATACAACACCAGACATAAGGCACTGGTCCGTACCAATAGAGCACACCAAGACTATGCCACAACATGCATTAGACACTCCCTAATTGAAACTGTGAACACAGAGCCCGCAAGTATCTTAGATAAAATCAATACACACAGCCTGATAGGATTTTCCAAGTATTTAAAAGATGATATCATAAGTAATTATTCCGAGTATTGCACTGTACAAAATTGCTATTCATGTCAAAGGTAAAGTAGTGCCTCTCCCATGGTTGGACCTTAAATTGAATTAAATTAAACTAAATTAAATTAATTTAAATTAAAATAACTGGATTGAAGCGCTTGCACTCAATTGTGTTCTAGTCTATCTTTCATTTATCACATATTTATGACACATATTGTTTGTTTGTTGTTGGAAACGTTCAGTTCTGTGTCTGTTCTGTTCTGTTCGGTTTCCATTACTTACCATCATATAATATTCTGTTTACCACAAATATAGGTGGCTCTGATGCTAGCGGTTCTTACCTCAATCAGAGTCTCCTGCGTCGAGCATTCCTTTTTTTTTCTTTTTTTCCTATAATGTACCACATGAAATGTTTGCTTTGACGGAATAAATGAGATTGAATATGAATCTGAATCTACCTCCAGGTCTAGCTCCAGGTCTACCTCCAGGTCTAGCTCCAGGTCTAGCTCCAGGTCTAGCCCCAGCTCTAGCTCCGAGTCTACCCCGAGGTCTAGCTCCAGATCTAGCTCCAGGTCCAGCTCCAGATCTAGATCCATGTCTACCTTGAGGTCTACCTCCAAGTCTAGCTCCAGGTCTACCTCCAAGTCTAGCTCCAGGTCTAGCGCCAGGTCTAGTTTCAGGTCTAGCTCTAGATCTAGCTCCAGGTCTAGCTCCAGGTCTAGCCCCAGGTCTAGCTCCAAGTCTAGCTCCAGGTCTGGCTCCAAGTCTAGCTCTAGATCTAGCTCCAGGTCTAGCTCCAGGTCTAGCTCCAGGTCCAGCTCCAGGTCTAGCTCCAGGTCTAGCTCCAGGTCTAGCTCCAGGTCTAGCTCCAGGTCTACCTCCAGGTCTAGCTCCAGGTCTAGCTCCAGGTGTAACTCCAGGTCTACCTCCAAGTCTAGCTCCAGGTCTAGCTCCAGGTCCAGCTCCAGGTCTAGCTCCAGGTCTACCTCCAGGTCTACCTCCAGGTCTAGCTCCAGGTCTAGCTCCAGGTCTACCTCCAGGTCTAGCTCCAGGTCTAGCTCCAGGTCTACCTCCAGGTCTGGCTCTAGATCTAGCGCCAGGTCTAGTTCCAGGTCTAGTTCCAGATGTAGCTCCAGATCTAGCTCCAGGTCCAGCTCCAGATCTAGATCCATGTCTACCTTGAGGTCTACCTCCAAGTCTAGCTCCAGGTCTACCTCCAAGTCTAGCCCCAGGTCTAGCTCCAAGTCCAGATCCAGGTCTAGCTCCAGGTCTTGCTCCAGGTCTAGCTCTAGATCTAGCTCCAGGTCTAGCTCCAGGTCTAGCTTCAGGTCTAGCTCTAGATCTAGCTCCAGGTCTAGCTCCAGGTCTAGCTCCAGGTCTAGCTCCAGGTCTTGCTCCAGGTCTAGCTCTAGATCTAGCTCCAGGTCTAGCTCCAGGTCTAGCTTCAGGTCTAGCTCTAGATCTAGCTCCAGGTCTAGCTCCAGGTCTAGCTCTAGATCTAGCTCCAAGTCTAGCTCCAGGTCTAGCTCCAGGTCCAGCTCCAGGTCTAGCTCCAGGTCTAGCTCCAGGTCTAGCTCCAGGTCTACCTCCAAGTCCAGCTCCAGGTCTAGCTCCAGGTCTAGCTGCAGGTCTAACTCTAGGTCTAGCTCTAGATCTAGCTCCAGGTCTAGCTCCAGGTCTAGCTCCAGGTCTAGCTCTAGATCTAGCTCCAGGTCTTGCTCCAGGTCTAGCTCTAGATCTAGCTCCAAGTCTAGCTTCAGGTCTAGCGCCAGGTCTAGCTCCAAGTCCAGCTCCAGGTCCAGCTCCAGGTCTAGCTCCAGGTCTAGCTGCAGGTCTAGCTCTAGATCTAGCTCCAGGTCTGGCTCTAGATTTAGCGCCAGGGCTAGCTCCAGGTCTAGCTCCAGGTCTACCTCCAGGTCTGGCTCTAGATTTAGCGCCAGGGCTAGCTCCAGGTCTAGTTTCAGGTGTAGCTCCAGGTCCAGCTCCAGGTCCAGCTCCAGGTCTAGATCCAGGTCTAGCTCCAGGTCTAGCTCCCGGTCTAGCTCCAGATCTAGCTCCAGGTCTAGCTCCAGGTCTACCTCAAGGTCTACCTCCAGGTCTAGCTCTAGGTCTAGCTCCAGATCTAGCTCCAGGTCTAGTTCCAGGTCTACCTCCAGGTCTAGCTCCAGGTCTACCTCCAAGTCTAGCGCCAGGTCTAGCTCCAGATCTAGCTCCAAGTCTAGCTCCAGGTCTACCTCAAGGTCTACCTCCAAGTCGAGCTCCAGGTCTAGCTCTAGATCTAGCGCCAGGTCTAGCTCCAAGTCCAGCTCCAGGTCGAGCTCCAGGTCTAGCTCTAGGTCTAGCTCCAGATCTAGCTCCAGGTCTAGTTCCAGGTCTACCTCCAGGTCTAGCTCCAGGTCTACCTCCAGGTCTAGCTCCAGGTCTACCTCGAGGTCTGGCTCTAGATCTAGCGCCAGGTCTAGTTCCAGGTCTAGTTCCAGATGTAGCTCCAGGTCCAGCTCCAGGTCCAGGTCTAGCTCCAGGTCTAGCTCCAGGTCTAGCTCCAGGTCTAGCTCCAGATCTAGCTCCAGGTCTAGCTCCAGGTCTACCTCAAGGTCTACCTTCAAGTCTAGCTCCAGGTCTACCTCCAAGTCTAGCTCCAGGTCTAGCTCCAGATCTAGCTCCAGGTCTAGCACCAGGTCTACCTCAAGGTCTACCTCCAAGTCTACCTCCAGGTCTACCTCCAAGTCGAGCTCCAGGTCTAGCTCCAGATCTAGCTCCAGGTCTAGCTCCAGGTCTAGCGCCAGGCCTAGCTCCAGGTCTAGCTCCAGGTCTAGTTCCAGGTCTACCTTAAGGTCTACCTCCAAGTCTATCTCCAGGTCTACCTCCAAGTCTAGCTCCAGGTCTAGCTCCAGATCTAGCTCCAGGCCTGGCTCCAGGTCTAGCTCCAGGTCTAGCTCCAGATCTAGCTCCAGATCTAGCTCCAGGTCTAGCTCCAGGTCTAGCTCCTAGTCTAGCTCCAGGTCTAGCTCCCGATCTAGCTCCAGGTCTGGCTACGGGTCTAGCTCCAGGTCTAGCTCCACGTCCAGCTCTAGATCGAGCTCCAGGTCCAGCTCCAGGTCTAGCTCCAGGTCTAGCTCCAGGTCTAGCTCTTGATCTAGCGCCAGGTCTAGCCCCAGGTCTAGCTCCAAGTCCAGCTCCAGGTCTAGCTCCAGGTCTAGCTCCAGGTCTAGCTCCAGGTCCAGCTCCAGGTCTAGCTCCAGGTCTAGCTCCAGGTCTACCTCCAAGTCTAGCTCCAGGTCTAGCTCCAGGTGTAGCTCCAGGTCTACCTCCAAGTCTAGCTCCAGGTCTAGCTCCAGGTCCAGCTCCAGGTCTAGCTCCAGGTCTAGCTCCAGGTCTACCTCCAGGTCTAGCCCCAGGTCTACTTCCAGGTCTACCTCCAGGTCTAGCTCCAGGTCTACCTCCAGGTCTAGCTCCAGGTCTACCTCCAGGTCTAGCCCCAGGTCTAGCTCCAGGTCTAGCTCCAGCTCTAGCTCCAGATCTACCCCGAGGTCTAGCTCCAGATCTAGCTCCAGGTCCAGATCTAGATCCATGTCTACCTTGAGGTCTACCTCCAAGTCTAGCTCCAGGTCTACCTCCAAGTCTAGTTCCAGGTCTAGCTCCAGGTCTAGCTCTAGATCTAGCGCCAGGTCTAGCCCCAGGTCTAGCTCCAAGTCCAGCTCCAGGTCTAGCTCCAAGTCCAGCTCCAGGTCTAGCTCCAGGTCTAGCTCCAAGTCTAGCTCTAGATCTAGCGCCATGTCTAGCGCCAGGTCTAGCTCCAAGTCCAGCTCCAGGTGTAGCTCCAGGTCTAGCTCTAGGTCTAGCTCCAGATCTAGCTCCAGGTCTAGTTCCAGGTCTACCTCCAGGTCTAGCTCCAGGTCTAGCTCCAGGTCTACCTCCAGGTCTAGCTCCAGGTCTACATCCAGGTCTAGCTCCAGGTCTAGCTCCAGGTCTAGCTCCAGGTCTAGCTCCAGATCTAGCTCCAGATCTAGCTCCAGGTCTACCTCATGGTCTACCTCCAAGTCTAGCTCCAAGTCTACCTCCAAGTCTAGCTCCAGGTCTAGCTCCAGATCTAGCTCCAGGTCTAGCTCCAGGTTTACCTCAAGGTCTACCTCCAGGTCTAGCTCTAGGTCTAGCTCCAGATCTAGCTCCAGGTCTAGCTCCAGGTCTACCTCCAGGTCTAGCTCCAGGTCTACCTCCAAGTCTAGCGCCAGGTCTAGCTCCAGATCTAGCTCCAAGTCTAGCTCCAGGTCTACCTCAAGGTCTACCTCCAAGTCGAGCTCCAGGTCTAGCTCTAGATCTAGCGCCAGGTCTAGCTCCAAGTCCAGCTCCAGGTCGAGCTCCAGGTCTAGCTCTAGGTCTAGCTCCAGATCTAGCTCCAGGTCTAGTTCCAGGTCTACCTCCAGGTCTAGCTCCAGGTCTACCTCCAGGTCTAGCTCCAGGTCTACCTCGAGGTCTGGCTCTAGATCTAGCGCCAGGTCTAGTTCCAGGTCTAGTTCCAGATGTAGCTCCAGGTCCAGCTCCAGGTCCAGGTCTAGCTCCAGGTCTAGCTCCAGGTCTAGCTCCAGGTCTAGCTCCAGATCTAGCTCCAGGTCTAGCTCCAGGTCTACCTCAAGGTCTACCTTCAAGTCTAGCTCCAGGTCTACCTCCAAGTCTAGCTCCAGGTCTAGCTCCAGATCTAGCTCCAGGTCTAGCACCAGGTCTACCTCAAGGTCTACCTCCAAGTCTACCTCCAGGTCTACCTCTAAGTCGAGCTCCAGGTCTAGCTCCAGATCTAGCTCCAGGTCTAGCTCCAGGTCTAGCGCCAGGCCTAGCTCCAGGTCTAGCTCCAGGTCTAGCTCCAGGTCTACCTTAAGGTCTACCTCCAAGTCTATCTCCAGGTCTACCTCCAAGTCTAGCTCCAGGTCTAGCTCCAGATCTAGCTCCAGGCCTGGCTCCAGGTCTAGCTCCAGGTCTAGCTCCAGATCTAGCTCCAGATCTAGCTCCAGGTCTAGCTCCAGGTCTAGCTCCAGGTCTAGCTCCAGGTCTAGCTCCCGATCTAGCTCCAGGTCTGGCTACGGGTCTAGCTCCAGGTCTAGCTCCACGTCCAGCTCTAGATCGAGCTCCAGGTGCAGCTCCAGGTCTAGCTCCAGGTCTAGCTCCAGGTCTAGCTCCACGTCCAGCTCTAGATCGAGCTCTAGATCGAGCTCCAGGTCCAGCTTCAGCTCTAGCTTCAGGTCTAGCTCCAGGTCTACTTCCAAGTCTAGCTCCAGGTCTAGCTCCAGGTCTAGCTCCAGATCTAGCTCCAGGTCTACCTCCAGGTCCAGCTCCAGGTCTAGCTCCGGGTCTAGCTCCAGGTCTAGCTCCAGGTCTAGCTCCAGTTCTAGCTCCGGGTCTAGCTCCATCTCTAGCTCCACGTCCAGCTCTAGATCTAGCTCCAGGGTTAGCTCCAAGTCTAGCTCCAGGTCCAGCTCAAGGTCTAGCTCCAGATCTAGCTCCAGTTCTAGCTCTGGGTCTAGCTCCAAGTCTAGCTCCACGTCCAGCTCTAGATCTAGCTCCACGTTCAGCTCTAGATCTAGCTCCAGGTCTACCTCCAGGTCTACCTCCAGCTCTAGCTAGAGGTCTAGCTCCAGGTCTAGCTCCAGGTCTAGCTCCAGATCTCGCTCCAGGTCTAGCTCCGGGTCTAGCTCCAAGTCTAGCTCCACGTCCAGCTCTAGATCTAGCTCCAGGTCTAGCTCCAGGTCTACCTCCAGGTCTACCTCCAGCTCTAGCTCCAGGTCTAGCTCCAGGTCTAGCGCCGGGTCTAGCTCCAAGTCTAGCTCCACGTCCAGCTCTAGATCTAGCTCCAGGTCTAGCTCCAGGTCTAGCTCCGGGTCTAGCTCCAAGTCTAGCTCCACGTCCAGCTCTAGATCTAGCTCCACCTCCAGCTCTAGCTCCAGGTCTAGCTCCAGGTATAGCGCCAGGTCTAGCTGTAGATCTAGCTCCAGGTCCACCTCCAGGTCTACCTCCAGCTCTAGCTCCAGGTCTAGCGCCAGGTCTACCTCCAGGTCTACCTCCAGGTCTAGCTCCAGGTCTAGCTCCAGGTCTACCTCCAGGTCTACCTCCAGGTCTGCCTCCAGGTCAAGCTCCAGGTCTACCTCCAGGCTTAGCTCCAGGTCTAGCTCCAGGCCTAGCTCCACGTCCAGCTCTAGATCTAGCTCCAGGTCTACCTCCAGGTCTAGCTCCAGCTCTAGCTCCAGATCTACCCCGAGGTCTAGCTCCAGATCTAGCTCCAGGTCCAGCTCCAGATGTAGATCCATGTCTACCTTGAGGTCTACCTCCAAGTCTAGCTCCAGGTCTACCTCCAAGTCTAGCTCCAGGTCTAGCTCCAGGTCTAGCTCTAGATCTAGCGCCAGGTCTAGCCCAGGTCTAGCTCCAAGTCCAGCTCCAGGTCTAGCTCCAGGTCTAGCTCCAGGTCTAGCTCCAGGTCCAGCTCCAGGTCTAGCTCCAGGTCTAGCTCCAGGTCTACCTCCAGGTCTAGCTCCAGGCCTAGCTCCACGTCCAGCTCTAGATCTAGCTCAAGGTCTACCTCCAGGTCTAGCTCCAGGTCTAGCTCCAGGTCTACCTCCAGGTCTAGCTCCAGGTCTACCTCCAGGTCTAGCTCCAGGTCTGGCTCCAGGTCTAGCTCCAGCTCTAGCTCCAGATCTACCCCGAGGTCTAGCTCCAGATCTAGCTCCAGGTCCAGCTCCAGATCTAGATCCATGTCTACCTTGAGGTCTACCTCCAAGTCTAGCTCGAGGTCTACCTCCAAGTCTAGCTCCAGGTCTAGCTCCAGGTCTAGCTCTTGATCTAGCGCCAGGTCTAGCCCCAGGTCTAGCTCCAAGTCCAGCTCCAGGTCTAGCTCCAGGTCTAGCTCCAGGTCTAGCTCCAGGTCCAGCTCCAGGTCTAGCTCCAGGTCTAGCTCCAGGTCTACCTCCAAGTCTAGCTCCAGGTCTAGCTCCAGGTGTAGCTCCAGGTCTACCTCCAAGTCTAGCTCCAGGTCTAGCTCCAGGTCCAGCTCCAGGTCTAGCTCCAGGTCTAGCTCCAGGTCTACCTCCAGGTCTAGCCCCAGGTCTACTTCCAGGTCTACCTCCAGGTCTAGCTCCAGGTCTACCTCCAGGTCTAGCTCCAGGTCTACCTCCAGGTCTAGCCCCAGGTCTAGCTCCAGGTCTAGCTCCAGCTCTAGCTCCAGATCTACCCCGAGGTCTAGCTCCAGATCTAGCTCCAGGTCCAGATCTAGATCCATGTCTACCTTGAGGTCTACCTCCAAGTCTAGCTCCAGGTCTACCTCCAAGTCTAGTTCCAAGTCTAGTTCCAGGTCTAGCTCTAGATCTAGCGCCATGTCTAGCGCCAGGTCTAGCTCCAAGTCCAGCTCCAGGTGTAGCTCCAGGTCTAGCTCTAGGTCTAGCTCCAGATCTAGCTCCAGGTCTAGTTCCAGGTCTACCTCCAGGTCTAGCTCCAGGTCTAGCTCCAGGTCTACCTCCAGGTCTAGCTCCAGGTCTACATCCAGGTCTAGCTCCAGGTCTAGCTCCAGGTCTAGCTCCAGGTCTAGCTCCAGATCTAGCTCCAGATCTAGCTCCAGGTCTACCTCATGGTCTACCTCCAAGTCTAGCTCCAAGTCTACCTCCAAGTCTAGCTCCAGGTCTAGCTCCAGATCTAGCTCCAGGTCTAGCTCCAGGTCTACCTCAAGGTCTACCTCCTGGTCTAGCTCTAGGTCTAGCTCCAGATCTAGATCCAGGTCTAGTTCCAGGTCCACCTCCAGGTCTAGCTCCAGGTCTACCTCCAAGTCTAGCGCCAGGTCTAGCTCCAGATCTAGCTCCAAGTCTAGCTCCAGGTCTACCTCAAGGTCTACCTCCAAGTCGAGCTCCAGGTCTAGCTCTAGATCTAGCGCCAGGTCTAGCTCCAAGTCCAGCTCCAGGTCTAGCTCCAGGTCTAGCTCTAGGTCTAGCTCCAGATCTAGCTCCAGGTCTAGTTCCAGGTCTACCTCCAGGTCTAGCTCCAGGTCTACCTCCAGGTCTAGCTCCAGGTCTACCTCGAGGTCTGGCTCTAGATCTAGCGCCAGGTCTAGTTCCAGGTCTAGTTCCAGATGTAGCTCCAGGTCCAGCTCCAGGTCCAGGTCTAGCTCCAGGTCTAGCTCCAGGTCTAGCTCCAGGTCTAGCTCCAGATCTAGCTCCAGGTCTAGCTCCAGGTCTACCTCAAGGTCTACCTTCAAGTCTAGCTCCAGGTCTACCTCCAAGTCTAGCTCCAGGTCTAGCTCCAGATCTAGCTCCAGGTCTAGCACCAGGTCTACCTCAAGGTCTACCTCCAAGTCTACCTCCAGGTCTACCTCCAAGTCGAGCTCCAGGTCTAGCTCCAGATCTAGCTCCAGGTCTAGCTCCAGGTCTAGCGCCAGGCCTAGCTCCAGGTCTAGCTCCAGGTCTAGCTCCAGGTCTACCTTAAGGTCTACCTCCAAGTCTATCTCCAGGTCTACCTCCAAGTCTAGCTCCAGGTCTAGCTCCAGATCTAGCTCCAGGCCTGGCTCCAGGTCTAGCTCCAGGTCTAGCTCCAGATCTAGCTCCAGATCTAGCTCCAGGTCTAGCTCCAGGTCTAGCTCCAGGTCTAGCTCCAGGTCTAGCTCCCGATCTAGCTCCAGGTCTGGCTACGGGTCTAGCTCCAGGTCTAGCTCCACGTCCAGCTCTAGATCGAGCTCCAGGTCCAGCTCCAGGTCTAGCTCCAGGTCTAGCTCCAGGTCTAGCTCCACGTCCAGCTCTAGATCGAGCTCTAGATCGAGCTCCAGGTCCAGCTCCAGCTCTAGCTTCAGGTCTAGTTCCAGGTCTAGCTCCAGATCTTGTTCTAGGTCTAGCTCCAGGTCTAGCTCCAGGTCTACTTCCAAGTCTAGCTCCAGGTCTAGCTCCAGATCTACCTCCAGGTCTACCTCCAGCATTTACTCCAGGTCTACCTCCAGGTCTACCTCCAGGTCTAGCTCCAGATCTAGCTCCAGGTCTACCTCCAGGTCCAGCTCCAGGTCTAGCTCCGGGTCTAGCTCCAGGTCTAGCTCCAGATCTAGCTCCAGGTCTAGCTCCGGGTCTTGCTTTAAGTCTAGCTCCACGTCCAGCTCTAGATCCAGTTCCAGGTCCAGCTCCGGGTCTATATCCAAGTCTTGCTCTAGATCTAGCTCCAGGTCTAGCTCCAGGTCCAGCTCCAGGTCTATATCCAAGTCTTGCTCTAGATCTAGCTCCAGGTCTAGCTCCAGGTCTACCTCCAGGTCTACCTCCAGCTCTAGCTCCAGGCCTAGCTCCAGGTCTAGCTCCGGGTCTATCTCCAAGTCTAGCTCCAGGTCTAGCTCCAGGTCTAGCTCCAGGTCTAGCTCCAGGTCAAGCTCCAGGTCTAGCTGCAAGTCTAGCTCCACGTCAAGCTCTAGATCTAGCTCCACGTCCAGCTCTAGATCTAGCTCCAGGTCTAGCTCCAGGTCTACCTCCAGGTCTACCTCCAGCTCTAGCTCCAAGTCTAGCTCCAGGTCTAGCTCCAAGTCTAGCTCCACGTCCAGCTCTAGATCTAGCTCCAGTTCTAGCTGCAGGTCTAGCGCCAGGACTACCTCCAGGTCTACCTCCAGGTCTAGCTCCAGGTCTAGCTCCAGGTCTACCTCCAGGTCTACCTCCAGGTCTGCCTCCAGGTCTGCCTCCAGGTCAAGCTCCAGGTCTACCTCCAGGTTTAGCTCCAGGTCTAGCTCCAGGCCTAGCTCCACCTCCAGCTCTAGATCTAGCTCCAGGTCTACCTCCAGGTCTAGCTCCACGTCCAGCTCTAGATCTGGCTCCAGGTCTAGCTCCAGGTCTAGCTCCAGGTCTACCTCCAGGTCTAGCTCCAGGTCTAGCTCCAGGTCTAGCTCTAGGTCTAGCTCCAGGTCTAGCTCCACGTCCAGCTCCGGGTCTACCTCCAGGTCTACCTCCAGATCTACCTCCAGGTCTACCTCCAGGTCTACCTCCAGGTCTACCTCCAGGTTTTGCTCCATTTCTAGCTCCATGTCTAGCTCCAGGTCTGGCTCCAGGTCTAGCTCCAGGTCTACCTCCAGGTCTAGCGCCAGGTCTACCTCCAGCTCCGGTTTTAACTCCAGGCCAAATCCAGGTCTACCTCCAGATCTAGCGCCACGTCTAGCTCCAGGTCTAGCTCCAGGTCTAGCTCCAGGTCTACCTCCAGGTCTACCTCCAGGTCTAGCTCCAGGTCCAGCTCCAGGTCTAGCTCCGGGTCTAGCTCCAGGTCTAGCTCCAGATCTAGCTCCAGGTCTAGCTCCGGGTCTTGCTTTAAGTCTAGCTCCACGTCCAGCTCTAGATCTAGTTCCAGGTCCAGCTCCAGGTCTATATCCAAGTCTTGCTCTAGATCTAGCTTCAGGTCTTGCTCCGGGTCTAGCTCCAAGTCTAGCTCCGGGTCTAGCTCCAGGTCTAGCTCCAGGTCTAGCTCCAGGTCTAGCTCCAGGTCAAGCTCCAGGTCTAGCTGCATGTCTAGCTCCACGTCTAGATCTAGCTTCAGGTCTAGCTCCAGGTCTACCTCCAGGTCCAGCTCCAGGTCTAGCTCCGGGTCTAGCTCCAGGTCTAGCTCCAGATCTAGCTCCAGGTCTAGCTCCGGGTCTTGCTTTAAGTCTAGCTCCACGTCCAGCTCTAGATCCAGTTCCAGGTCCAGCTCCGGGTCTATATCCAAGTCTTGCTCTAGATCTAGCTCCAGGTCTAGCTCCAGGTCCAGCTCCAGGTCTATATCCAAGTCTTGCTCTAGATCTAGCTCCAGGTCTAGCTCCAGGTCTACCTCCAGGTCTACCTCCAGCTCTAGCTCCAGGCCTAGCTCCAGGTCTAGATCCGGGTCTATCTCCAAGTCTAGCTCCAGGTCTAGCTCCAGGTCTAGCTCCAGGTCTAGCTCCAGGTCAAGCTCCAGGTCTAGCTGCAAGTCTAGCTCCACGTCAAGCTCTAGATCTAGCTCCACGTCCAGCTCTAGATCTAGCTCCAGGTCTAGCTCCAGGTCTACCTCCAGGTCTACCTCCAGGTCTACCTCCAGCTCTAGCTCCAAGTCTAGCTCCAGGTCTAGCTCCAAGTCTAGCTCCACGTCCAGCTCTAGATCTAGCTCCAGTTCTAGCTGCAGGTCTAGCGCCAGGACTACCTCCAGGTCTACCTCCAGGTCTAGCTCCAGGTCTAGCTCCAGGTCTACCTCCAGGTCTACCTCCAGGTCTGCCTCCAGGTCTGCCTCCAGGTCAAGCTCCAGGTCTACCTCCAGGTTTAGCTCCAGGTCTAGCTCCAGGCCTAGCTCCACCTCCAGCTCTAGATCTAGCTCCAGGTCTACCTCCAGGTCTAGCTCCACGTCCAGCTCTAGATCTGGCTCCAGGTCTAGCTCCAGGTCTAGCTCCAGGTCTACCTCCAGGTCTAGCTCCAGGTCTAGCTCCAGGTCTAGCTCTAGGTCTAGCTCCAGGTCTAGCTCCACGTCCAGCTCCAGGTCTACCTCCAGGTCTACCTCCAGGTCTACCTCCAGGTCTACCTCCAGGTCTACCCCCAGGTCTAGTTCCAAGTCCAGATCCAGGTCTAGCTTCAGGTCTCGCTCCGGGTCTAGCTCCAAGTCTAGTTCCGGGTCTAGCTCCAGGTCTAGCTCCAGGTCTAGCTCCAGGTCTAGCTCCAGGTCAAGCTCCAGGTCTAGCTGCATGTCTAGCTCCACGTCTAGATCTAGCTTCAGGTCTAGCTCCAGGTCTACCTCCAGGTCTACCTCCAGCTCTAGCTCCAAGTCTAGCTCCAGGTCTAGCTCCAAGTCTAGCTCCACATCCAGCTCTAGATCTAGCTCCAGTTCTAGCTCCAGGTCTAGCGCCAGGTCTACCTCCAGGTCTGCCTCCAGGTCAAGCTCCAGGTCTACCTCCAGGTTTAGCTCCAGGTCTAGCTCCAGGCCTAGCTCCACGTCCAGCTCTAGATCTAGCTCCAGGTCTACTTCCAGGTCTAGCTCCACGTCCAGCTCTGGATCTAGCTCCAGGTCTAGCTCCAGGTCTAGCTCCAGGTCTACCTCCAGGTTTAGCTCCAGGTCTAGCTCCAGGTCTAGCTCCACGTCCAGCTCCAGGTCTACCTCCAGGTCTACCTCCAGGTCTACCTCCAGGTCTACCTCCAGGTTTTGCTCCATGTCTAGCTCCATGTCTAGCTCCAGGTCTGGCTCCAGGTCTAGCTCCAGGTCTACCTCCAGGTCTAGCGCCAGGTCTACCTCCAGCTCCGGTTTTAACTCCAGGCCAACTCCAGGTCTACCTCCAGATCTAGCGCCAGGTCTAGCTCCAGGTCTAGCTCCAGGTCTACCTCCAGGTCTACCTCCAGGTCGACGTCCAGGTCTAGCTCCAGATCTAGCTCTAGATCTAGCTCTAGATTTTGCTCAATATATCACTCTTGTGCAAACTCTGGATCCTGCCTGAGACCTTGCTCCAGATGTTGCGCCAGATCTAGCTCTAGATCTAGCCCCAGATCTAGCTATAAATCTAGCCCCAGATCTAGCTATAAATCTTGCCCCAGATCTAGCTCTAAATCTTGCCCCAGATCTAGCTCTAAATCTTGCCCCAGATCTAGCTCTAGGTCTTGCCCCAGATCTAGCTCTAGGTCTTGCCCCAGATCTAGCTCTAGGTCTTGCCCCAGATGTGCTACTTGTACCACACAAATACGACATTGATTGGCTACGACATGGCGAGGATTTGACTGTCATAGTAGGGAGAACATAGGCGTCGTTATTTCTATCATATGTGCTGTCACCCTAAGTCGTGACGGGTGATGCCAATATATCCTTTCTATCAAGAAATCGTGTATGCCTATGCTACATCAAGTCTCCATGACAAGCCTACCAAACATCGTGTCTCTTAATTACAGGAATTTGTTTGCCCAAATCAACATACAGTCTACCGAAATAATGTGAACCGCGGAAGGCGTTTTTGCAAGCGAAAGGCAACCACAATTATCCACAGATAATCAAACGTGAAATGGAAAATACCTGAATGAATCGATAAATGTTATAGAAATCAATGTTCTCTGTGCTAAGAAATTGATCAGTTATGCCTGGCCTTAAAAAAACCCTGAAAAACCCTAAAGTTTAATAATAAAATGAACAATTTAAAACGATGGCGTATACGAGAATGGAACCAGACCTCCACTATAGTCACCATAGATAGATATCTTTATTGTTTCGAGGCCATGGGGCCCACAGAACATGTACATCAATGACATATAACATGGTAACACTGGTTCAAGCAAACACGTTTGGACTATCTTAGTGGTTAAAGTTAAGTGCTGGATTGGACATTATAGTCACTATAGATGTGCTTATTTAGGGCAAGAGTTGCAACAAACTACGTTAATTCGGGGTTATTTGATGCATTTATTATCATTATCAAAGAGACGAGCTACGTGAAGCAATAGATTCATTTATTAACAACGCCTTGTGGTACTTGTACAAAATACACAATTGTCCATGACAAAGAAACATCTAATCACAAATAACAAAAACACTCGAACCCAGTCCCGACAAGTAGCAATCCATTGATGAAGACCTCTAACAACCGTGACAAGTAAGAAATACACCAGAAACGATGACCTTTCGCATATAATGTTTATCCGTGGATATTGAGCATTTCCCCCTTCACCCCCCCCCCCCCCCACCACCTCAACGTCAGGCCAAGGTACCATTGCCACCCTCGTCACCCCTACCCCACCACCCCCTTACCTTCCTCACCTCTACCCCACCACCCCCTCACCTTCCTCACCTCCTCTCCCCTCCCCTCTCACCTTCCTCACCTCCTCACCCCTAGCCCACCACCCCCTCACCTTCCTCACCTCCTCACCCCTACCCCGCCACACCCTCACCTTCCTCACCTCCTCACCCCTAGCCCCCTACCCCTCACCTTCCTCACCTCTACCCCACCACCCTAACTCACCACCCCCTCACCTTCCTCAGACCCACCCCTACCCCACCACCCCTCTCCTCCTCACCTCCTCACCCCTACCCCACCACCCCCTCACCCCTACCCCATCACCCCCTCACATTCCTCACCTCCTCACCCCTACCCCACCGCCCCCTCACCTTCCTCACCTCCTCACCCCTACCCCGCCACACCCTCACCTTCTCACCCCTACCCCACCACCCACTCACCTTCTCACCCCTACCCCACCGCCCCCTCACCTTCCTCACCTCCTCACCCCTACCCCGCTACACCCTCACCTTCTCACCCCTACCCCACCACCCCCTCACCTTCTCACCCCTACCCCACCACCCCCTCACCTTCCTCAGACCCACCCCTCCACATACCCTACCCCCCCCCCCCCACGCCCTCAGCTATTCACCAGCTGTGTCCCTGTGCTCAGTGAAATCCGGACTTCTTCAGCTCCGCTCTGACCGTCTTGTCCATACTTGGGTCCATGAAGTCCTTGCCACTGACGTCAGTCAGGTTGGTGCAATCCAAGATGGCCGAGTTCGGCACCTGGAATGGCACGCGGATAGCACATCAGGTCATCCAGTGGAACATTTTGTTGGTTATTACTATAGGCAGGCCTCAGTGAAGGCAGTGATTTGTTAACGCCGGTGACCGGTTGGCGGGTGGGTCAGCGGTGTGACCTTTTGTTAATGTGTGCAACTCACGCTTAGCTATGGTAACCACCCTAGGAGCCCCCCCCCCCCCCACTGCCGAGATCAATTGGCGAAACAAACCCACATGGAGTTGACATCGCGGGCGTGTGTCTCTCATACTGTGTGGAGCCTGAATGATTTAGAGCTTAGACCAAGTCGTGACGCCAGCGAGGTCACCTAAACACACGCGGGATCGCCTCGATAGCTCAGTGGGCTAGACCGCTCGCATTGAGTGCTCTGGCCACCCGAGAGCCTAACGGCACGTGGATCGGTGGTTCGCGCCCTGCTGTGGCCATGTCTGTGTGGTCGCAGGATAAAGATCCGATGTCCTTCTTCGCAAAGAGTAGGGGGTTACTCCCTGAGACATGGCTCCACTGTCCCTTCCTTCTCCCATTGACGTGATATGACCAAAAGTGGTTAAAGCGTCCTGAATATACCGCCAACCGTTGTGTCAAAGCACGCCTACCCTGCGGCTTGGTGTTGGTGTTTGGTCTTCATCAGAGAACTAGTTTCGCACAAAGAGCCAACCTCACGGTTGACCTCGACGGTGCTGGGATCACGAATGGCTTTCGAGGGTTGCTTAGGTTAAATTCTATATTTACCATGTAGAATTTGAAAAATATAGATATTTCGTTGTCGGACGATATTTCAAAATGACACGGGGTCACATGTCAATGCCCTTCATGCCTTTGATGTCGATCGAACTCGCAAACATAACTCGAAAGTACCATAAGTTCTAATTAATCAAACTTACAGTCCAGTACCAGTTTTGCAGTAAATGCCAAACGGCGTATTTGCCAAACTGCGAATATATCGTCAATTCTATTCATTTTCAATTTTCGCGCATGAAAGATAATTCAATTTGACGTGGGGCAGAGGGACTGGAGCTTGAGCGGAACGCCCTCTGCCGGGAGATTGATCTGTATGTTGCTGTATCAGGATATATAGCCTTGTTATTATCGGCCTTGACCTTGACCTTGGGGTATATACCTTGAGCAGCGGGGTGTACTGGGGGTGGTGGTGGAGGATGACTGGGTCGTTGTCCGCCCTGTTGTACGCCACGAGGAACGCCCAGCGACGCTGGTCGCTGTTGTTGCTGTCGCTGGTGTGAAGCACGTTACAGTGGAAGAACAGGGCGTCCCCTGCAACAGACAGGGCGGGGTGGGTGGTGAACAGATGGCGTACACGGCTTTTTACTTATCTTACTTGGAGTCAAACGTGAATTAAAATGAAAACTCACCGCAAACAAAGGGCGTATTGCAGGTTTTAAATCGGCGAATTCCCGATTCACGGTTGTTTAATATTAAAATTCCCAGTTCACGATTAATGAAAATCCTTGATCACGAAGGTCGACGAATACCCGATTACCAGTTCACGGAGAATTATTTTCCATATTTCCAGTTCACGATGAAATAAAAAGCCCGTTCCCGAGGAAGGTAAATACCCCTAGTCCTCTATGTATGTACCCCTTAGCGTACACACGGTCGCACAACGATCTTACCTGGAGCCATGTCGGCGTACACACGGTCGTACCACGATCTTACCTGGAACCATGTCGGCGTAGATACGGTCGTACAACGATCTTACCTGGAACTGTGTCAGCGTACACACGGTCGTACACTGATCTTAACCGGAGCTGTGTCGACGAACACGCGGTCGTACAACTATCTTACCTGGAGCCATGTCGGCGTACACACGGTCGTACGCTGATCTTACCTGGAACCATGTCGGCGTAGATACGGTCGTACAACGATCTTACCTGGAGCCATGTCGGCGTACACACGGTCGTACAACAATCTTACCTGGAGCCATGTCGGCGTACACACGGTCGTATAACGATCTTACCTGGAGCCATGTCGGCGTACACACGGTCGTACAACAATCTTACCTGGAGCCATGTCGGCGTACACACGGTCGTACAACTATCTTACCTGGAGCCATGTCGGCGTACACACGGTCGTACGCTGATCTTACCTGGAACCATGTCGGCGTAGATACGGTCGTACAACGATCTTACCTGGAACTGTGTCGGCGTACACACGGTCGTACACTGATCTTAACCGGAGCTGTGTCGACGAACACACGGTCGTACAACTATCTTACCTGGAGCCATGTCGGCGTACACACGGTCGTACACTGATCTTACCTGGAACCATGTCGGCGTAGATACGGTCGTACAACGATCTTACCTGGAACTGTGTCGGCGTACACACGGTCGTACACTGATCTTAACCGGAGCTGTGTCGACGAACACACGGTCGTACAACTATCTTACCTGGAGCCATGTCGGCGTACACACGGTCGTACACTGATCTTACCTGGAACCAGGTCGGCGTACACACGGTCGTACAACGATCCTACCTGGAGCCATGTCGGCGTACACACGGTCGTACAACAATCTTACCTGGAGCCATGTCGGCGTACACACGGTCGTATAACGATCTTACCTGGAGCAATGTCGGCGTACACACGGTCGTACAACAATCTTACCTGGAGCCATGTCGGCGTACACACGGTCGTACAACAATCTTACCTGGAGCCATGTCGGCCTACACACGGTCGTATAACGATCTTACCTGGAGCCATGTCGGCGTACACACGGTCGTACACTGATCTTACCTGGAGCCATATCGGCGTACACACGGTCGTACAACGATCTTACCTGGGGCCATGTCGGCGTACACACGGTCGTACAACGATCTTACCTGGAACCATGTCGGCGTACCCACGGTCGTACCACGATCTTACGAAGAACCATGTCGGCGTACACACGGTCGTACAACGATCCTACCTGGAGCCATGTCGGCGTACACACGGTCGTACAACGATCCTACCTGGAGCCATGTCGGCGTACACACGGTCGTACAACGATCTTACCTGGAACTGTGTCGGCGTACACACGGTCGTACACTGATCTTAACCGGAGCTGTGTCGACGAACACACGGTCGTACAACTATCTTACCTGGAGCCATGTCGGCGTACACACGGTCGTACAACGATCTTACCTGGAGCCATGTCGGCGTACACACGGTCGTACAACGATCTTACTTGCAGCCATGTCGGCGTACACACGGTCGTACAACGATCTTACCTGGAGCCATGTCGGCGTACACATGGTCGAAGTGCTCGCGGAGTTGACTGAGGCGCTCTGGGTTGGCCATGGTCTGACCATGAACTAGGTCATGCTCAATGCGGCCGCATCGATGGGTGCCCTTCAAAACCTGAAGGTCAATAAAACCAAGGTCATTGGGTTGACTTCTGTAAACAACGTTAAACCTAACAGATCCAGTACATGGTGGTGTATGTCCTAGGACAGAGGTGGTGTATTTCCTAGTACAGAGGTGGTGTATGTCCTAGTACAGAGGTGGTGTATGTCCTAGTACAGAGGTGGTGTATGTCCTAGTACAGAGGTGGTGTATGTCCTAGTACAGAGGTGGTGAATGTCCTACCTGTAGTAAAGATGTGGTGTATGTCCTACCTGTAGTACAGAGGTGGTGAATGTCTTAGTACAGAGGTGGTGTATGTCCTAGTACAGAGGTGGTGTATGTCCTACCTGCTGTACAGAGGTGGTGTATGTCCTAGTACAGAGGTTGTGTATGTCCTACCTGCTGTACAGAGGTGGTGTATGTCCTAGTACAGAGGTTGTGTATGTCCTAGTACAGAGGTTGTATATGTCCTAGTACAGAGGTGGTGTATGCCCTACCTGTAGTACAGAGGTGGTGTATGTCCTAGTACAGAGGTGGTGTATGTCCTACCTGCTGTACAGAGGTGGTGTATGCCCTAGTACAGAGGTTGTGTATGTCCTAGTACAGAGGTTGTATATGTCCTAGTACAGAGGTGGTGTATGTCCTAGTACAGAGGTGGTGTATGTCCTAGTACAGAGGTGGTGTATGTCCTAGTACAGAGGTGGTGTATGTCCTAGTACAGAGGCGGTGTATGTCCTAGCACAGAGGTGGTGTATGTCCTAGTACAGAGGTGGTGTATGTCCTAGTACAGAGGTGGTGTATGTCCTAGTACAGAGGTGGTGTATGTCCTAGTACAGAGGTGGTGTATGTCCTAGTACAGAGGTGGTGTATGTCCTAGTACAGAGGTGGTGTAAGTCCTACCTGTAGTACAGAGGTGGTGTATGTCCTAGTACAGAGGTGGTGTATGTCCTACCTGCAGTACAGAGGTGGTGTATGTCCTAGTACAGAGGTTGTGTATGTCCTAGTACAGAGGTTGTATATGTCCTAGTACAGAGGTGGTGTATGTCCTAGTACAGAGGTGGTGTATGTCCTAGTACAGAGGTGGTGTATGTCCTAGTACAGAGGTGGTGTATGTCCCACCTGTAGTACAGAGGTGGTGTATGTCCTAGCACAGAGGTGGTGTATGTCCTACCTGTAGTACAGAGGTGGTGTATGTCCTAGTACAGAGGTGGTGTATGTCCTAGTACAGAGGTGGTGTATGTCCTAGTACAGAGGTGGTGTATGTCCTAGTACAGAGGTGGTGTATGTCCTAGCACAGAGGTGGTGTATGTCCTAGTACAGAGGTGGTGTATGTCCTAGTACAGAGGTGGTATATGTCCTAGTACAGAGGTGGTGTATGTCCTAGTACAGAGGTGGTGTATGTCCTAGTACAGAGGTGGTGTATGTCCTAGTACAGAGGTGGTGTATGCCCTAGTACAGAGGTGGTGTATGTCCTAGTACAGAGGTGGTGAATGTCCTACCTGTAGTAAAGATGTGGTGTATGTCCGACCTGTAGTACAGAGGTGGTGAATGTCCTAGTACAGAGGTGGTGTATGTCCTAGTACAGAGGTGGTGTATGTCCTAGTACAGAGGTGGTGTATGTCCTACCTGCAGTACAGAGGTGGTGTATGTCCTAGTACAGAGGTTGTGTATGTCCTAGTACAGAGGTTGTATATGTCCTAGTACAGAGGTGGTGTATGTCCTAGTACAGAGGTGGTGTATGTCCTAGTACAGAGGTGGTGTATGTCCTAGTACAGAGGTGGTGTATGTCCTAGTACAAAGGTGGTGTATGTCCTAGTACAGAGGTGGTGTATGTCCTAGTACAGAGGTGGTGTATGTCCTAGTACAGAGGTGGTGTATGTCCTAGTACAGAGGTGGTGTATGTCCTGGTACAGAGGTGGTGTATGTCCCACCTATAGTACAGAGTGGTGTATGTCCTACCTGCAGTACAGGGGTGGTGTATGTCCTAGTACAGGGGTGGTGTATGTCCTAGTACAGAGGTGGTGTATGTCCTAGTACAGAGATGGTGTATGTCCTAGCACAGAGGTGGTGTATGTCCTAGTACAGAGGTGGTGTATGTCCTAGTACAGAGGTGGTGTATGTCCTAGCACAGAGGTGGTGTATGTCCTAGTACAGAGGTGGTGTATGTCCCAGTACAGAGGTGGTATATGTCCTAGTACAGAGGTGGTGTATGTCCTAGTACAGGGGTGGTGTATGTCCTAGTACAGAGGTGGTGTATGTCCTAGTATAGAGATGGTGTATGTCCTAGTACAGAGGTGGTGTATGTCCTAGTACAGAGTGGTGTATGTCCTACCTGCAGTACAGGGGTGGTGTATGTCCTAGTACAGGGGTGGTGTATGTCCTAGTACAGGGGTGGTGTATGTCCTGGTACAGAGGTGGTGTATGTCCTAGTACAGAGGTGGTGTATGTCCTAGTACAGAGGTGGTGTATGTCCTAGTACAGAGGTGGTGTATGTCCTAGTACAGGGGTGGTGTATGTCCTAGTACAGAGGTGGTGTATGTCCTAGTACAGAGGTGGTGTATGTCCTAGTACAGAGGTGGTGTATGTCCTAGTACAGAGGTGGTGTATGTCCTAGTACAGAGGTGGTGTATGTCCTAGTACAGAGATGGTGTATGTCCTAGTACAGAGGTGGTGTATATCCTAGCACAGAGATGGTGTATGTCCTAGCACAGAGGTGGTGTATGTCCTAGTACAGAGGTGGTGTATGTCCTAGTACAGAGGTGGTGTATGTCCTAGTACAGAGGTGGTGTATGTCCTAGTACAGAGGTGGTGTATGTCCTAGTACAGAGGTGGTGTATGTCCTAGTACAGAGGTGGTGTATGTCCTAGTACAGAGGTGGTGTATGTCCTACCTGTAGTACAGAGGTGGTGTATGTCCTAGTACAGAGGTGGTGTATGTCCTAGTACAGAGGTGGTGTATGTCCTAGTACAGAGGTGGTGTATGTCCTAGTACAGAGGTGGTGTATGTCCTAGTACAGAGGTGGTGTATGTCCTACCTGTAGTACAGAGGTGGTGTATGTCCTAGTACAGAGGTGGTGTATGTCCTAGTACAGAGGTGGTGTATGTCCTAGTACAGAGGTGGTGTATGTCCTAGTACAGAGGTGGTGTATGTCCTAGTACAGAGGTGGTGTATGTCCTGGTACAGAGGTGGTGTATGTCCTACCTGTAGTACAGAGGTGGTGTATGTCCCACCTATAGTACAGGGGTGGTGTATGTCCTACCTGTAGTACAGAGGTGGTGTATGTCCTACCTGTAGTACAGAGGTGGTGTATGTCCTAGCACAGAGGTGGTGTATGTCCTAGTACAGAGGTGGTGTATTTCCTACCTGTAGTACAGAGGTGGTGTATGTCCTAGCACAGAGGTGGTGTATGTCCTACCTGTAGTACAGAGGTGGTGTAGGTCCTAGTACAGAGGTGGAGTATGTCCTCTCTGTAGTACAGAGGTGGTGTATGTCCTACCTGTAGTACAGAGGTGGTGTATTTCCTACCTGTAGTACAGAGGTGGTGTATGTCCTAGTACAGAGGTGGTGTATGTCCTACCTGTAGTACAGAGGTGGTGTAGGTCCTAGTACAGAGGTGGAGTATGTCCTCTCTGTAGTACAGAGGTGGTGTATGTCCTACCTGTAGTACAGAGGTGGTGTATGTCCTACCTGTAGTACATAGGCGGTGTATGTCCTACTACAGAGGTGGTGTATGTCCTAGTACAGAGGTGGTGTATGTCCTAGTACAGAGGTCTTGTATGTCCTACCTTTAGTACACAGGAGGTGTATGTCCTAGTACAGGGGTGGTGTATGTCCTAGTGCAGAGGTGGTGTATGTCCTAGTACAGAGGTGGTGTATGTCCTACCTGTAGTACAGAGGTGGTGTATGTCCTACCTGTAGTACAGAGGTGGTGTATGTCCTACCTGCAGTACAGAGATGGTGTATGTCCTACCTGTAGTACAGAGGTGGTGTATGTCCGATCTGTAGTACAGAGGTGGTGTATGTCCTAGTACAGAGGTGGTGTATGTCCTACCTGCAGTACAGAGGTGATGTATGTCCTACCTGTAGTACAGAGGTGGTGTATGTCCTACCTGCAGTACAGAGGTGGTGTATGTCCTACCTGTAGTACAGAGGAGGTGTATGTCCTACCTGTAGTACAGAGGTGGTGTATGTCCTACTACAGAGGTGGTGTATGTCCTAGTACAGAGGTGGTGTATGTCCTACCTGTAGTACAGAGGTGGTGTATGTCCTACTACAGAGGTGGTGTATGTCCTAGTACAGAGGTGGTGTATGTCCCACCTGTAGTACAGAGGTGGTGTATGTCCTACCTGTAGTACAGAGGTGGTGTATGTCCTAGTACAGAGGTGGTGTATGTCCTACCTGTAGTACAGAGGTGGTGTATGTCATACCTGTAGTACAGAGGTGGTCTATGTCCTACCTGCAGTACAGAGGTGGTGTATGTCCTACCTGTAGTACAGAGGTGGTGTATGTCCTACCTGTAGTACAGAGGTGGTGTATGTCCTACCTGTAGTACAGAGGTGGTGTATGTCATACCTGTAGCACAGAGGTGGTGTATGTCCTACCTGCAGTACAGAGGTGGTGTATGTCCTAGTACAGAGGTGGTGTATGTCATACCTGTAGTACAGAGGTGGTGTATGTCCTAGTACAGAGGTGGTGTATGTCCTAGTACAGAGGTGGTGTATGTCCTAGTACAGAGGGGGTGTATGTCCCACCTGTAGTACAGAGGTGGTGTATGTCCTAGTACAGAGTTGGTGTATGTCCTAGTACAGAGGTGGTGTATGTCCTAGTACAGAGGTGGTGTATGTCCTACCTGTAGTACAGAGTTGGTGTATGTCCTACCTGTAGTACAGAGGTGGTGTATGTCCTAACACAGAGGTGGTGTATGTCCTACCTGTAGTACACAGGTGGTGTATGTCCTACCTGTAGTACAGAGGTGGTGTATGTCCCAGTACAGAGGTGGTGTATGTCCTAGTACAGAGGTGGTGTATGTCCTACCTGTAGTACAGAGGTGGTGTATGTCCTACCTGTGGTACAGAGGTGGTGTATGTCCTACCTGTAGTACAGAGGTGGTGTATGTCCTAGTACAGAGGTGGTGTATGTCCTAGTACAGAGGTGGTGTATGTCCTAGTACAGAGGTGGTGTATGTCCTACCTGTAGTACAGAGGTGGTGTATGTCATACCTGTAGTACAGAGGTGGTGTATGTCATACCTGTAGTACAGAGGTGGTGTAAGTCCTACCTGTAGTACAGAGATGGTGTATGTCCTAGTACAGAGGTGGTGTATGTCCTAGTACAGAGGTGGTGTATGTCCTAGTACAGAGGTGGTGTAAGTCCTACCTGTAGTACAGAGATGGTGTATGTCCTAGTACAGAGGTGGTGTATGTCCTAGTACAGAGGTGGTGTATGTCCTAGTACAGAGGTGGTGTATGTCCTACCTGTAGTACAGAGGTGGTGTATGTCCTAGTACAGAGGTGGTGTATATCCTAGCACAGAGGTGGTGTATGTCCTACCTGTAGTACAGAGGTGGTGTATGTCCTACCTGTAGTACAGAGGTGGTGTATGTCCTACCTGTAGTACAGAGGTTGTGTATGTCCTACCTGTAGTACAGAGGTGGTGTATGTCCTACCTGTAGTACAGAGGTGGTGTATGTCCTACCTGCAGTACAGAGGTGGTGTATGTCCTACCTGTAGTACAGAGGTGGTGTATGTCCGATCTGTAGTACAGAGGTTGTGTATGTCCTAGTACAGAGGTGGTGTATGTCCTAGTACAGAGGGGGTGTTTGTCCCACCTGTAGTATAGAGGTGGTGTATGTCATACCTGTAGTACAGAGGTGGTGTATGTCCTAGTACAGAGGTGGTGTATGTCCTAGTACAGAGGTGGTGTATGTCCTAGTACAGAAGGGGTGTTTGTCCCACCTGTAGTATAGAGGTGGTGTATGTCCTAGTACAGAGTTGGTGTATGTCCTAGCACAGAGGTGGTGTATGTCCTAGTACAGAGGTGGTGTATTTCCTACCTGTAGTACAGAGGTGGTGTATGTCCTAGCACAGAGGTGGTGTATGTCCTACCTGTAGCACAGAGGTGGTGTAGGTCCTAGTACAGAGGTGGAGTATGTCCTCTCTGTAGTACAGAGGTGGTGTATGTCCTACCTGTAGTACAGAGGTGATGTATGTCCTACCTGTAGTACAGAGGCGGTGTATGTCCTACTACAGAGGTGGTGTATGTCCTAGTACAGAGGTGGTGTATGTCCTAGTACAGAGGTCTTGTATGTCCTACCTTTAGTACACAGGTGGTGTATGTCCTAGTACAGGGGTGGTGTATGTCCTAGTGCAGAGGTGGTGTATGTCCTAGTACAGAGGTGGTGTATGTCCTACCTGTAGTACAGAGGTGGTGTATGTCCTACCTGTAGTACAGAGGTGGTGTATGTCCTACCTGCAGTACAGAGGTGGTGTATGTCCTACCTGTAGTACAGAGGTGGTGTATGTCCGATCTGTAGTACAGAGGTGGTGTATGTCCTAGTACAGAGGTGGTGTATGTCCTACCTGCAGTACAGAGGTGATGTATGTCCTACCTGTAGTACAGAGGTGGTGTATGTCCTACCTGCAGTACAGAGGTGGTGTATGTCCTACCTGTAGTACAGAGGAGGTGTATGTCCTACCTGTAGTACAGAGGTGGTGTATGTCCTACCTGTAGTACAGAGGTGGTGTATGTCCTACCTGTAGTACAGAGGTGGTGTATGTCATACCTGTAGTACAGAGGTGGTCTATGTCCTACCTGCAGTACAGAGGTGGTGTATGTCCTACCTGTAGTACAGAGGTGGTGTATGTCCTACCTGTAGTACAGAGGTGGTGTATGTCCTACCTGTAGTACAGAGGTGGTGTATGTCATACCTGTAGCACAGAGGTGGTGTATGTCATACCTGTAGTACAGAGGTGGTGTATGTCCTAGTACAGAGGTGGTGTATGTCATACCTGTAGTACAGAGGTGGTGTATGTCCTAGTACAGAGGTGGTGTATGTCCTAGTACAGAGGTGGTGTATGTCCTAGTACAGAGGGGGTGTATGTCCCACCTGTAGTACAGAGGTGGTGTATGTCCTAGTACAGAGTTGGTGTATGTCCTAGTACAGAGGTGGTGTATGTCCTAGTACAGAGGTGATGTATGTCCTACCTGTAGTACAGAGTTGGTGTATGTCCTACCTGTAGTACAGAGGTGGTGTATGTCCTAACACAGAGGTGGTGTATGTCCTAACACAGAGGTGGTGTATGTCCTACCTGTAGTACAGAGGTGGTGTATGTCCGACCTGTAGTACAGAGGTGGTGTATGTCCCAGTACAGAGGTGGTGTATGTCCTAGTACAGAGGTGGTGTATGTCCTACCTGTAGTACAGAGGTGGTGTATGTCCTACCTGTGGTACAGAGGTGGTGTATGTCCTACCTGTAGTACAGAGGTGGTGTATGTCCTAGTACAGAGGTGGTGTATGTCCTAGTACAGAGGTGGTGTATGTCCTAGTACAGAGGTGGTGTATGTCCTAGTACAGAGGTGGTGTATGTCCTACCTGTAGTACAGAGGTGGTGTATGTCATACCTGTAGTACAGAGGTGGTGTATGTCATACCTGTAGTACAGAGGTGGTGTAAGTCCTACCTGTAGTACAGAGATGGTGTATGTCCTAGTACAGAGGTGGTGTATGTCCTAGTACAGAGGTGGTGTATGTCCTAGTACAGAGGTGGTGTAAGTCCTACCTGTAGTACAGAGATGGTGTATGTCCTAGTACAGAGGTGGTGTATGTCCTAGTACAGAGGTGGTGTATGTCCTAGTACAGAGGTGGTGTATGTCCTACCTGTAGTACAGAGGTGGTGTATGTCCTAGTACAGAGGTGGTGTATATCCTAGCACAGAGGTGGTGTATGTCCTACCTGTAGTACAGAGGTGGTGTATGTCCTACCTGTAGTACAGAGGTGGTGTATGTCCTACCTGTAGTACAGAGGTGGTGTATTTCCTACCTGCAGTACAGAGGTGGTGTATGTCCTACCTGTAGTACAGAGGTGGTGTATGTCCGATCTGTAGTACAGAGGTTGTGTATGTCCTAGTACAGAGGTGGTGTATGTCCTACCTGCAGCACAGAGGTGATGTATGTCCTACCTATAGTACAGAGGTGGTGTATGCCCTACCTGCAGTACAGAGGTGGTGTATGTCCTACCTGCAGTACAGTGGTGGTGTATGTCCTACCTGTAGTACAGAGGTGGTGTATGTCCTACCTGTAGCACAGAGGTGGTGTATGTCCTACCTGTAGTACAGAGGTGGTGTATGTCATACCTGTAGTACAGAGGTGGTGTATGTCCTACCTGCAGTACAGAGGTGGTGTATGTCCTACCTGTAGTACAGAGGTGGTGTATGTCCTACCTGTAGTACAGAGGTGGTGTATGTCCTACCTGTAGTACAGAGGTGGTGTATGTCCTACCCGTAGTACAGAGGTGGTGTATGTCCTACCTGTAGTACAGAGGTGGTGTATGTCATACCTGTAGTACAGAGGTGGTGTATGTCCTAGTACAGAGGTGGTGTATGTCCTAGTACAGAGGTGGTGTATGTCCTAGTACAGAGGGGGTGTTTGTCCCGCCTGTAGTATAGAGGTGGTGTATGTCCTAGTACAGAGTTGGTGTATGTCCTAGTGCAGAGGTGGTGTATGTCCTAGTACAGAGGTGGTGTATGTCCTACCTGTAGTACAGAGTTGGTGTATGTCCTACCTGTAGTACAGAGGTGGTACATGTCCTAGCACAGAGGTGGTGTATGTCCTACCTGTAGTACAGAGGTGGTGTATGTCCTACCTGTAGTACAGAGGTGGTGTATGTCCCAGTACAGAGGTGGTGTATGTCCTAGTACACAGGTGGTGTATGTCCTAGTACAGAGGTGGTGTATGTCCTAGTACAGAGGTGGTGTATGTCCTAGTACAGAGGGGGTGTATGTCCCACCTGTAGTACAGAGGTGGTGTATGTCATACCTGTAGTACAGAGGTGGTGTATGTCCTAGTACAGAGGTGGTGTATGTCCTAGTACAGAGGTGGTGTATGTCCTAGTACAGAGGGGGTGTATGTCCCACCTGTAGTATAGAGGTGGTGGATGTCCTAGTACAGAGTTGGTGTATGTCCTAGTACAGAGGTGGTGTATGTCCTAGTACAGAGGTGGTGTATGTCCTACCTGTAGTACAGAGTTGGTGTATGTCCTACCTGTAGTACAGAGGTGGTACATGTCCTAGCACAGAGGTGGTGTATGTCCTACCTGTAGTACAGAGGTGGTGTATGTCCTACCTGTAGTACAGAGGTGGTGTATGTCCCAGTACAGAGGTGGTGTATGTCCTAGTACAGAGGTGGTGTATGTCCTACCTGTAGTACAGAGGTGGTGTATGTCCTACCTGTAGTACAGAGGTGGTGTATGTCCTACCTGTAATACAGAGGTGGTGTATGTCCTACCTGTAGTACAGAGGTGGTGTATGTCCTACCTGTAGTACAGAGGTGGTGTATGTCCTACCTGTAGTACAGAGGTGGTCTATGTCCTAGTACAGAGGTGGTGTATGTCCTACCTGTAGTACAGAGGTGGTGTATGTCCTACCTGTATTACAGATGTGGTGTATGTCCTACTGTAGTACAGAGGTGGTGTATGTCCTACCTGTAGTACAGAGGTGGTGTATGTCCTACCTGTAGTACAGAGGTGGTGTAGGTCCTAGTACAGAGGTGGAGTATGTCCTCTCTGTAGTACAGAGGTGGTGTATGTCCTACCTGTAGTACAGAGGTGGTGTATGTCCTACCTGTAGTACAGAGGCGGTGTATGTCCTACTACAGAGGTGGTGTATGTCCTAGTACAGAGGTGGTGTATGTCCTAGTACAGAGGTCTTGTATGTCCTACCTTTAGTACACAGGTGGTGTATGTCCTAGTACAGGGGTGGTGTATGTCCTAGTGCAGAGGTGGTGTATGTCCTAGTACAGAGGTGGTGTATGTCCTACCTGTAGTACAGAGGTGGTGTATGTCCTACCTGTAGTACAGAGGTGGTGTATGTCATACCTGTAGTACAGAGGTGGTGTATGTCCTACCTGTAGTACAGAGGTGGTGTATGTCCTACCTGCAGTACAGAGGTGGTGTATGTCCTACCTGCAGTACAGAGGTGGTGTATGTCATACCTGCAGTACAGAGGTGGTGTATGTCCTACCTGCAGTACAGAGGTGGTGTATGTCCTACCTGTAGTACAGAGGTGGTGTATGTCCGATCTGTAGTACAGAGGTGGTGTATGTCCTAGTACAGAGGTGGTGTATGTCCTACCTGCAGTACAGAGGTGATGTATGTCCTACCTGTAGTACAGAGGTGGTGTATGTCCTACCTGCAGTACAGAGGTGGTGTATGTCCTACCTGTAGTACAGAGGAGGTGTATGTCCTACCTGTAGTACAGAGGTGGTGTATGTCCTACCTGTAGTACAGAGGTGGTGTATGTCCTACCTGTAGTACAGAGGTGGTGTATGTCATACCTGTAGTACAGAGGTGGTCTATGTCCTACCTGCAGTACAGAGGTGGTGTATGTCCTACCTGTAGTACAGAGGTGGTGTATGTCCTACCTGTAGTACAGAGGTGGTGTATGTCCTACCTGTAGTACAGAGGTGGTGTATGTCATACCTGTAGCACAGAGGTGGTGTATGTCATACCTGTAGTACAGAGGTGGTGTATGTCCTAGTACAGAAGTGGTGTATGTCATACCTGTAGTACAGAGGTGGTGTATGTCCTAGTACAGAGGTGGTGTATGTCCTAGTACAGAGGTGGTGTATGTCCTAGTACAGAGGGGCTGTATGTCCCACCTGTAGTACAGAGGTGGTGTATGTCCTAGTACAGAGTTGGTGTATGTCCTAGTACAGAGGTGGTGTATGTCCTAGTACAGAGGTGGTGTATGTCCTACCTGTAGTACAGAGTTGGTGTATGTCCTACCTGTAGTACAGAGGTGGTGTATGTCCTAACACAGAGGTGGTGTATGTCCTACCTGTAGTACAGAGGTGGTGTATGTCCTACCTGTAGTACAGAGGTGGTGTATGTCCCAGTACAGAGGTGGTGTATGTCCTAGTACAGAGGTGGTGTATGTCCTACCTGTAGTACAGAGGTGGTGTATGTCCTACCTGTGGTACAGAGGTGGTGTATGTCCTACCTGTAGTACAGAGGTGGTGTATGTCCTAGTACAGAGGTGGTGTATGTCCTAGTACAGAGGTGGTGTATGTCCTAGTACAGAGGTGGTGTATGTCCTAGTACAGAGGTGGTGTATGTCCTACCTGTAGTACAGAGGTGGTGTATGTCATACCTGTAGTACAGAGGTGGTGTATGTCATACCTGTAGTACAGAGGTGGTGTAAGTCCTACCTGTAGTACAGAGATGGTGTATGTCCTAGTACAGAGGTGGTGTATGTCCTAGTACAGAGGTGGTGTATGTCCTAGTACAGAGGTGGTGTAAGTCCTACCTGTAGTACAGAGATGGTGTATGTCCTAGTACAGAGGTGGTGTATGTCCTAGTACAGAGGTGGTGTATGTCCTAGTACAGAGGTGGTGTATGTCCTACCTGTAGTACAGAGGTGGTGTATGTCCTAGTACAGAGGTGGTCTATATCCTAGCACAGAAGTGGTGTATGTCCTAGTACAGAGGTGGTGTATGTCCTACCTGTAGTACAGAGGTGGTGTATGTCCTACCTGTAGTACAGAGGTGGTGTATGTCCTACCTGTAGTACAGAGGTGGTGTATGTCCTACCTGCAGTACAGAAGTGGTGTATGTCCTACCTGTAGTACAGAGGTGGTGTATGTCCGATCTGTAGTACAGAGGTTGTGTATGTCCTAGTACAGAGGTGGTGTATGTCCTAGTACAGAGGGGGTGTTTGTCCCACCTGTAGTATAGAGGTGGTGTATGTCATACCTGTAGTACAGAGGTGGTGTATGTCCTAGTACAGAGGTGGTGTATGTCCTAGTACAGAGGTGGTGTATGTCCTAGTACAGAGGGGGTGTTTGTCCCACCTGTAGTATAGAGGTGGTGTATGTCCTAGTACAGAGTTGGTGTATGTCCTAGCACAGAGGTGGTGTATGTCCTAGTACAGAGGTGGTGTATTTCCTACCTGTAGTACAGAGGTGGTGTATGTCCTAGCACAGAGGTGGTGTATGTCCTACCTGTAGTACAGAGGTGGTGTAGGTCCTAGTACAGAGGTGGAGTATGTCCTCTCTGTAGTACAGAGGTGGTGTATGTCCTACCTGTAGTACAGAGGTGGTGTATGTCCTACCTGTAGTACAGAGGCGGTGTATGTCATACCTGTAGTACAGAGGTGGTGTATGTCCTAGTACAGAGGTGGTGTATGTCCTAGTACAGAGGTGGTGTATGTCCTACCTGTAGTACAGAGGTGGTGTATGTCCTACCTGTAGTACAGAGGTGGTGTATGTCCTAGTACAGAGGTGGTGTATGTCCTAGTACAGAGGTCTTGTATGTCCTACCTTTAGTACACAGGTGGTGTATGTCCTAGTACAGGGGTGGTGTATGTCCTAGTGCAGAGGTGGTGTATATCCTAGTACAGAGGTGGTGTATGTCCTACCTGCAGTACAGAGGTGGTGTATGTCCTACCTGCAGTACAGAGGTGGTGTATGTCCTACCTGTAGTACAGAGGTGGTGTATGTCCGATCTGTAGTACAGAGGTGGTGTATGTCCTAGTACAGAGGTGGTGTATGTCCTACCTGCAGTACAGAGGTGATGAATGTCCTACCTGTAGTACAGAGGTGGTGTATGTCCTACCTGCAGTACAGAGGTGGTGTATGTCCTACCTGTAGTACAGAGGAGGTGTATGTCCTACCTGTAGTACAGAGGTGGTGTATGTCCTAGTACAGAGGTGGTCTATGTCCTACCTGTAGTACAGAGGTGGTGTATGTCCTACCTGTAGTACAGAGGTGGTGTATGTCCTACCTGTAGTACAGAGGTGGTGTATGTCCTACCTGTAGTACAGAGGTGGTGTATGTCCTACCTGTAGTACAGAGGTGGTGTATGTCATACCTGTAGCACAGAGGTGGTGTATGTCATACCTGTAGTACAGAGGTGGTGTATGTCCTAGTACAGAGGTGGTGTATGTCATACCTGTAGTACAGAGGTGGTGTATGTCCTAGTACAGAGGTGGTGTATGTCCTAGTACAGAGGTGGTGTATGTCCTAGTACAGAGGGGGTGTATGTCCCACCTGTAGTACAGAGGTGGTGTATGTCCTAGTACAGAGTTGGTGTATGTCCTAGTAAAGAGGTGGTGTATGTCCTAGTACAGAGGTGGTGTATGTCCTACCTGTAGTACAGAGTTGGTGTATGTCCTACCTGTAGTACAGAGGTGGTGTATGTCCTAACACAGAGGTGGTGTATGCCCTACCTGTAGTACAGAGGTGGTGTATGTCCTACCTGTAGTACAGAGGTGGTGTATGTCCCAGTACAGAGGTGGTGTATGTCCTAGTACAGAGGTGGTGTATGTCCTACCTGTAGTACAGAGGTGGTGTATGTCCTAGCACAGAGGTGGTGTATGTCCTACCTGTGGTACAGAGGTGGTGTATGTCCTACCTGTAGTACAGAGGTGGTGTATGTCCTAGTACAGAGGTGGTGTATGTCCTAGTACAGAGGTGGTGTATGTCCTAGTACAGAGGTGGTGTATGTCCTAGTACAGAGGTGGTGTATGTCCTACCTGTGGTACAGAGGTGGTGTATGTCCTACCTGTAGTACAGAGGTGGTGTATGTCCTAGTACAGAGGTGGTGTATGTCCTAGTACAGAGGTGGTGTATGTCCTAGTACAGAGGTGGTGTATGTCCTAGTACAGAGGTGGTGTATGTCCTACCTGTAGTACAGAGGTGGTGTATGTCATACCTGTAGTACAGAGGTGGTGTATGTCATACCTGTAGTACAGAGGTGGTGTAAGTCCTACCTGTAGTACAGAGATGGTGTATGTCCTAGTACAGAGGTGGTGTATGTCCTAGTACAGAGGTGGTGTATGTCCTAGTACAGAGGTGGTGTAAGTCCTACCTGTAGTACAGAGATGGTGTATGTCCTAACACAGAGGTGGTGTATGTCCTACCTGTAGTACAGAGGTGGTGTATGTCCTAGTACAGAGGTGGTGTATGTCCTACCTGTAGTACAGAGGTGGTGTATGTCCTACCTGTAGTACAGAGGTGGTGTATGTCCTACCTGTAGTACAGAGGTGGTGTATGTCCTACCTGCAGTACAGAGGTGGTGTATGTCCTACCTGTAGTACAGAGGTGGTCTATGTCCTAGTACAGAGGTGGTGTATGTCCTACCTGTAGTACAGAGGTGGTGTATGTCCGATCTGTAGTACAGAGGTTGTGTATGTCCTAGTACAGAGGTGGTGTATGTCCTACCTGCAGCACAGAGGTGATGTATGTCCTACCTATAGTACAGAGGTGGTGTATGTCCTACCTGCAGTACAGAGGTGGTGTATGTCCTACCTGTAGTACAGAGGAGGTGTATGTCCTACCTGTAGAACAGAGGAGGTGTATGTCCTACCTGTAGTACAGAGGTGGTGTATGTCCTACCTGTAGTACAGAGGTGGTGTATGTCCTACCTGTAGTACAGAGGTGGGGTATGTCCTACCTGTAGTACAGAGGTGGTGTATGTCATACCTGTAGTACAGAGGTGGTGTATATTCTACCTGTAGTACAGAGGTGGTGTATGTCCTACCTGTAGTACAGAAGTGGTGTATGTCCTACCTGTAGTACAGAGGTGGTGTATGTCCTACCTGTAGTACAGAGGTGGTCTATGTCCTACCTGCAGTACAGAGGTGGTGTATGTCCTACCTGCAGTACAGAGGTGGTGTATGTCCTACCTGTAGTACAGAGGTGGTGTATGTCCTACCTGTAGTACAGAGGTGGTGTATGTCCTACCTGTAGTACAGAGGTGGTGTATGTCCTACCTGCAGTACAGAGGTGGTGTATGTCCTAGTACAGAGGTGGTGTATGTCCTACCTGTAGTACAGTGGTGGTGTATGTCCTACCTGTAGCACAGAGGTGGTGTATGTCATACCTGTAGTACAGAGGTGGTGTATGTCCTAGTACAGAGGTGGTGTATGTCCTAGTACAGAGGTGGTGTATGTCCTAGTACAGAGGGGGTGTTTGTCCCACCTGTAGTATAGAGGTGGTGTATGTCCTAGTACAGAGTTGGTGTATGTCCTAGTACAGAGGTGGTGTATGTCCTAGTACAGAGGTGGTGTATGTCCTACCTGTAGTACAGAGTTGGTGTATGTCCTACCTGTAGTACAGAGGTGGTACATGTCCTAGCACAGAGGTGGTGTATGTCCTACCTGTAGTACAGAGGTGGTGTATGTCCTACCTGTAGTACAGAGGTGGTGTATGTCCCAGTACAGAGGTGGTGTATGTCCTAGTACAGATGTGGTGTATGTCCTAGCACAGAGGTGGTGTATGTCCTAGTACAGAGGTGGTGTATGTCCTAGTACAGAGGGGGTGTATGTCCCACCTGTAGTACAGAGGTGGTGTATGTCATACCTGTAGTACAGAGGTGGTGTATGTCCTAGTACAGAGGTGGTGTATGTCCTAGTACAGAGGTGGTGTATGTCCTAGTACAGAGGGGGTGTATGTCCCACCTGTAGTATAGAGGTGGTGGATGTCCTAGTACAGAGTTGGTGTATGTCCTAGTACAGAGGTGGTGTATGTCCTAGTACAGAGGTGGTGTATGTCCTACCTGTAGTACAGAGTTGGTGTATGTCATACCTGTAGTACAGAGGTGGTGTATGTCATACCTGTAGTACAGAGGTGGTGTATGTCCTACCTGTAGTACAGAGGTGGTGTATGTCCTACCTGTATTACAGAGGTGGTACATGTCCTAGCACAGAGGTGGTGTATGTCCTAGTACAGAGGTGGTGTATGTCATACCTGTAGTACAGAGGTGGTGTATGTCCTACCTGTAGTACAGAGGTGGTGTATGTCCTACCTGTAGTACAGAGGTGGCGTATGTCCTAGTACAGAGGTGGTGTATGTCCTACCTGTAGTACAGAGGTGGTGTATGTCCTACCTGTAGTACAGAGGTGGTGTATGTCCTAGTACAGAGGTGGTGTATGTCCTAGTACAGAGGTCTTGTATGTCCTACCTTTAGTACACAGGTGGTGTATGTCCTAGTACAGGGGTGGTGTATGTCCTAGTACAGAGGTGGTGTATGTCCTAGTACAGAGATGGTGTATGTCCTACCTGTAGTACAGAGGTGGTGTATGTCCTACCTGTAGAACAGAGGTGATGTATATCCTACCTGTAGTACAGAGGTGGTTTATGTCCTACCTGTAGTACAGAGGTGGTGTATGTCCTACCTGTAGTACAGAGGTGGTGTATGTCCTACCTGCAGTACAGAGGTGGTGTATGTCCTAGTACAGAGGTGGTGTATGTCCTACCTGTAGTACAGAGGTGGTGTATGTCCTACCTGTAGTACAGAGGTGGTGTATGTCCTAGTACAGAGGTGGTGTATGTCCTACCTGTAGTACAGAGGTGGTGTATGTCCTACCTGCAGTCCGCCGTTGGCCTTGGTAGAGGGGTCGAGAGCGATGAAGACCGTGATGAGATCAGGTCGCAGGCAGCCGTTCTTGTACCAATACCTTAGAAACAAGACATCATCGTCATCAGCAACATCATCTTACAGCTTTATATCTTCATCATCATCGTCATCATCAACATCATCGTACAGCTTCATATTATCTTACAGCTTGATATCTTCATCATCTTCATCATCAGCATCCTCGTACAACGTTATATCGTCATCATTATTATCATCATCATCCTCGTACAGCTTTATTTATATCTTCATCATCATCGTCATCATCATCATCAACATCATCGTACAGCTTTATATCATTATTATCATCATCATCATCGTACAGCTTCATATCATCATCTTCACCAATATTACACCAGCTGTCGTTGTCCTCTATACTGTGAATGTGTTTACAAATAGTTGGTTCTACTGACGTCACTTAGGCCCAAAATACATACAATAAAATTACTTACATGTCAACATATAAGCATCTTTGATAGAAGCATGCTACTTTTATCTTAGTTCTGACGCATTGGCTAAAGGCACTACTTCAATATGTCGAGCAACACAATAAAGGGAATGGAATGTTGGTGTTTTAGGCCACTTTTGTGCACATACAGGCTAAATTGGGCCAAGGAACTTCCCGAGACGATGAAGGATGAAGGAACATGAAACATGCCCCAGATTAGGTGCCCGAGCCCGGATTCGAACCCAGGACCTATTGATCTGCGGTCTAGTGCGCTAACCCCTACACCAGGGAGGCCCCCCACAATAAAGGGAGATAGTCGTGTGTTAGCACTGTTCTTCCCATTCTTTCGCAGAAGCACCCTATTCTGTTCACCAGCCACAACCCCCCATATCTTCCAGATTCAATACCATCCCATAACAGCATATGTTACTGGCGTTCAGTAAGTGTGCTAGCGCCTTGTACCGTGGCTCGGGCTACCCACCCGTAGTCCTGGTGCCAGAGGTGCTTGCCGCCGGTCCTCGCCTCCTTCATCATCAGCTTGGTGTGGTAGTGGTACATCTCTCCGCCACCCATCAGCTGCCACATGTCAATACCTTAGTAACGAGTCGGCATCGAGACCGGACGCACCGGTCATCGAGACCGGACGCACCGGTCATCGAGACCGGACGCATCAGTCATCGAGACCGGAGCACCAGTCATCGAGACAGGACGCACCAGTCATCGAGACCGGACGCATCAGTCATCAAGACCGGACGCACCAGTCATCGAGACAGGACGCATCAGTCATCGAGACCGGACGCATCAGTCATCGAGACCGGAGCACCAGTCATCGAGACCGGACGCATCAGTCATCGAGACCGGAGCACCAGTCATCGAGACAGGACGCATCAGTCATCGAGACAGGACGCATCAGTCATCGAGACCGGACGCATCAGACATCGAGACCGGACGCACCGGTCATCGAGACCGGACGCATCAGTCATCGAGACCGGAGCACCATTCATCGAGACAGGACGCATCAGTCATCGAGACCGGACGCATCAGTCATCGAGACCGGAGCACCAGTCATCGAGACCGGAGCACCAGTCATCGAGACAGGATGCATCAGTCATCGAGACCGGAGCACCAGTCATCGAGACCGGACGCATCAGTCATCGAGACCGGAGCACCAGTCATCGAGACCGGACGCACCGGTCATCGAGACAGGACGCATCAGTCATCGAGACCGGAGCACCAGTCATCGAGACAGGACGCATCAGTCATCGAGACAGGACGCATCAGTCATCGAGACCGGACGCATCAGACATCGAGACCGGACGCACCGGTCATCGAGACCGGACGCACCGGTCATCGAGACCGGACGCATCAGTCATCGAGACCGGACGCATCAGTCATCGAGACCGGACGCACCGGTCATCGAGACCGGACGCACCGGTCATCGAGACCAGACGCACCGGTCATCGAGACCGGACGCACCGGTTATCACGCTGTATTCCTACGCGTGTGTGGGTGTTTGTTTAGGCCTGATTTACAAACGGTATATGCGTCTAAGTCACAAATGCACCATAAATATAGTTCGCTTTTATAAACCAAACATATGTAAACGTAGATATTTTTGGGAGCATAGACTCCATTTGTTTCAACCTGACATTGCATGTTATGTTCTAGATACAGCCAGTATGTTCCTCTCCGTCAACTTTCGTTCCTCTCCTCTAATTTGTAGAGACGTGCTTTCAGAAAGTTGGTCCGGAATTATGGCATTTGTAATGGATGGCACGGGTCTGTACCCGGAGACTGGGACGCACCAGCCATTGGGGCGGGATCCAACAGTCAACTGTGTGGTAACCACGGTGATACTGACCCTGTCAGGCCCAGCCTCCCAGTTACCACAGCAACCATCGGGGACCGTCCACAATGTTGTCATCTCCATAGACGCCGACTGCCGCGTTTACTAACGTTACTCGTGTACTATAACATAGCGTTGCGCATTGCGGCAAACCAATCTCCACTGTATTACCTTAGAAGAAAATAATATACGTTGCGCTTGTGAAACCACAACTGAAGACATGCGCCTGTGTCGTTACAAAACTGTAACGTGTGAGAATTAAAGCATTATATTGTAATGTCGTACCTTTTCGCAGGTTCCTGCCACTTTCTCAACCCGCGCGACCATGCCAGTGACGTCATTTCCGGGCTGGTTCCACAGCACCAGTTTGCTGGCTCGCCCGTCGCCGTCCGGCAGCTGAAGGCACGAGGCAACGACGACGGCTCAGTGGTGGCAGGACAGTTTAACAGTTCATATCGATAACCCTCTACTCTCCGCGACATCGGCCATGGGACGCTGCCCGAATAGATATTAACGCAGTGGGGCGCCAACCCCCGAACTCAGGGACGGTGGCTGGGCGGGCAGAGCTCACTCGACCAGGCCTGGCGCGCTAACCACTAGACCATTCGGATGATCCACAGTGGGGCGCCAACCCCCGAACTCAAGGACGGTGGCGGGGCTGGCAGAGCTCACTCGACCAGGCCGAGCGCGCTAACCACTAGACCATTCGGGTGATCCACAGCGGGGCGCCAACCCCCAAACTCAGGGACGGTGGCGGGGCTGGCAGAGCTCACTCGACCAGGCCGAGCGCGCTAACCACTAGACCATTCGGGTGATCCACAGCGGGGCGCCAACCCCCGAACTCAGGGACGGTGGCGGGGCTGGCAGAGCTCACTCGACCAGGCCGAGCGCGTTACCACTAGACCATTCGGGTGATCCACAGTGGGGCGCCAACCCCCGAACTGGCACGGTGGCGGGGCTGGCAGAGCTCACTCGACCAGGCCGAGCGCGCTAACCACTACACCATTCGGGTGATCCACAGTGGGGCGCCAACCCCCGAACTCAGGTACGGTGGCGGGGCTGGCAGACCTCACTCGACCAGGCCGAGCGCGCTAACCACTAGACCATTCGGGTGATCCACAGTGGGGCGCCAACCCCCGAACTCAGGGACGCTGGCTGGGCTGGCAGAGCTCACTCGACCAGGCCGAGCGCGCTAACCACTAGACCATTCGTGTGATCCACAGTGCGGCACCATCCTTCAAACTCTGGCACGATGGCTGGCCAAGCCTAACATCCTTCCAAGCGTATGTTACCAAATGATCTTGCTAAACGAATTTCCCAATGTATTTTGCCAAATCAGCGTGAATTTAACAAAGGAATGTATCCCATGCTACATAATGGACGTATCGGGAGGTAAAGAATATTTAGACCAGTTATATAGGGGACCAATTTTGTCTCTGTTCTCTCTTATGGCAGCTGCCGTCAATACCACAAAGCAAACAACTGTCCTGCCAGGCGTACGAACCACGTGACGTGACTGAGAGGTCCTTACCTCCCAGGCGTAGGAACCACGTGACGTGACTTACCGGTCCTAACCTCTCAGGCGTGAGAACCACATGACGTGACTGACCGGTCCTTACCTCCCAGGCGCGGTCCACGATGGACTTGTTGTTCTCCAAAGAGGTTGTTATCTTCGTGACCTCGTCGGTGCTCAGCAACCCCCTGGAATGATGGGCATTGAACAGGCCGTTACCACACACCGTACACAGGTGAAGCGGCTGGAATGATGGGCATTGAACAGGCCATTACCACACACCGTAACAGGTGAAGCGGCTGGAATGATGGACATTGAACAGGCCATTACCACACACCGTACACAGGTGAAGCGGCTGGAATGATGGACATTGAACAGGCCATTACCACACACCGTACACAGGTGAAGCGGCTGGAATGATGGACATTGAACAGGCCATTACCACACACCGTACACAGGTGAAGTGGCTGGAATGATGGACATTGAACAGGCCATTACCACACACCGTACACAGGTGAAGTGGCTGGAATGATGGGCATTGAACAGGCCATTACAACACACCGTACACAGGTGAAGCGGCTGAAATGATGGACATTGAACAGGCCATTACCACACACCGTACACAGGTGAAGTGGCTGGAATGATGGGCATTGAACAGGCCATTACAACACACCGTACACAGGTGAAGCGGCTGAAATGATGGACATTGAACAGGCCATTACCACACACCGTACACAGGTGAAGTGGCTGGAATGATGGGCATTGAACAGGCCATTACCACACACCGTACACAGGTCAAGCGGCTGGAATGATGGGCATTGAACAGGCCATTACCACACACCGTACACAGGTGAAGTGGCTGGAATGATGGGCATTGAACAGGCCATTACAACACACCGTACACAGGTGAAGCGGCTGAAATGATGGACATTGAACAGGCCATTACCACACACCGTACACAGGTGAAGTGGCTGGAATGATGGGCATTGAACAGGCCATTACAACACACCGTACACAGGTGAAGCGGCTGAAATGATGGACATTGAACAGGCCATTACCACACACCGTACACAGGTGAAGTGGCTGGAATGATGGGCATTGAACAGGCCATTACAACACACCGTACACAGGTGAAGCGGCTGGGATGATGGACATTGAACAGGCCATTACCACACACCGTACACAGGTGAAGTGGCTGGAATGATGGGCATTGAACAGGCCATTACAACACACCGTACACAGGTGAAGCGGCTGAAATGATTGGCATTGAACAGGCCATTACCACACACCGTACACAGGTAAAGCGGCTGGAATGATGGGCATTGAACAGGCCATTACCACACACCGTACACAGGTGAAGCGGCTGGAATGATGGGCATTGAACAGGCCATTACCACACACCGTACACAGTCAGGTGAAGTGGCTGGAATGATGGACATTGAACAGGCCATTACAACACACCGTACACAGGTGAAGCGGCTGGAATGATGGACATTGAACAGGCCATTACCAAACACCGTACACAGGTGAAGCGGCTGGAATGATGGACATTGAACAGGCCATTACCACACACCGTACACAGGTGAAGTGGCTGGAATGATGGGCATTGAACAGGCCATTACCACACACCGTACACAGGTCAAGCGGCTGGAATGATGGACATTGAACAGGCCATTACCACACACCGTACACAGTCAGGTGAAGTGGCTGGAATGATGGACATTGAACAGGCCATTACAACACACCGTACACAGGTGAAGCGGCTGGAATGATGGACATTGAACAGGCCATTACCAAACACCGTACACAGGTAAAGCGGCTGGAATGATGGGCATTGAACAGGCCATTACCACACACCGTACACAGTCAGGTGAAGTGGCTGGAATGATGGACATTGAACAGGCCATTACAACACACCGTACACAGGTGAAGCGGCTGGAATGATGGACATTGAACAGGCCATTACCAAACACCGTACACAGGTGAAGCGGCTGGAATGATGGGCATTGAACAGGCCATTACCACACACCGTACACAGGTGAAGTGGCTGGAATGATGGACATTGAACAGGCCATTACCACACACCGTACACAGGTGAAGTGGCTGGAATGATGGGCATTGAACAGGCCATTACAACACACCGTACACAGGTGAAGCGGCTGGGATGATGGACATTGAACAGGCCATTACCACACACCGTACACAGGTGAAGTGGCTGGAATGATGGGCATTGAACAGGCCATTACAACACACCGTACACAGGTGAAGCGGCTGAAATGATTGGCATTGAACAGGCCATTACCACACACCGTACACAGGTAAAGCGGCTGGAATGATGGGCATTGAACAGGCCATTACCACACACCGTACACAGGTGAAGCGGCTGGAATGATGGGCATTGAACAGGCCATTACCACACACCGTACACAGTCAGGTGAAGTGGCTGGAATGATGGACATTGAACAGGCCATTACAACACACCGTACACAGGTGAAGCGGCTGGAATGATGGACATTGAACAGGCCATTACCAAACACCGTACACAGGTGAAGCGGCTGGAATGATGGACATTGAACAGGCCATTACCACACACCGTACACAGGTGAAGTGGCTGGAATGATGGGCATTGAACAGGCCATTACCACACACCGTACACAGGTCAAGCGGCTGGAATGATGGACATTGAACAGGCCATTACCACACACCGTACACAGTCAGGTGAAGTGGCTGGAATGATGGACATTGAACAGGCCATTACAACACACCGTACACAGGTGAAGCGGCTGGAATGATGGACATTGAACAGGCCATTACCAAAAACCGTACACAGGTAAAGCGGCTGGAATGATGGGCATTGAACAGGCCATTACCACACACCGTACACAGTCAGGTGAAGTGGCTGGAATGATGGACATTGAACAGGCCATTACAACACACCGTACACAGGTGAAGCGGCTGGAATGATGGACATTGAACAGGCCATTACCAAACACCGTACACAGGTGAAGCGGCTGGAATGATGGGCATTGAACAGGCCATTACCACACACCGTACACAGGTGAAGTGGCTGGAATGATGGACATTGAACAGGCCATTACCACACACCGTACACAGTCAGGTGAAGTGGCTGGAATGATGGACATTGAACAGGCCATTACCACACACCGTACACAGTCAGGTGAAGTGGCTGGAATGATGGACATTGAACAGGCCATTACAACACACCGTACACAGGTGAAGTGGCTGGAATGATGGACATTGAACAGGCCATTACCAAACACCGTACACAGGTGAAGCGGCTGGAATGATGGGCATTGAACAGGCCATTACCACACACCGTACACAGGTGAAGTGGCTGGAATGATGGGCATTGAACAGGCCATTACCACACACCGTACACAGGTGAAGCGGCTGGAATGATGGGCATTGAACAGGCCATTACCACACACCGTACACAGGTCAAGCGGCTGGAATGATGGGCATTGAACAGGCCATTACCACACACCGTACACAGGTGAAGTGGCTGGAATGATGGGCATTGAACAGGCCATTACCACACACCGTACACAGGTGAAGTGGCTGGAATGATGGACATTGAACAGGCCATTACCAAACACCGTACACAGGTGAAGCGGCTGGAATGATGGGCATTGAACAGGTCATTACCACACACCGTACACAGGTGAAGTGGCTGGAATGATGGACATTGAACAGGCCATTACCACACACCGTACACAGTCAGGTGAAGTGGCTGGAATGATGGACATTGAACAAGCCATTACCACACACCGTACACAGTCAGGTGAAGTGGCTGGAATGATGGACATTGAACAGGCCATTACAACACACCGTACACAGGTGAAGCGGCTGGAATGATGGACATTGAACAGGCCATTACCAAACACCGTACACAGGTCAAGCGGCTGGAATGATGGGCATTGAACAAGCCATTACCACACACCGTACACAGGTGAAGTGGCTGGAATGATGGACATTGAACAGGCCATTACCACACACCGTACACAGGTGAAGCGGCTGGAATGATGGGCATTGAACAAGCCATTACCACACACCGTACACAGGTGAAGCGGCTGGAATGATGGGCATTGAACAGGCCATTACCACACACCGTACACAGGTGAAGCGGCTGGAATGATGGGCATTGAACAGGCCATTACCACACACCGTACACAGGTCAAGCGGCTGGAATGATGGACATTGAACAGGCCATTACCAAACACCGTACACAGGTCAAGCGGCTGGAATGATGGGCATTGAACAAGCCATTACCACACATCGTACACAGGTCAAGCGGCTGGAATGATGGGCATTGAACAGGCCATTACCACACACCGTACACAGGTGAAGTGGCTGGAATGATGGGCATTGAACAGGCCATTACCACACACCGTACACAGGTGAAGCGGCTGGAATGATGGGCATTGAACAGGCCATTACCACACACCGTACACAGGTGAAGTGGCTGGAATGATGGGCATTGAACAGGCCATTACCACACACCGTACACAGGTGAAGCGGCTGGAATGATGGACATTGAACAGGCCATTACCACACACCGTACACAGGTGAAGCGGCTGGAATGATGGGCATTGAACAGGCCATTACCACACACCGTACACAGGTGAAGTGGCTGGAATGATGGGCATTGAACAGGCCATTACCACACACCGTACACAGGTGAAGCGGCTGGAATGATGGGCATTGAACAGGCCATTACCACACACGGTACACAGGTGAAGCGGCTGGAATGATGGGCATTGAACAGGCCATTACCAAACACCGTACACAGGTGAAGCGGCTGGAATGATGGGCATTGAACAGGCCATTACCACACACCGTACACAGGTGAAGTGGCTGGAATGATGGACATTGAACAGGCCATTACCACACACCGTACACAGTCAGGTGAAGTGGCTGGAATGATGGACATTGAACAGGCCATTACCACACACCGTACACAGTCAGGTGAAGTGGCTGGAATGATGGACATTGAACAGGCCATTACAACACACCGTACACAGGTGAAGTGGCTGGAATGATGGACATTGAACAGGCCATTACCAAACACCGTACACAGGTGAAGCGGCTGGAATGATGGGCATTGAACAGGCCATTACCACACACCGTACACAGGTGAAGTGGCTGGAATGATGGGCATTGAACAGGCCATTACCACACACCGTACACAGGTGAAGCGGCTGGAATGATGGGCATTGAACAGGCCATTACCACACACCGTACACAGGTCAAGCGGCTGGAATGATGGGCATTGAACAGGCCATTACCACACACCGTACACAGGTGAAGTGGCTGGAATGATGGGCATTGAACAGGCCATTACCACACACCGTACACAGGTGAAGTGGCTGGAATGATGGACATTGAACAGGCCATTACCAAACACCGTACACAGGTGAAGCGGCTGGAATGATGGGCATTGAACAGGTCATTACCACACACCGTACACAGGTGAAGTGGCTGGAATGATGGACATTGAACAGGCCATTACCACACACCGTACACAGTCAGGTGAAGTGGCTGGAATGATGGACATTGAACAAGCCATTACCACACACCGTACACAGTCAGGTGAAGTGGCTGGAATGATGGACATTGAACAGGCCATTACAACACACCGTACACAGGTGAAGCGGCTGGAATGATGGACATTGAACAGGCCATTACCAAACACCGTACACAGGTCAAGCGGCTGGAATGATGGGCATTGAACAAGCCATTACCACACACCGTACACAGGTGAAGTGGCTGGAATGATGGACATTGAACAGGCCATTACCACACACCGTACACAGGTGAAGCGGCTGGAATGATGGGCATTGAACAAGCCATTACCACACACCGTACACAGGTGAAGCGGCTGGAATGATGGGCATTGAACAGGCCATTACCACACACCGTACACAGGTGAAGCGGCTGGAATGATGGGCATTGAACAGGCCATTACCACACACCGTACACAGGTCAAGCGGCTGGAATGATGGACATTGAACAGGCCATTACCAAACACCGTACACAGGTCAAGCGGCTGGAATGATGGGCATTGAACAAGCCATTACCACACATCGTACACAGGTCAAGCGGCTGGAATGATGGGCATTGAACAGGCCATTACCACACACCGTACACAGGTGAAGTGGCTGGAATGATGGGCATTGAACAGGCCATTACCACACACCGTACACAGGTGAAGCGGCTGGAATGATGGGCATTGAACAGGCCATTACCACACACCGTACACAGGTGAAGTGGCTGGAATGATGGGCATTGAACAGGCCATTACCACACACCGTACACAGGTGAAGCGGCTGGAATGATGGACATTGAACAGGCCATTACCACACACCGTACACAGGTGAAGCGGCTGGAATGATGGGCATTGAACAGGCCATTACCACACACCGTACACAGGTGAAGTGGCTGGAATGATGGGCATTGAACAGGCCATTACCACACACCGTACACAGGTGAAGCGGCTGGAATGATGGGCATTGAACAGGCCATTACCACACACGGTACACAGGTGAAGCGGCTGGAATGATGGGCATTGAACAGGCCATTACCACACACCGTACACAGGTCAAGCGGCTGGAATGATGGACATTGAACAGGCCATTACCACACACCGTACACAGTCAGGTGAAGTGGCTGGAATGATGGACATTGAACAGGCCATTACAACACACCGTACACAGGTCAAGCGGCTGGAATGATGGACATTGAACAGGCCATTACCAAACACCGTACACAGGTAAAGCGGCTGGAATGATGGGCATTGAACAGGCCATTACCACACACCGTACACAGTCAGGTGAAGTGGCTGGAATGATGGACATTGAACAGGCCATTACAACACACCGTACACAGGTGAAGCGGCTGGAATGATGGACATTGAACAGGCCATTACCAAACACCGTACACAGGTGAAGCGGCTGGAATGATGGGCATTGAACAGGCCATTACCACACACCGTACACAGGTGAAGTGGCTGGAATGATGGACATTGAACAGGCCATTACCACACACCGTACACAGGTGAAGTGGCTGGAATGATGGGCATTGAACAGGCCATTACAACACACCGTACACAGGTGAAGCGGCTGGGATGATGGACATTGAACAGGCCATTACCACACACCGTACACAGGTGAAGTGGCTGGAATGATGGGCATTGAACAGGCCATTACAACACACCGTACACAGGTGAAGCGGCTGAAATGATTGGCATTGAACAGGCCATTACCACACACCGTACACAGGTAAAGCGGCTGGAATGATGGGCATTGAACAGGCCATTACCACACACCGTACACAGGTGAAGCGGCTGGAATGATGGGCATTGAACAGGCCATTACCACACACCGTACACAGTCAGGTGAAGTGGCTGGAATGATGGACATTGAACAGGCCATTACAACACACCGTACACAGGTGAAGCGGCTGGAATGATGGACATTGAACAGGCCATTACCAAACACCGTACACAGGTGAAGCGGCTGGAATGATGGACATTGAACAGGCCATTACCACACACCGTACACAGGTGAAGTGGCTGGAATGATGGGCATTGAACAGGCCATTACCACACACCGTACACAGGTCAAGCGGCTGGAATGATGGACATTGAACAGGCCATTACCACACACCGTACACAGTCAGGTGAAGTGGCTGGAATGATGGAGATTGAACAGGCCATTACAACACACCGTACACAGGTGAAGCGGCTGGAATGATGGACATTGAACAGGCCATTACCAAACACCGTACACAGGTAAAGCGGCTGGAATGATGGGCATTGAACAGGCCATTACCACACACCGTACACAGTCAGGTGAAGTGGCTGGAATGATGGACATTGAACAGGCCATTACAACACACCGTACACAGGTGAAGCGGCTGGAATGATGGACATTGAACAGGCCATTACCAAACACCGTACACAGGTGAAGCGGCTGGAATGATGGGCATTGAACAGGCCATTACCACACACCGTACACAGGTGAAGTGGCTGGAATGATGGACATTGAACAGGCCATTACCACACACCGTACACAGTCAGGTGAAGTGGCTGGAATGATGGACATTGAACAGGCCATTACCACACACCGTACACAGTCAGGTGAAGTGGCTGGAATGATGGACATTGAACAGGCCATTACAACACACCGTACACAGGTGAAGTGGCTGGAATGATGGACATTGAACAGGCCATTACCACACACCGTACACAGGTGAAGTGGCTGGAATGATGGACATTGAACAGGCCATTACCAAACACCGTACACAGGTGAAGCGGCTGGAATGATGGGCATTGAACAGGCCATTACCACACACCGTACACAGGTGAAGTGGCTGGAATGATGGGCATTGAACAGGCCATTACCACACACCGTACACAGGTGAAGCGGCTGGAATGATGGGCATTGAACAGGCCATTACCACACACCGTACACAGGTCATCGGCTGGAATGATGGGCATTGAACAGGCCATTACCACACACCGTACACAGGTGAAGTGGCTGGAATGATGGGCATTGAACAGGCCATTACCACACACCGTACACAGGTGAAGTGGCTGGAATGATGGACATTGAACAGGCCATTACCAAACACCGTACACAGGTGAAGCGGCTGGAATGATGGGCATTGAACAGGCCATTACCACACACCGTACACAGGCGAAGTGGCTGGAATGATGGACATTGAACAGGCCATTACCACACACCGTACACAGTCAGGTGAAGTGGCTGGAATGATGGACATTGAACAGGCCATTACCACACACCGTACACAGTCAGGTGAAGTGGCTGGAATGATGGACATTGAACAGGCCATTACAACACACCGTACACAGGTGAAGCGGCTGGAATGATGGACATTGAACAGGCCATTACCAAACACCGTACACAGGTCAAGCGGCTGGAATGATGGGCATTGAACAAGCCATTACCACACACCGTACACAGGTGAAGTGGCTGGAATGATGGACATTGAACAGGCCATTACCACACACCGTACACAGGTCAAGCGGCTGGAATGATGGGCATTGAACAGGCCATTACCACACACCGTACACAGGTCAAGCGGCTGGAATGATGGACATTGAACAGGCCATTACCAAACACCGTACACAGGTCAAGCGGCTGGAATGATGGGCATTGAACAAGCCATTACCACACATCGTACACAGGTCAAGCGGCTGGAATGATGGGCATTGAACAGGCCATTACCACACACCGTACACAGGTGAAGTGGCTGGAATGATGGGCATTGAACAGGCCATTACCACACACCGTACACAGGTGAAGCGGCTGGAATGATGGGCATTGAACAGGCCATTACCACACACCGTACACAGGTGAAGTGGCTGGAATGATGGGCATTGAACAGGCCATTACCACACACCGTACACAGGTGAAGCGGCTGGAATGATGGACATTGAACAGGCCATTACCACACACCGTACACAGGTGAAGCGGCTGGAATGATGGGCATTGAACAGGCCATTACCACACACCGTACACAGGTGAAGTGGCTGGAATGATGGGCATTGAACAGGCCATTACCACACACCGTACACAGGTGAAGCGGCTGGAATGATGGGCATTGAACAGGCCATTACCACACACGGTACACAGGTGAAGCGGCTGGAATGATGGGCATTGAACAGGCCATTACAACACACCGTACACAGGTGAAGCGGCTGGAATGATGGGCATTGAACAGGCCATTACCACACACGGTACACAGGTGAAGCGGCTGGAATGATGGGCATTGAACAGGCCATTACAACACACCGTACACTGGTGAAGCGGCTGGAATGATGGGCATTGAACAGGCCATTACCACACACCGTACACAGGTGAAGCGGTTGGAATGATGGACATTAAACAGGCCATTACAACACACCGTACACAGGTGAAGCGGCTGGAATGATGGGCATTGAACAGGCCATTACAACACACCGTACACAGGTGAAGCGGCTGGAATGATGGACATTAAACAGACCATTACCACACACCGTACACAGGTCAAGCGGCTGGAATGATGGGCATTGAACAGGCCATTACCACACACCGTACACAGGTGAAGCGGCTGGAATGATGGGCATTGAACAGGCCATTACCACACACCGTACACAGGTGAAGCGGCGGCGCCGCCTCAACTAAACTAAACGATTATTGGTAGAATCACAGATTAGGATCGAAGATTTGGCCTAACCGACACTGCGTCACTGGCGGCTAGGCCACTGCCTGCGACATGTGACCTCTGACCCCAGCGTTCGCACCTACCTGACCATGATGGCTCCGTCCCACTCGTAGGCTTCTTTCATCTCCGCTGTCACATCAAACGTGGCTTCGTCATAGGCAAACTCTACAGTGTACAAAGACACCCCATTAATGTCATAGGCAAACTCTAAAGTGTACAAAGACACCCCATTAATGTCGTAGGCAAACTCTACAGTGTACAAAGACACCCCATTAATGTCATAGGCAAACTCTACAGTATACAAAGACACCCCATTAATGTCATAGGCAAACTCTAAAGTGTACAAAGACACCCCATTAATGTCATAGGCAAACTCTACAGTATACAAAGACACCCCATTAATGTCATAGGCAAACTCTACAGTGTACAAAGACACCCCATTAATGTCATAGGCAAACTCTACAGTATACAAAGACACCCCATTAATGTCATAGGCAAACTCTACAGTGTACAAAGACACCCCATTAATGTCATAGGCAAACTCTACAGTGTACAAAGACACCCCATTAATGTCATAGGCAAACTCTACAGTGTACAAAGACACCCCATTCATGTCATAGGCAAACTCTACAGTGTACAAAGACACCCCATTAATGTCATAGGCAAATTCTAAAGTGTACAAAGACTCTAAAGTGTACAAGGGCACCCCATTAATGTCATAGGCAAACTCTACAGTGTACAAAGACACCCCATTAATGTCATAGGCAAACTCTAAACTGTACAAAGACACCCCATTCATGTCATAGGCAAACTCTACAGTGTACAAAGACACCCCATTAATGTCATAGGCAAACTCTACAGTGTACAAAGACACCCCATTAATGTCATAGGCAAACTCTAAAGTGTAAAAAGACACCCCATTAAATGTCATAGGCAAACTCTACAGTGTACAAAGACACCTCATTAATGGCATAGGCAAACTCTACAGTGCACAAAGATACCCCATTAATGTCATAGGCAAACTCTACAGTGTACAAAGACACCCCATTAATGTCATAGGCAAACTCTACAGTGTACAAAGACACCCCATTAATGTCATAGGCAAACTCTAAACTGTACAAAGACACCCCATTCATGTCATAGGCAAACTCTACAGTGTACAAAGACACCCCATTAATGTCATAGGCAAACTCTACAGTGTACAAAGACACCCCATTAATGTCATAGGCAAACTCTAAAGTGTAAAAAGACACCCCATTAAATGTCATAGGCAAACTCTACAGTGTACAAAGACACCTCATTAATGGCATAGGCAAACTCTACAGTGCACAAAGATACCCCATTAATGTCATAGGCAAACTCTACAGTGTACAAAGACACCCCATTAATGTCATAGGCAAACTCTACAGTGTACAAAGACACCCCATTAATGTCATAGGCAAACTCTACAGTGTACAAAGACACCCCATTAATGTCATAGGCAAACTCTACAGTGTACAAAGACACCCCATTAATGTCATAGGCAAATTCTAAAGTGTACAAAGACATCCCATTAATGTCATAGGCAAACTCTACAGTGTACAAAGACACCCCATTAATGTCATAGGCAAACTCTAAAGTGTACAAAGACACCCCATTAATGTCATAGGCAAACTCTAAAGTGTACAAAGACACCCCATTAATGGCATACGCAAACTCTAAAGTGTACAAGGACACCCCATTAATGTCATAGGCAAACTCTACAGTGTACAAAGACACCCCATTAATGTCATAGGCAAACTCTAAACTGTACAAAGACACCCCATTCATGTCATAGGCAAACTCTACAGTGTACAAAGACACCCCGTTAATGTCATAGGCAAACTCTACAGTGTACAAAGACACCCCATTAATGTCATAGGCAAACTCTACAGTGTACAAAGACACCCCGTTAATGTCATAGGCAAACTCTACAGTGTACAAAGACACCCCGTTAATGTCATAGGCAAACTCTACAGTGTACAAAGACACCCCATTCATGTCATAGGCAAACTCTACAGTGTACAAAGACACCCCGTTAATGTCATAGGCAAACTCTACAGTGTACAAAGACACCCCATTAATGTCATAGGCAAACTCTAAACTGTACAAAGACACCCCGTTAATGTCATGGGCAAACGCTATATCACGATATCAAGATATCACGTGATATTGAATTCATAGTAGTCCTTTTGTTACTTTATATTTTATATATCATGTATTTTCACAAAAGTATTCCTCAGAGTTTTTACTCCCCATTAAAGTTATTTCCTTATGAACGCAGCGTATTTGCGAGTATATTTACGTTAGTAATGTTCACGTGAACTGTAAACGTATACAACATATAACATACTGTGCAAGTAGGTGTAACTTAAGTACGCTAGTGAGTCCAAAAACATGTGCAGTGGTAGTTACACATGCACTGTGTTACAATACATATATTCTGCCCACACCTAGAGCTAATCGCAATGTGTGTATGGCAGGGCGCCAATATCTCACCTACGATTCCTCCCGGTTTGTCCAACTTCGCTCTCTTTGGTGTCGACATGGTCTGGAAGTTTTCCGTCAGCGTAGACTGTACGCAGAATGCTGTAGCACTGAAGTGATCAAAGGCCAGTTATTGCACAAGAGCTTACCCTATAATCTAGACGTTTGGTGAGCTGTTGAAATTTTACGGTTCGTGGTGAGTTTTTTTTTTATTTAGTTTTTTTTTACGGTTCGAGGTGAGGTTAATCCAGGTGCAGCCCATAGGCACACTCTCTAAAAAATAAACTTAATTAATGGGTTTTCAGTCTAGGGGGTGTCACCCCGTGGCCTAATAGAGGGGGGGGGATACCCCCTGTGAATCGCGAATCCCCAAGAATTACGGAGAGCAATATCGAATCTCCAAGATTATGACATCTTAAAGCTGGGCGCGAAAAAAACGCCTTAATGGTTGTACAATGTATCGCGAATATCGAGGAATTCAGACTGCTATAACGGATCGCAGTAAACAGAATGGGTCTTCGCGTTGAACCAGGAATTGGTCGGATAACGATCCCAATAAAAAATGCTCACAGCTAATCGCGCGTCTCCAAGAATTCCTGGATGCCAATGGCGGATATCGGAAAAGGTACCCCCCCCCCCCCCCACCCCTCCAATATGCTATAGTAGGTAGCGCGTTTGCCTATTGCCGCCTCTGCTAGGCCACCTCAACCATCACCCCTCCACATGCCTGTGCTCTGCTAGGCCGCCCCAACCATCACCCCTTCACATGCCTGTACTCTGCCAGGCCACCCCAAGCCACCACCCTTCACATACATTGTTTGTCAAGGATAAAGATCCGATGTCTTTTTTCGCAAAGAGCAGTCTACTGAACCCAACCTACATAAATCACGCTTTTCCATGAGTTTGTGTTGTTATTATTATACCATTTAACATATGAACTCCAAAAGCTCGGCCATCTCACAAAACCGCCCCCACATATCTGGAGCCGACCCTGATATCCCTTCTGAATAGAGAATCCGGAAGAATTAGGGACAGTAATATCGAATCTCCAAGATTGAGGACTGTGCAAAACTGGGTGCGGAAAAAAACGCCTTAAAAGTGATATTCCGGTGGCGACACGCGACACAGGTATTTTTTAAAATCGACATTCGACATTGACCCCCATAGTCCGACACTGAGGATCTGAGAAACTACATCGACACACATTTTTTAACGACACTGAACTTAGCCATAAGCGACACGGAACGTCCTGAAAACACGACATTCGACACTGAGTTTTGAAAAATCGACACTGAGTTTTGAAAAATCGACACTGAGTTTTGAAAAATCGACACTGAACACTGGAACCCCTTTCCAGACCACTAAAACGCTTTGATCTCTCCATAATGCATGTGGTCCTTCCGATGAGACTGTTGGAAGCGTTATATTTTGAAAAATATCAGCGAAGTTTGAATTTCTGCGACAGAGCATCTGACCAGTCCATATAAGGAGCCTTTTTCGTAACCATAGATACCGCGCGCAGACAGGCGAGTCATGACGATTATTACGTCATACGACAGGGGAAGTCCCATACTGACACTGACAGTCACTCATGAAACAGTCGCATTTTGGTTTATCAACTGTCTAACTGCTCATATATTACGCGAACCTACTTTGATGGTTATAATTCTGACATGCGCATTGAAAACAGTGGTTAGTTGTATATCCAAGAGCAGCTTTTGCCGATTTCGTGAGTAAACGTAAACATCCGCAAGGTAGGCAGCACGTGCAGGCCGTTGATGCTATACCAGTATAGCATTGACATAGAGCATAAGTCGGGGACACAGGGGCAAGTAGGACCATCGAGTTTTTCGACTATACGTCTAAAGCACCCAGTTGCGTCATGCGATGCAGTCATGCGATGCAATGTACCTCGTGTGTACAACATAAATAACATACAGTGGAACATCTACACAACGTGTCTACATTGAAAAGGTGACCCTAAGATAACACCGACAACCATACCTGATTTTAGACATTGATTTATGCATGGCCCATTAGACCTAGTCCTAGTTTGATATTGCAGGGTGGTCCGGAATTATCTACCGAAAACAGACCGATTGAAGAAGCCCCTCCCCGCCCCCCCCACCCCTTTCCCGCCCCCGCGGTGACGGCCATCGTCTTTTGTATGCTGACTCGATTTGTACCAAGTAATTCCGAGTAACTTGTAGCGATCCAAGTGTTCTGTTATAATATTTCGTTGTTTGTATTCCACTTTGTTTCAGATAATATTGTATTTCTGATACAAAAAAAAGGTGTAAGATGGACAAGTCATTGTTGTTTTTTTCACAGTGGGCGTACGTGCCCCGCGGGTTGGGTGTACATGCCCCGTCACGGGATACATTAGCCCTTTTCGGGTTTCCTCTGCCAAATTGTAAAATACAGGGAAAACAATTGATGTAAAAAAAAAAAAATGGGTAGGTAGCCTACTAAATACAGCCACATAATACGTCTGTCACCTGACACAAAAATTACATGCTTTAACCTTATAGCATCTATGGGCCTTGGACCTTGTGAAAACGGAGCCAACTTGCCCCGGTATCGGAAAAGGTGCCCCCCCCCCCTCCCCCACCCCTAATTAATTATAAATCTGGGCCACAGCAGCGCCTAGCGGACACCTAGTCCAGCAAAGGTCTGTGCAGGTTATACTGGAAGAGCGCGTATTGATTGAAGTTCTAGCTATGTATCGCTGCGAGTATGACAAGCCGAATGGGTATTTATATTACATTGGTATCACCCTAGTATCACCCCTCCTGCTGAATGCCCGAATGCACTTCTACCGACGTGACGACATGAGTTTGTCACCCATCAGTCCGTAGTCCAGACAGTGTGAGTTGGAGGGCTTTCACCTACCTGGGCTACCTGTTCATGTCCCCAATAGTTCAGTTGGCTACGACCGCAGGGCTACGTCGCCCAGCTTAAATGTCAAGACTTCCTGCTCAGTAGGCCAATATACTGTTGCTGTGTGCGTGTCCACGGATACGGCGGCTGACAACATGTTACCTGTCGACTGCACGGACACAATGTGTAAAACAACGACATATGCCAACCAGGACCACACACGCCTTGTTAATACATAGCAAGCCGACTTACCCAGTGGCAGGACCGTCCGAGCCGCCTGAAGTCTCCACACCGAGTGGCCTTGATTGACTCTAGATATCGGGGCCAGCAGCGCAGTTATGGCTATGGCACGCCGAGCGCTATAAATACAATATAAATGACGCGTGGCGACAAGAACAGACACATCCAAGGCACATAAAACTGCATTGTGATTCAGTGGCGGATCCAGCCGGGGATCGGGGGGGGGGGGGGGGGGCACTGCGGCTTAACTCCCCCCACCCCCTGGTCAAGCCGCAGAAGCCCCCCCCCCTCCCCCACCGACAGGTATCGCCCTCGAGAATAAAGAAGCGGGTCCCTGTCTAGGAGCGGCAACCCGATGCTGGAGAAGTACCAGTGCTCCGCCCCCCCCCCCCGCTTCCGCCGCCTACTGTATGCCCTGTAACCGCGAAATTCAAGCCTCTCCACCCTCTAAAGTCTGAATCCGCCCATGTGATTGACATATGTTTTAGTGTTATTCAGTGTACATGGAACATAGTGAATTGACATGACTATCTTTGATATGATAACGAAATGTTATGAAATCAATACAGCAATAAGACGACTATAACTGTGCATCATAAGATGGAGAAGTATATGATTTTACGGGCTTAAATACACTCTCTGCCTTCGACTCACTCCGCTAGGGCTCCATTATATCTCTGTTGTCGCCTACGTCCTCAATGCATTTTTACACTCGCTCACCAGGGCGGCGCTGCGCAAATTGATAGGAAAAATGCGTCGCGCATTTCTACAAGTTAGTGCTGGGACCCAGCCAAAGCCTAATAACACATGAAATCAGGTGATGAAAAGAAAGAGTTCCGTCACAATTATAACTTTTCCGAAAGGGTACAAGATGTTTTTTGCTGCATTAAATACACAAAGCTCGCTATTTTTAGGTTTTATTCAAGAAAACTACAACGTGGCAAGAAATTACAGCTGATTTGACTGTTTTTCAAGAATCTTAAAATTTGCCCCTGGCCGACAGCAGCGGTAAAAGCTGGATTCTTAGGCACCCACCCTGAGTCATTGAGTATCACCGGGTTGGTGACCACCTCTTAGGCACCCACCCTGAGTCATTGAGTATTACCGGGTTGGTGACCACCTCTTAGGCACCCACCCTGAGTTATTGAGTATCACCGGGGAGGTGACCACCTCTTAGGCACCCACCCTGAGTCATTGAGTATCACCGGGTTGGTGACCCCGTCTTAGGCACCCACCCTGAGTCATTGAGGAACACCGGGTTGGTGACCACCTCTTAGGCACCCACCCTGAGTCATTGAGGAACACCGGGTTGGTGACCACCTCTTAGGCACCCACCCTGAGTCATTGGGTATCACCGGGTTGGTGACTGCATGGGGACTGGTGAGGCGGGGACTGGTGAGGCGGGGATAAGTGAGGTGGGGACTGGTGAGGCGGGAACTGGTGAGGCGGGAACTGGTGAGGCGGGGACTGGTGAGACAGGGATAAGTGAGGTGGGGACTGGTGAGGCGGGAACTGGTGAGGCGGGGACTGGTGAGGCGGGAACTGGTGAGGCGGGGACTGGTGAGACGCGGATTTGGACAGGCAGGGATAGGTGAGGCCGGAACTGGTGAGGCGGGAACTGGCGAGGCGGGGATAAGTGACGTGGGGACTGGTGAGGCGGGAACTGGTGAGGCGGGAATAAGTGAGGTGGGGACTGGTGAGGCAGGGACTGGTGAGGCGGTGATTGGTAAGGCGGGGACTGGTGAGGCGGGGATTGGTGAGGCGGGGACTGGTGAGGCGGGGACTGGTAAGGCAGGGATAGGTGAGGCGAAGACTGGTGAGGCAGGGACTGGTGAGGCGGGGACTGGTGAGGCGGGGACTGGTGAGGCAGGGATAGGTGAGGCGAAGACTGGTGAGGCAGGGATAGGCGAAGCAGGGACTGGTGAGGCGGGGACTGGTGAGGCGGGGACTGGTGAGGCGGGGACTGGTGAGGCGGGGACTGCTGAGGCGGGGACTGATGAGGCAGGGACACCTGAGGCAGGGACAGGTGAGGCGGGGACTGTTGAGGCAGGGACAGGTGAGGCGGGGACTGGTGAGGCGGGGACTGGTCAGGCGAGGACTGTTGAGGCGGGAACTGTTGAGGCAGAGACAGGTGAGGCGGGGACTGGTGAGGCGGGGACTTGTTAGGCGGGGACTGGTGAGGCGGGGACTGTTGAGGTAGGGACAGGTGAGGCGGGGACTGGTGAGGTGGGGACTGGTGAGGCAGGGACAGGTGAGGCGGGGTTTGGTGAGGCAGGGATAAGTGAGGCGGGGATAGATGAGACGGTGACTGGTGAGGCAGGGATATGCGAAGCCGGGACTGGTGAGGCGGGGGCTGGTGAGGCGGGGACTGGTGAGGGGGGAATGGTGAGGCGGGGACTGGTGAGGCAGGGACACATGAGGCAGGGACAGGTGAGTCGGGGACTGTTGAGGCAGGGACAGGTGAGGCGGGGACTGGTGAGGCGGGGACTGTTGAGACGGGGACTGTTGGGGCGGGGACTGTTGAGGCAGAGACAGGTGAGGCGGGGACTGGTGAGGCGGGGACTGTTGAGGCGGGGACTGATGAGGCGGGGACTGATGAGGCGGGGACTGTTGAGGCAGGGACAGGTGAGGCGGGGACTGTTGAGGCGGGGACTGTTGAGGCAGGGACAGGTGAGGCGGGGACTGGTGAGGCGGGGACTGGTGAGGCGGCGACTGGTGAGGCGAGGACTGTTGAGGCAGGGACAGGTGAGGCGGGGACTGGTGAGGCGGGGACTGATGAGGCGGGGACTGTTGAGGCAGGGACAGGTGAGCGGGGACTGTTGAGGCGGGGACTGATGAGGCGGGGACTGTTGAGGCAGGGACAGGTGAGGCGGGGACTGTTGAGGCAGGGACAAGTGAGGCGGGGACTGATGAGGCGGGGACTGTTGAGGCAGGGACAGGTGAGGCGGGGACAGGTGAGGCGGGGACAGGTGAGGCGGGGACTGGTGAGGCGGGGACAGGTGAGGTGGGGACTGTTGAGGCGGGAACTGATGAGGCGGGGATAGGTGAGGCGGGGACTGGTGAGGCGGGGACAGGTGAGGCGGAGACTGTTGAGGCGGGGACTGATGAGGCGGGGATAGGTGAGGCGGGGACTGGTGAGGCGGGGACAGGTGAGGCGGGGACTGGTGAGGCTGGGACAGGTGAGGCGGGGACTGATGAGGCGGGGACAGGTGAGGCGGGGACAGGTGAGGCGGGGACAGGTGAGGCGGGGACAGGTGAGGCGGGGACTGGTGAGGCGGGGACTGTTGAGGCAGGGACTGATGAGGCGGGAACTGTTGAGGCAGGGACAGGTGAGGCGGGGACTGTTGAGACAGGGACAGGTGAGGCGGGGACTGGTGAGGGGGGACAGGTGAGGCGGGGACTGTTGAGGCAGGGACAGGTGAGGCGGGGACTGGTGAGGCGGGACAGATGAGGCGGGGACTGTTGAGGCGGGGACTGATGAGGCGGGGACTGATGAGGCGGGGACTGGTGAGGCAGGGACTGGTGAGGCAGGGACTGGTAAGGCGGGACAGGTGAGGCGGGGACTGGTGAGGCGGGACAGGTGAGGCGGGGACTGTTGAGGCGGGGACTGATGAGGCGCGGATAGGTGAGGCGGGGACTGGTGAGGCGGGGACAGGTGAGGCGGGGACTGGTGAGGCTGGGACATGTGAGGCGGAGACTGATGAGGCGGGGACAGGTGAGGCGGGGACAGGTGAGGCGGGGACAGGTGAGGCGGGGACAGGTGAGGCGGGGACAGGTGAGGCGGGGACTGGTGAGGCGGGGACTGTTGAGGCAGGGACTGATGAGGCGGGAACTGTTGAGGCAGGGACAGGTGAGGCGGGGACTGTTGAGACAGGAACAGGTGAGGCGGGGACTGGTGAGGCGGGACAGGTGAGGCGGGGACTGTTCAGGCAGGGACAGGTGAGGCGGGGACTGGTGAGGCGGGACAGGTGAGGCGGGGACTGTTGAGGCGGGGACTGATGAGGCGGGGACTGATGAGGCGGGGACTGGTGAGGCAGGGACTGGTGAGGCAGGGACTGGTGAGGCGGGACAGGTGAGGCGGGGACTGTTGAGGCGGGGACTGATGAGGCGGGGACTGATGAGGCGGGGACTGTTGAGGCGGGGACTGATGAGGCGGGGACTGGTGAGGCAGGGACTGGTGAGGCGGGACATGTAAGGCGGGGACTGTTGAGGCGGGGACTGATGAGGCAGGGACTGGTGAGCGGGGACTGTTGAGGCGGGGACAGGTGAGGCGGGGACAGGTGAGGCGGGGACTGTTGAGGCAGGGACAGGTGAGGCGGGGACTGGTGAGGCTGGGACAGGTGAGGCGGGGACTGATGAGGCGGGGACAGGTGAGGCGGGGACAGGTGAGGCGGGGACAGGTGAGGCGGGGACTGTTGAGGCGGGACAGGTGAGGCGGGGACTGGTGAGGCGGGGACAGGTGAGGCGGGGACTGTTGAGGCGGGGACTGTTGAGGCGGGGACTGATGAGGCGGGGACTGATGAGGCGGGGACTGGTGAGGCAGGGACTGGTGAGGAGGGACTGGTGAGGCGGGACAGGTGAGGCGGGGACTGGTGAGGCGGGGACAGGTGAGGCGGGGACTGATGAGGCGGGGACTGATGAGGCAGGGACAGGTGAGGCGGGGACAGGTGAGGCGGGGACTGTTGAGACGGGGACTGATGAGGCGGGGACAGGTGAGGCGGGGACTGTTGAGGCGGGGACTGATGAGGCGGGGACTGATGAGGCGGGGACTGATGAGGCAGGGACAGGTGAGGCGGGGACTGGTGAGGCGGGACAGGTGAGGCGGGGACTGTTGAGGCGGGGACAGGTGAGGCGGGGACTGATGAGGCGGGGACTGTTGAGGCGGGGACAGGTGAGGCGGGGACTGTTGAGGCGGGACAGGTGATGCGGGGACTGGTGAGGCGGGGACTGGTGAGGCGGGGACTGATGAGGCGGGGACTGGTGAGGCAGGGACTGGTGAGGCGGGACAGGTGAGGCGGGGACTGTTGAGGCGGGGACTGATGAGGCGGGGACTGATGAGGCGGGGACTGTTGAGGCAGTGACTGGTGAGGCAGTGACTGGTGAGGCAGGGACTGGTGAGGCTGGGACAGGTGAGGCGGGGACTTGAGGCGGCGACAGGTGAGGCGGGGACAGGTGAGGCGGGGACTGTTGAGGCGGGGACTGATAAGGCGGGGACAGGTGAGGCGGGGACTGTTGAGGCAGGGACAGGTGAGGCGGAGACTGGTGAGGCGGGATAGGTGAGGCGGGGACTGTTGAGCCGGGGACTGGTGAGGCGGGGACTGATGAGGCGGGGACTGTTGAGGCAGTGACTGGTGAGGCGGGGACTGGTGAGGCGGAGACTGGTGAGGCGGCGACTGGTGAGGCGGGGACTGTTGAGGCAGGGACAGGTGAGGCGGGGACTGGTGAGGCGGGGACTGATGAGGCGGGGACTGTTGAGGCAGGGACAGGGGAGCGGGGACTGTTGAGGCGGGGACTGATGAGGCGGGGACTGGTGAGGCAGGGACTGGTGAGGCGGGACATGTGAGGCGGGGACTGTTGAGGCGGGGACTGATGAGGCGGGGACTGATGAGGCGGGGACTGTTGAGGCAGTGACTGGTGAGACAGTGACTGGTGAGACAGTGACTGGTGAGGCAGTGACTGGTGAGGCAGGGACTGGTGAGGCTGGGACAGGTGAGGCGGGGACTGTTGAGGCGGGGACAGGTGAGGCGGGGACAGGTGAGGCGGGGACTGTTGAGGCGGGGACTGATAAGGCGGGGACAGGTGAGGCGGGGACTGTTGAGGCAGGGACAGGTGAGGCGGAGACTGGTGAGGCGGGACAGGTGAGGCGGGGACTGTTGAGCCGGGGACTGGTGAGGCGGGGACTGATGAGGCGGGGACTGTTGAGGCAGTGACTGGTGAGACAGTGACTGGTGAGGCAGTGACTGGTGAGGCAGTGACTGGTGAGGCAGTGATAGGTGAGACGGGGACTGGAGTGCCCTCCCCTAACTTGCGGTGTCTCCCTCCCCTAACTTGGGGTGTCTGCCCTCCCCTAACTTGGGGTGTCAACCAGTTTTGCCCGCTGGGGTGGTGGCGATACAAAAATAAGGGACCGATCATTTGATTTTGAGGGGGGGGGGTTATGAAAGCATTTCACCTCACTTTTGCCACTTTGAGGAACGAGTTTATAGTGATATCGTGGAATAACAACTTTAAACACCCATTAAAGCAAATTCTCATTTGTTTATCTTCCATAAAGGTAAAAAAAATCGTGACACGAACACTATAAGCCACACACTTTTTTTGCGAAGAATATGCAGAAAATTATTCGATGGTGATAAAATGTTCGAGAAAAAAAACATAGCCCTCCCAGCTGTGAATATCAAATAGTCAGTCTATACTAACAGGTGAAATAGTGGCATATCCCCCCCCCCCCCCACGCCCCCGCAATCGCAAGTTTCAAAGTATTTGTTCTATCTTTGCTCTAAAGGGGTGTCTCTTTCATCACAAATGTCCGCTCTCTCCGGTATCACGGGCCCGGGTGGGGTGGGGGGGGGGAGGAGATATGCCTGAAAATGTGCGACATAGGGCGGGTCAAATAAAACGTCCCTACCGAGCGGATTTGTTTTCAAATAAAATTGTTTAAAATTGTTACTCAAAGTTTAAACCTTGATCTAATTTATTTATGAAAAGCCTTGTCTAACGGGACATGGCAACGGTTCTTTGGGGGTGATTTCATCGTTCATAGTTACTATAACCGTTGAATTGATACGGGAGGCTATTCGTGTCTTTGGGGAAATTAGCCGGCGCTCCCGTACGTAGAAGTATGAGCAGTAGAGAAACGCAGAGTCGGCTCGCTTGGCTGTGCTTGGTTTATTTCCGGTACAGAGTATAGTTGATATACAATAGTGGCAGTCCTGGTCGGCGGCATCGGTGGAAGGTCGGCGGGCAGCGTGGTGGTCCTCGGGGTGTCCTCGTATTCTTGTGTGTTCTTGACCACCGACCAGTGCCTCTTTTATATCCGGGGTGCGGACGTTACAGTGAGCACCCCTCATGCATAAATTACGGGCGACTTTAATACAGATTATCATTTGTGCTAGTACACTAACTAAATGTCATTAAATAGAATGCATATTTCATGTACAGACCCCTGCTCTTTATTTGGAGACTAGACCAATTGTCATTGTGAACCTACTTAAAAAATATTAAGAGCACCTTCTGGAAAGAAGTATTGTATGTCTGGAGTATTTTTCAGAAAAAGATATATATACCAGGCAATGAATTACATTACACCTTCTGGAACGCTTGGTACAAAAAAAAATCCTAATCTGCAGATACAGAAACAAATATTGATACAAAATAAATGTGTACTGATTCACGATCTCCTTGTAACCAATAAATTTATTTCGTATGACGATTTTAAAGAAAAATATAATTCTAATATTAACTATTTAGACTACCTCTATCTAGTAAGAGTAGTAAAAGAACATTGGTCAATAGAAAACATTTGTAGTAAAAGCCGAGGGGTACAAATGGATCCATTAAATGGCTTTTATATTAGCAAGGAAGCATGCAACTATGTCTATACGATTTTGATAGAGGATGGCTCGCTGATGACAAAGAGAAAATTGAGATGGAATAACACATTAAAAGTAGACGATTTAAATGTTAACTGGACGAAAATTTATACCAGAACATTTAAAACTACATCAGATAGGAAATATAATGCGTTTCAATTTAAAATTCTGCAACTAATATTGCCCACAAATCTCCAACTCTATCTATGGGGTATAACTGAGACGGATCTTTGACCTCTGTTTAAAACTGAAACGGAAACAATAGAACATTTATTTTGGTCATGTGGAGAAACCCGGATGCTTTGGCAGCAAGTGAAGTATTGTTTATGGCCCCTTTTAGATATTACAAGCTATCTATCGATTGAAAACATTCTTTTAGGCGTAACAAATGCAAAATATCAATTGATTGATCAAATATTCCTTACCTTTAAGAAAAATATTTATGAGACACGATGTTTGGGATATAAGTTGAATGTAAACAAGGCTTTCGTATGTTGAAACAGTTATACTCTGTAGAATATTATATAAGCGAAATAACCCCTGGTGGAAAGCGAAGCCAAAAGGTAAAATGGGAGGGTCTTGGAAAGTTTTTTGCCACTATATGACTGTAGGTGCTGCCAATTTCTGCAGGTTGAAAATAACCATATCTTATCTATCTCTTTTGGGGTACTGTATAATGTTTTGGGGGTGTGCTGCTTGTTTATTGTGCATTGTATATTGTCTGTTCTGTGCCTTGATGAAATAAAGAATTATAATTTTTTTTTAAATGATCGAGAGAAAACTAGATTAAAATAGTCGGCAATAGAATTGCGCTCTAATGCTTAGTTTGGCCGCTAGAGGGCTCGCAAGAGTGACACCCCTCTTGCTGTCGCTCCCACTATGAGTTAAATGGGATATCGACGGGCGCTCCTTCGGTTTGCGATGGCCGCCGTTCGATTAATACCGATGCTAGAGAGTCAGAACCGGCAGCAAAAGACGGGCAAACGTGGACGTGAATACGGATTCGCATTTGCTTTTAGTGTAACCGCTTGGTTTTGCCGCTAGAGGACTCAATAATCTAGCAATATGTCTATGGAAAGGCGGATTAGCGCGTGACCAAGCACACGTAATAAGTAAGAATTCGGACCTATTCGCTTGAAATGGCACCCTCTATCTGGGAAAACAGCCCATGTTGAAAAACAACCGTTAGATTTTGCTCCTTTAGTATCAGGATTCCAGGGGTCCAACTTGGGCTACCATGTGCTTTTTGAGCAGGCAATTTGAGCTCAATAGAACTTTTAGTGGCCGATTGGAGCTCAGTTGGGCTTTTAATGAGCAATTTTGCCAACTATTGCCTCAATTTTCGTTATGCCTATGAAGCTACGCTCGACGGTCTCGTTTTGTCTTACACGTGAGTTGTTACGTAAACCCGCGTAAAATCTCCTTAGTCTACTAATCATAACTCAGTCTGTGAACTTTGCAAATTATACTCATTGAATCAACGTACATAGGTTGTACTTGTAGGTTGTACTCAGGTCGTTACACAGGCTAGCGTAATATTAGGCCAATTTCAATTATATAAAATCAGTCTTGGAATGTTGCCACCAATGAGTATTAAGTCACTGGAAACATGTTTACATTTTGTGGTTACGTAAGCTCGAGTAACATTACGCGGCTTACCCGTCTGCAATACATCAAGACATGTATCACACGGATGTTTCATGTCATTAATGTTTATTGATATTACCGATAGATAATCTTATTTACCAATAGATCAATCTATAAGATCCTACACAAGTCTATTTATATATATATACAAATATATATATATATATTATGAGGTACGATTGACATAGGTAGCATCACTTACTACAATCTTAAACTTGTTTGCTTCCAAATAGATTCCCTGACATCTTTTGCTTATAACAACAGGTCTAATTTGTTATTTTCATCGATCCTGATTCCTGCCGTTTTGTATCAGCTGAATTGAGTCGCCTAGCTAGATGACAGAAGTCGCCGTGGTACTGCGAAGGACACCGACAGCTGTAGCCTCCCACGCTGTTCACGCAGCTCCCGCCATTTTCACAGGGAGCCGAAGTGCACTCGTCGACATCTGCGACAGACCGTGTCGTTATCTCATTCAATGGCTATAAGAAGGTACATGGGACCTGACTAAAATGATACTCAATCTAAAGTTCTGCATCACAATAAAGTCTGGCGCAATAATCCCTGAATGTGATGATAAACCCATGGATCGCATTATAGGATCTGTAATTGTATATCAGCGATAATAAATTAAGATTAGTGTCAAATCTACTCTTGCCCAATCTTAAATTTAGCCTGTGTGCAATAGCGCTGTTATTCGAAATCCGACAAAAGAGTTAAAGCAACGTGAATTTAACATGAATTCGTGTTTCAGAACGTTGTTGATGAATAACGATAAAATGAAAGAAAGTTACATTCATTTCAGACTTAATGTGGCATAAATATGAAACTGAAAATTGACCCCGGGCTTTTCGAATCAGAATAAAGATACCAACTGAGCTATTGTCATTACGAGATGTTGGTAGTGTAACTGACTCATTTGGCGGGTCTATAATCGTTGCATTCATATATAATTGCGGAGAATATGACGTGGTACCAAATGGCGATCAATCATTATTGCGATTTGGGTTTTCTTTAAGATTAATACTTAAGCTTTAAGAAAACTATAGGTCATTTACCTAAATGGCAGTTGTCTCCATGGTACTGGGAGGTGCACACACATATGTAGCCGCCAGCGTGGTTCCAGCAAGTTCCGCCATTCCTGCACGGGGTCGCCAGACACTCGTCGACATCTGCAGCAAACCTTGCAATCTTGGGATCCAACAATCGACTATACATGTTTAACAATAACATGATACGAAGACCTGCAGATATATTTATTTATTAATTACTGAATGAGGCAAATAAAGTTGTATATATATATATTGTTATATATATATGGCTAACTCAGTAATATTGACGGTAATCGGACATTTCCCACCGCGTGCCACACCTTCACAGCTGGTTCCATCTTCGCCCAGAGCAAATCCGGCCATGCACGAACACTCGGCCACATTGTTGACGACATCACAGGAATGTTGGCACTTTCCATTGTTGTAGCACGGGTTGACAGCTGACATGTTTACCGCTGAAGAACAAAAGTAGACACGTGTATCCCTCCAGGCTCCAGGCTCAGTGATTAGATTTTCAATGTAATGTTACGATACAAGGAACGGAAGAAAGTCAAGGGGTTACCGATACTGATGAAAACTAACTATTCCAAACATCTGTTTTCGTTTAGCTTTTTTTGGTTTTCACCGCTGTTGACAAAACTAATTGTTTATTTTTATTGCATGGATAAGTCAAGAAATGGGCCACCACATCAATATTCAAGTTTCACAAGAAGCTGGAATTCAACATGTGAACTATTAATGAGCATCAGGTGTAACAGCATGCTTAAGCAGACATGGCATGATGGCTACCTTGGTGGCAGTGGCTTCCAATGAAGAGCGAGGGACACACACAGCTGAAACCACCGACGTGGTCGACACAAGTTCCATCATTTTCACAGGGGGCAGAGAGGCAGTCGTTGACATCTGTATCACAATAATTCACTCACAGTCAGAATATTTTGGTGAACAAATGACGAAATCAACATAAGGTGAAATTAAAATAATGCTTTGGATTGAATGATTGCCCTTGAAAGAAAGTTAAGAGAGCCTTCCTAAAAAGCCTGCTTAGTGAGCTGCATACCGTCGGCCATGAGTTTAAACATGACACATCCATCTGAGCCATGTTCATTTAATCTAAATATGTCATATTAATCCACTGATACTCGGGGATTCTTGGCCCAAACTATCTTGCACGTGAACTTCAAAGTGGTCCAATATTTCATTTCATATGTATCTTGAGATATATTATTTAGCTCATATTATAACGGTATCACTAAAAGCATCTGTTGGGTGCAACAACCTTCACAGCTGGTTCCATCTTCGCCCAGAGCAAATCCGGCCATGCACGAACACTCGGCCACATTGTTGATGACGTCACAGAAATGTTGGCAATTTCCATTGCCGTAGCACGGGTTGACAGCTGACATGTTTACCGCTGAAGAACAAAAGTAGACACGTGTATCCCTCCAGGCCCCAAGCTCAGTGATTAGATTTTCAATGTAATATGACGACACAAGGAATCGAAGAAAGTCAAGTTGTTGCCGATACTGATAAAGACTAACTATTCCAAACATCTGTTTGCGCTTAGCTTTTTTGGTTTTCACCGCTGTTGACAAAACTAATTGTTTATTTTACTGCATGGATAAGTCAAGAAATGGGCCACCACATCAATATTCAAGATTCACAAGAAGCTGGAATTTAACATGTGAACTATTAATGAGCATCAGGTGTAACAGCATGCTTAAGCAGACATGGCATGATGGCTACCTTGGTGGCAGTGGCTTCCAATGAAGAGCGAGGGACACACACAACTGAAACCACCGACGTGGTCGACACGAGATCCGCCATTTTCACATGGTGCAGAGAGGCAGTCGTTGACATCTGTGTGACAATAATTCACTCAAATCAGAATATTTCGGTAAACGAATGACGAAATCAAGATAAGGTGAAATTAAAATAATGCTTTGGATTGAATTATTGCCCTTGAAACAAAGTTAAAAGCGGCCCCCTGGATAAGCGAGCTTAGTGAGTTGCATACCGTCGGCCAGGAGTTTAAACATGACACATCCATCTGAGCCATGTTTCATTTAATCTAAATATGTCATATCAGTCCACTGACATTCGAGGTTTCTTGGCCCAAATTATCTTGAACGTGGACTTCAAAGTGATCCAACATTTCATTTCATATGTATCTTGAGATATATTATATAGCTTATATTATAACTGTATCACTAAAAGCATCTGTTGAGAGCAACAACCTTCACAGCTGGTTCCATCTTCGCCCAGAGCAAATCCGGCTATGCACGAACACTCGGCCACATTGTTGACGACATCACAGGAATGTTGCCAATTTCCATTGTTGTAGCACGGGTTGACAGCTGACATGTTTACCGCTGAAGAACAAAAGTAGACACGTGTATCCCTCCAGGCTCCAGGCTCAGTGATTAGATTTTCAATGTAATGTGACGACACAAGGAACGGAAGAAAGTCAAGGTGTTACCGATACTGATGAAAACTAACTATTCCAAACATCTGTATTCGTTTAGCTGTTTTGGTTTTCACCGTTATTGACAAAACTAATTGTTTATTTTTACTGCATGGATAAGTCAAGAAATGGGCCACCACATCAATATTCAAGATTCACAAGAAACTGGAATTCAACATGTGAACTATTAATGAGCATCAGGTGTAACAGCATGCTTAAGCAGACATGGCATGATGGCTACCTTGGTGGCAGTGGCTTCCAATGAAGAGCGAGGGACACACACAGCTGAAACCACCGACGTGGTCGACACAGGATCCGCCATTTTCACATGGTGCAGAGAGGCAGTCATTGACATCTGTGTGACAATAATTCACTCAAATCAGAATATTTCGGTAAACCAATGACGAAATCAAGATAAGGTGAAATTAAAATAATGCTTTGGATTGAATGATTGCCCTTGAAACAAAGTTAAAAGCGGCCCCCTGGATAAGCGAGCTTAGTGAGTTGCATACCGTCGGCCAGGAGTTTTAGACATGACACATTCATCTGAGCCATGTTTCATTTAATCTAAATATGTCATATCAGTCCACTGACATTCAAGGTTTCTTGGCCCAAATTATCTTGAACGTGGACTTCAAAGTGATCCAACATGTCATTTCATATGTATCTTGAGATATATTATTTAGCTCATATTATAACTGTATCACTAAAAGCATCTGTTGAGAGCAACAACCTTCACAGCTGGTTCCATCTTCGCCCAGAGCAAATCCGGCCATGCACGAACACTCGGCCACATTGTTGACGACATCACAGGAATGTTGGCAATTTCCATTGTTGTAGCACAGGTTGACAGCTGACATGTTTACCGCTGAAGAACAAAAGTAGACACGTGTATCCCTCCAGGCTCCAGGCTCAGTGATTAAATTTTCAATGTAATGTGACGACACAAGGAACGGAAGAAAGTCAAGGTGTTACCGATACTGATGAAACTAACTTTTCCAAACATCTGTTTTCGTTTGGCTTTTTTTGGTTTTCACCGTTATTGACCAAACTAATTGTTTATTTTTACTGCATGGGTAAGTCAATGTGACCGAGGCTTCGGTGGCACATCTAGTCGTCGTCATGACCCCTAAACCAAAGTAGTGTAGGCAACGACCCCTAGCGAGTGTGAATGACAGTCACGTGCCAGACAGGCGCTGGAAGCCAATTCGGCATTGACTGACAAAGGAACACACGGAAAGGACGGTCTGACTGGTACAAGTCAACCAATTCATAGGTGGTTCCAGATAAATGTGTGTGTGTGTGTATGAAAGTCAGGTGAATATATGTGTGATCGATAAGATATAAATCTAGTATTATGTTGTAAATATCTAACTAGTCATAATATATTGCTTATAAAATGTTACGGTAGTTCGATCATGTTCGATCAAATGTATCATGTCACGTGACGATCGATTTCTTTTCTCCATGTGTTTTTCTTGTACGCTTGTCTCACCGAGACAATAACAACGTGTGACAGAAGATTCAATGAACCCATCAGCTCAGTCTCAAGTGTCATTCCTTATTTAGACTTATGACATAAATTATGTTAGGTAACAAGTAAATAAATCCTTGAATACACAGATTGATTGGACGGAAAACAACAAGTTGACACACGTTAAGCCTTCTAAAGAAATGTAAAAGTATTAACACTTCATACACTTGTCTTCAAAAGCACTAAGGACAATATCAATACTTGTTCTTAAGTAAAAGAATCTAAATTGAAATTTCTTCCACTTACTCTGACATGACGTCTAGACCTCTATCATGACTTGACAGATGACACTGAATGACACTGGCACAGTGACAGGTAGCCTGAACGTTCAGACGTTACAGTTTGACAGTCTGATGCTGACTGTAACGTCTGAACATTCAGGCTAAGTGACAGGTGGCCTTGTAAAATGCATGAAAGTCCGATTTGAACAGTTTGCAATAATAGTCCAAGGCACTAGTGAAGTCTTAAATTCGTCCACGTTTAGTCGACGTTCGATGACGAATGTCCTTGCTGGAAGTGATGAGCCGCTGTGTCTTCACGCTGTTGTTCACAACGCGAAATCTGCCGCCACACGGTTGTCCTCTCCCAGCTGATCGACGCTGACGTCACGAACCGGAAGTCTTGAAGTTCAGCAACCCTCGTAGCCATTCGCCAGGTGGCGCGCTCCCACGTTGCTCTGCCGGCCGGCCTGCCTTCGTTGTCCGGAGACGTTATGACACTGCTTCACGGTTGCCGTCTCGCCGCTAAGCCCCCTTCACCAGAGTAGGTCAGCAACAGGTGTTACAGGTGTTTCGCTCCGCCGTCGCCTCTTCTGACCGAGGCCCCACGTCGGGCTCCATTTATGTAACGGTGTTCTGGCTCAATAAGGAACGACACTTGAGACTGAGCTGATGGGTTCATTGAATCTTCCGTCACACGTTGTTATGGAATTGGAGTGATAGCAATTAATACCTGTGCTGTCAAACAGTATCCAGTGAGTGCCAGTGTGTATTTACCAAAATAACTCGACTCACCCTAGCCGTTGATTGCATATTCTGATATTGATAGTAATTAACATTTATTATTTAATAATTGTTGAAATATTGTGCTTTACACCAATAAGGTTATAGGATAAGAATTTCATTACAAAGACTTGTTGTTCTTATGACATAATTAAGTTTACTTGATATTCAGATTAATTATATTAAATTTTGGCTAAGTCTATATAAGCTTCGACTAAGCCTGTCTAGCTAAAATAATTTTATATAAGTTTCTTAAGTTTAATTAAATGTCTTTAAGTTATAGATAAGCTGTTATATTTACGTAAGGGTTATCTGCTTCTCAATGATAGGAATTGATTAAATTTTATAGATATATATACCATAATTCACTGACTGATTATTACCAATATATTTATATTTTCTTGTGTGTTTCTATTACAAACTATTTTCAATATTAGAAATTTTGTTAATATGTGAAATTGGTATGTTTGAGTGTGTATGTGGCTGATTTAACTATTTGGGTGGGATAGTTATTCCAGATTACTTGCTTAATTATTGCGGGAAATTTGAATTTTGGGAATTTTGTCCTTTACTATTTATAGTTAATCTCTAAGTAGGTGTGGGACTTTGTCATTTGAAGCTCTCCCACACGTTATTTGGGGTGTTTTGTCCTTTGGTGATTTTCATTAAGGGTCTTCCCCTTTTTATATCCTTGTTGTAAGAGTTAGGATTCTAGGTCCCTGTTTGCTAACTGACACTTTGTCATTTATTGCTATTGTAGGTTCTGTAGGACTTAGGTTTCTTCTGTAGGACTCTGATTGATTCTTTTGAGTGAAGTTTTCACTCACCCTAGTTGTTTGATTTTTTCTGATGTGAGTGTACATCCCTCACATATAGTTTTTTCTAGGTTTTCAGGTTTGACCTATCTAGTTTATTTACATGTCATGTAAATGTTGCAATAGCTAAGGGTGGAGTTTCGTTCATATCATACTCACACTGTGCTGCGTTTGATTAGTTTGGATCTGTTTCACTGATCAGCCTGAGGTCTTTTACCTGTTTGCATCAGTTTTTGCTGTGTTTGCGAGATAGTAATTCTGGTTAATAGCCAGTATGGGATCCTTTGGAGAGCGATGTATTCATCTTAAGGGCGTTCAGCCTGACGATGAATATGAATTCAAGGATGTGCTCGTTTCAGCAGGGTTTGCTGCTGAATGGTTGCTTTTCGACAGAGGTGAGGCTTTTGTACTTTTCTCCTCCCAGTCTATAGCCTCGCAAGCTGTCTCGCAGTTGAGATCATCCTCACTCCGAGGAATTAAGATTAATGATCGACCCTTAGAGTCAGAGATAGTCGAGGAAGTGCGTGACATGTGGGAGCGGAGATCCCGACTGACAGTTAAGCCAGAAATGGGTGCCGCTGAGGCTATGAAGAAATTGTGGGCCAGGCTCTCCCCTGAAGAGAAAGTAAGCCTTATAGGGGGTGACCCTTCGGTCATTGATCCGACCAGGGCCACAGGCATTGGCCATGCAGGAGTTGCACCTCCTCAGCAACCTACCTCTTACCAACCACATTATGGCGTGTTGCGACTTACTTCCGTTTTGTCAGGTGAGCAGGACAAGGGGGATACTCTATATGAGCTGTGGAGACAGGAGTTAGTAGCACTCCAGAATTCAGGCAGGTACTCTGAGGAGGAACTTACTTTAGCTGCCCGTAAGTCGCTGAAGGGAACAGCGGCTGAGCTTCTATTGACCATGGGGGCGTTCGTTACCGTGTCGGCTTTAATAGCCAAACTTGATAATGCCTTCGGAAATGTTCTCCCTCTGTCCACCCTGTTAGTGCAATTCTATGAGGCCCAGCAGAAGCCTGGAGAAACCATGACCGTGTGGGCATGTCGTCTAGAGCGACTGGTAGCAAAGGTCCGTTCGATCGAACCTACCCTGTTCAGGGAAGATAGGGACATTCTGACAAAGGTCAAATTTTGGTCGGGCCTTAAGGATGATAAGATCAAGGGAAGCCTCAGTCGTTTAGTGCAGGATGAAGCTCCATATGAGAAAATCAAGATAGCAGCTCGTATAGCGGAGACCGGACCCAATAAGGTCATAGTTAATCAGGTTACGAACCCTCCTCGAAGTGAAATGTCGAGGCAGGAAGCTGGCAAACTGGACCCAGTTCTCTCTCTTCTTGAGAAACTGAGCACCCAGCTGTCTGAGGACAAAACTAGTCCAAAGAAACCTCAGGGACAAGAGAAGAGGGAAAGAACTCCTTTCAGAAGAGAATTTAAGGGGGAATGTTACAGATGCCACAAGAAAGGACATAAACGATCAGAGTGTCCGTTAAACTATTAGGGACTCTTGGGATTGGGCAACCAAGAAGAGTCCAGAAGTTACGCCCAGTTGCCGGTTTAGTGGGGTGTGCGAATGAAGTTCCTGTTCGAATCGGCAACAGCGATCATGCCGCACTTGTGGATACTGGCTCGATGGTCAGTACAATTAGTGAGTCTCTTTGTAAAACTGTGGGTCTGCAGTTACAACCTGTACAAGATCTCTTGTCTGTGCAGGGAGTAAGTGGAGAAAGTCTGAATTATCTGGGTTTTGTTGAGCTTAAACTGGAGCTGCCCGACTTAGGGTTCGCTTTGGATGTATTGGTGTTAGTTGTCCCCGATACGGACTACCACGAGCGAGTTCCGATTTTGCTCGGGACTAATGTTTTGCATGTTTTATCTAGGGAACTTCCAAGCTCAAATTCAGCTACTGGTCCGTGGCAGATGGCATTCAAAGCCTTAGCTATGTTTGATGAGATGGTCGAGAAGCCTTGCCTCTCCGAGGTGAAAACGACAAAGGCTGTCACGATTCGACCGGATGAACGGATTTTGATAAGTGGCCAAGCGCGTCTTACGACGTGTATGCGACTAACTGTCATGACTGAAGAACATCCATTGAGAAGTTTACCTGGGGGCTTAAGTCTGACGCCGTCTCTATCGCATATTCAGGCGCCAGGGACAACCCACAGGGTATCTGTTGAGGTGTTGAATATGTCCAATAAGGAGATCACTATTCCAGGGCAGAGTGTACTGTGTAACCTTCAGCAGGTCACAGCGACATTTCCCCGTGACACTCCTTCTGAACCGAACCGCCAGGTTAACAGTGCGGTTGCTACCAATCACGACTTATTATCTTTGATTGATCGCAGTTACCAAGAGAATCTGTCCGAACAAGAGTCGAGTAGAGTAGACAGTCTCTTGTCCAATTGGAGTTCTGTTTTCTCTTTGCAGGACTAAGACTTGGGTAAGACAGGCAGTGTAAAACATACGGTCAAACTCACCAGTGACGTGCCTTTTAAGGAACGGCCTCGACGTATCCCACCGTCTATGCTCGCAGAGGTGAAGCAGCATCTCCAAGAGATGCAGGAGCTTGGGGTAATTCGGCGTTCCAACAGTCCCTACGCCTCTAACGTGGTGTTAGTTCGTAAATGCGACGGTAGCTTGAGGTTTTGTATAGATCTCAGACGTTTGAACGCTCTGACGGTAAGGGATGCGTATCCTTTGCCTCGGATCGAAGATACGCTAGATCGACTGCAAGGCAGTCAGTGGTTCTCGGTGCTGGATCTAAAGTCAGGATACTGGCAAGTAGAAATGGCTGATGCGGACAAACCCAAGACCGCGTTTACTGTAGATGGGCTGGGGTTCTGGGAGTGTTGTAGGATGCCATTTGGATTAACCAACGCTCCGGCTACCTTCCAGCGACTCATGGAGACTTGCATGGGAGATGTGTATTTGACGTATTGTCTGCTCTATTTGGATGATATCATTGTCTTTTCTAAGACATATGAGGAGCATTTGACGAGATTAGAGGCAGTGTTCGAAAAGATCGAGGCAGCTGGTCTAAAGCTGAAGCCCAGCAAATGTAAATTCTTTCAACGTTCCATTAAGTGTCTGGGTCACGTCGTCACTCCAGACGGCGTCCAGACTGACCCAGCCAAAATCGAAGTTGTCAGAAAATGGCCCGTCCCTACGTCTCCCAGGGAAGTTCAACAGTTCTTGGGTTTCGTGGGCTACTACCGCCGCTTTATTGATGGTTTTGCGAAGATAGCTAGACCGTTACACGAGCTCACGGCAGGGATAAATGTTAAAAAGCACAAGAAGGTGAAGGCCAGTCATTTCCAATGGTCTGACGTCCATCAGCGTGCTTTCAAAACTCTTATCGACAGATTGACCCAAGCACCCATTCTGGCTTTTGCCGATTGGCGCAAGGACTTTGAGCTGCATACAGATGCAAGTGGCGAAGGTCTAGGTGCTGTCCTATATCAGGACGTAGACGGGGTGAAACGGGTCGTAGCCTATGCGAGTCGAAGCTTGAGCAAAGCGGAGAGGAATTATCCTGCCCACAAGTTAGAGTTTTTGGCTCTGAAGTGGTCAGTGACGGAGAAATTCCATGACTATTTGTACGGTGGTAGATTCATTGTCTTTACAGACAACAATCCTCTAACTTATGTCTTGTCTTCGGCTAAGCTGGATGCAGTGGGCCACCGATGGGCTGCCCAGCTAGCCAATTTCAACTTTACAATCAAGTATCGTTCGGGTAAAACCAACGGAGACGCTGATGCTCTCTCCCGGTTACCCGGAACCAACTCCGGTACTCTCACATCCCAGATCGTTCGTGAGGTCTTGAGTACAGGGGTGGAGGGATTCCCGGTAGTTGAGACTGTCTGTTGTTCGACACAGGTGGTGTCCTCTGTCCATGACGTAGTAGTAGGCCTGTCGACTCTTAACACAGAGGAACTGAGCGCTGCTCAGCGTTCCGATCCTGACCTCGCTTGCGTAATAGCTACATTGGACGGAACCGCAGATGCCGGGAAGACTGTCACAAATCTCGGACAGAGGTTGTTACGGGACCGGGACCGGCTTGATCTGACCAATGGGCTACTTAGTCGACGCCGCGAGGTGGGGGGAGAGGTGAGTTGGCAGCTGGTCCTCCCAGCTCAGTTTCAGTCGATGGCACTTACTGGTTGTCATGATGAGGTGGGCCATCCTGGTCGAGACAGGACAGTAGCTCTATTGCAGGACAGGTTTTATTGGCCTGGAATGGCGGGAATTGCTGCAGAGCATGTGGCTAAGTGTGGTCGGTGTGTCAGGCGTAAGACTTTACCCCGTCAACGAGCCCCGCTAGTCAGTATCCAGGCCACTAGTCCTCTTGAGCTTCTGTGTCTAGATTTTCTTAAGCTCGAACCCTCGAAAGGGGGAATAGAGTCGGTCTTGATTGTCACCGATAATTTCACTAAGTATGCGCAAGCATTCCCGTGTCGCAACCAAACAGCGTACACGACTGCAAAGGTTCTTTATGAGAACTTTATTGTTCACTACGGGTTCCCAAGTCGATTACACTCGGATCAGGGCCGAAACTTTGAATCTAAGACCATAGCTGAACTGTGTCAGTTAGCGGGAATGAAGAAGTCACGCACAACCCCGTATCACCCTAGTGGCAACGGGCAGTGTGAAAGAGTTAATAGGACGCTCCTGGATATGTTAGGGACTCTCTCACCGGCCCAGAAGGCTGACTGGAAAAGTCACGTCGCGTCAATGGTGCACGCATATAATGCGACGAAACACGAGACGACGGGTTATTCTCCGTTCTTTCTAATGTTTGGCAGACACCCTAGGCTTCCTGTGGATGTGTTGTTGGGTACGGATGAGTTGCGTCCGGCCGGACAAAAGGATCCTGGTTCTTACGTAACCAAGTTGCGCCAAAACCTCGAAACAGCATACCAGCTGGCTTCTGAAAAGTCTGGCGTAATGAAGGGTCACCAGAAGGCCAATTATGATCTAAAGATCCGGGGTGCTAGCGTGCTACCTGGGGACAGAGTGCTTGTTGGTAATGTGGCGTTCACCGGCACACACAAGTTGGCAGATCGTTGGCTTGAACCGGTGTTTAATGTAGTGTCCCAGCCTGATGCAGACATTCCGGTCTTTGAAGTTAAACGAGAAGATAGTCAGGGCGCGTCTCGAGTTCTGCACAGAAACATGTTACTCCCGATCGGATGCAATGATGATCTAGTATCAGCTGTTAGGCAGGAACGTCGAGAAGAGGTACCACTGACTCATTGCAGGGAAACAAAGCCTAAACAAGCTTTCGCTGGTCCCTGCGTTGAAGAAAGTGATGAGGAAGAAGAGACCATTCTTCCATTAGGTCCTGGCCCATACTCTCCATCCCTATTGAAACCCATTGAGTCCGTCCATCGTAGTCCTCGTACACCTATTGGCCCCCGGATAAGTCCCATACCGGTTCCCAGGTTATCCCTGACCCCAGTGCCCGCACCACGGCGTTTAGCTTCAGTGGAAAAGACTCCAGGTTCTGTTCCGGATGTCGAGCGGGCTGAAGGTCAGGACGAACCGCGTCCAGTGCCACGGCTAGTGATGCCTGGTGCACAGACCCCGGTAGTGGAGGAGGAGGCGGGTGCTGTGGAGACAGAGTCCGTTGAAGATGGGGACGGTAACAGGCAAGCGGTGGATGGTGATGTACATAGTGAAGTTTCCAGTGATGAACAGGGTCCGAAGGTTTTGCCTCGAAGGTCTACTCGGACTCGGACTCGGCCTGCTAGGTACGATCCGGAAACTTTTGTTTTTATGCAGCAAGCACATAATCGGGTAGAGAAGCAGAAAAATGCTCTCCGGCAGTGCCTGCAGGATTTGCTGCAAGCAGACTTGTTTTAGTCGTCTAAGTGTATGATTTAATCTGGTGTAATTTGTAGGGGTTATTTCGTTGAATGTCGGGACGACCTTCCCTGCTGTGAGGGTGTGTGTGACCGAGGCTTCGGTGGCGCCATCTAGTCGTCGTCATGACCCCTAAACCAAAGTAGTGTAGGCAACGACCCCTAGCGAGTGTGAATGACAGTCACGTGCCAGAAAGGCGCGGGAAGCCAATTCGGCATTGACTGACAAAGGAACACACGGAAAGGACGGTCTGACTGGTACAAGTCAGCCAATTCATAGGTGGTTCCAGGTAAATGTGTGTGTGTGTGTATGAAAGTCAGGTGAATATATGTGTGATCGATAAGATATAAATCTAGTATTATGTTGTAAATATCTAACTAGTCATAATATATTGCTTATAAAATGTTACGGTAGTTCGATCATGTTCGATCAAATGTATCATGTCACGTGACGATCGATTTCTTTTCTCCAGGTGTTTTTCTTGTACGCTTGTCTCACCGAGGCAATAACAACGTGTGACGGAAGATTCAATGAACCCATCAGCTCAGTCTCAAGTGTCGTTCCTTATTGAGCCAGAACACCGTTACATCAAGAAATGGGCCACCACATCAATATTCATGTTTCACAAGAAGCTGGAATTCAACATGTGAACTATTAATGAGCATCAGGTGTAACAGCATGCTTAAACAGACATGGCATGATGGCTACCTTGGTGGCAGTGGCTTCCACTGAAGAGTGAGGGACACACACAGCTGAAACCTCCGACCTGGTCGACACAGGATCCGCCATTCTCACAGGGTGCAGAGAGGCAGTCGATGACATCTGTGTGACAATAATTCACTCACAGTCAGAATATTTCGGTAAACGAATGACGAAATCAACATAAGGTGAAATTAAAATAATGCTTGAGATTGAATGATTGCTCTTGAAACAATGTTAAGAGAGGCTCCCTAGATAAGCATGCTTAGTGAGCTGCATACCGTCGGCCAGGAGTTTAAACATGACACATCCATCTGAGCCATGTTTCATTTAATCTAAGTATGTCATATCAGTCCACTGACACTCGAGGTTTCTTGGCCCAAACTATCTTGCACGTGGACTTCAAAGTGGTCCAACATTTCATTTCATATCTAGCGTGAGATATATTAATTAGCTCATATTTTAACTGTATCACTAAAAGCATCTATTAATTGTAACAACCTTCACAGCTGGTTCCATCTTCGCCCAGAGCAAATCCGGCCATGCACGAACACTCGGCCAGATTGTTGATGACGTCACAGGAATGTTGGCAATTTCCATTGTCGTAGCACGAGTTGACAGCTGACATGTTTACGGCTGAAGAACAAAAGTAGATACATGTGACCCTCAAAGCTCAGTTATTAGACTTTCAATGTAGTATGAAGACTCAAGGAATCGAAGAAAGCCAATGTGTTACCGATACTGACGTAATCTAAATATCCCCAAAATCGGTATAGTTTTCGCCCTTTTACAGTTTCCACAACAGTTCAAAATATTTATTTTCTTTATTTTGACCACACGACATGACAATAAACTGGCAAGCACTAAAATATCGATGTTGAACACATAACCGTAAAATGAACATTTGATATTATAAAGAAATTGAGGTTTGGAAGTATGTGTAAGCAAAGTTTAACATTAAGCCGAAATTTGACACGTAAACTATCAATCAACACGTGGTTTGAAAATATGCCTAAGCAAAGTTTAACACTAGGCCTAAATTTGACACCTGAATTATCAATCAACACATGGTCTGAAAGTATGCGTAAGGTAAATTTAACACTAAGACCAACATTTTACTCGTGAACTATCAATCAAAACGTGTTTGAAAGTATGCGTACGCAGAAATGAATAGCTGGCTACCTTGGTGGCACTGGCTTTGGATTTAAGGTTTGCTCTTGATATAAGCTACGGGTGCCTCCATAGCTTGGCTGTCGTGGCGCCAGGTAATATGAAGACGACGAAATAGAAAATTCGTCAGTCGCCGACTTCTGTGTTACAGTCAGGGGGGTTCTGGGGGTTTTATACTTTGTGGGGCAGTTGGTTCGCCAACGGGTCAGCTCAATCTTCAAACTAGAGAGGGGCGATCCTAATAATTTTTGTCACAGTAGATATTGCCAAATTCGTGCAACTTTCTCAGATGATACGCGGATGGGCACTAATTTGGCACAGTTTTTGGTACTTGGATATTTAAGATTTTGAGGCTCCCAAAGGCACTTCCTTATGGATCTGTGTATCTAGTTAGCCCCGGGGTCAGGATATATGTGCCAGATAATCACGAATATAAACAAAAAGTAAACATATACTCGTTTTTAGAATAGCGTAGGGTTTTGGAACGAAGGATTGCGCGTTCAACAAAGTAAACTAAACGAAGGATTGCGCTTTCAACAAAGTAAACTAAACGAAGGATTGCACTTTCAACAAAGTAAACTACATATTATGTTTTCATTGTGTATAACTTTGAATTGATTATTAGGCTAGTATGATACATCTGCTCTTTTATTATTAGTTGTTGAAATGTCGTTTGATTCCATTGATTTGTGCTACATACAAAAAGTGTTGCGGGCAAATAATTTTGGTAAACAATTCATATCATACGTGGAGCTATGTTGCAATAGTTCATGTGACAGTGTTATTAGCAATTGCTCCTTCTCAAGAATGTTGACAATTTTTTATGTTTTAACAACTTTGGGGCTAATATATCAATGACCTGTAGCCCACGGCAACGAGGAGCAGATAATCACATCCTTTTTAACCACTTGGACCCCATAAGGTAGCTTTAAATAGCGATTTTAACCTATATATACATAATACCAGCAGGAGACGCAGGCCCAGAAATGAAGCAACCCTCCCTCCCCCCCCCACCCCTCAGCCCCCCCCCTTCCACGCACATACCCAACAGTCCCCTGATATAATAAATACGGAGAAATTATAACATGTATTACCTTTCAGCCGCCCACAACAACGGAAAAGCGTGGATTCAGAATTACAGAATGCATTAATCAATAGACATTTCGATGTGACCCCGCTTTACGGCTGTTATATACTTTTATGTACCATGTTGTCGAATTGTTGATTTGAAATAAAACACAAATACCAACAGTCTCTCCAAAAAAAAATAGAAAAAATAAATAGAAATTTTTTTTTAAAAAAAATCAATGACCGGAGCACAAACAGTTCAGTGAACAGACTGCGGTGGAATATATAGGGAGTGGCAGAGCTTACCTTTATTCTGGACAATGATGGCGTTCACTATGGCGAGGCCGCAGAACGCGATGCAGCAGAGCGCCAACAGGACGTAGACTACGGTACGGAGTCGTCGACGCCTAATTCCGGCCTCATCATTATCGCTGGTAGGATGCAGTATGGAACACAATAGGTCACCATCAGTTCAGCATGAAAGTTGTTTTATCTGGGCATAAAGTGAACACTGATTCATATCAGCAGTATGCATTTAAAGAGTGGAAAAGAGAGTCACAAAAATGAAAAAATGAAACGTACATCAATGTAATATGTCATCTAGTCAGATCTAGTCCTAGCCTTAGACTGCACAAATAAATGTAGTTTCATGTCTAACTTACTAGAAGCTTTATGATTTATGCACATGTATTTTATAATAATATCTGACACATCATGATGCTTAACTCATAGTAATCAGATAAAATTATAGGTACAGACTTCTTTTCAACATATCAAATGAGACAGGATCAAGCATAGCTTGAGAAGGAAGACGAAAATCGGGCTGATGGGATTGCCAGACGTAGGCCATGTTTAGCGTTGACACCAGTCCTTCATGCATGACTTGATGAAACCACCAACAAATTGCTATACTTAACCAGTATTGAAAGTTGCTTAGCCAAAAGAAATAGAAAGGTCTACGTTGAACATGTTAAGGCCGACCCCGATGGTGTACATGCAATATCGACCAAGGTAAAGGCCGAAACGTCAGTGCGCTGTCAGCCAATTTTCGTATCGAGGCTTTATAATGGGATTGGTCATGTTAAAGCGTGATTATTCTTTTGCGTCTAAACTGCTGGCTCGACTTCGATGTTATTCGGCACACACGATGTCACTAACATTGGTACATACTCCACCACATATGGGTCACCTACCTGCAATAATGTTGTCACTACGACTTTTGTACAATTTTAACGACACTAACACTTGATTGGCCGATTACTCGAAACACGTTCAGTATGCGGAAAAATCTCAGCCACTAACGCGTTTCTGTCTCTCTCTGTCTGTCTCTAAACAATACTGAAGAAACAGCTCAAGATCTCTGGACCCAATATGAACAATATGAGTTAGGCTCTACGAGTTGACCTTGACATTGCTGTGAAGTTGACATTGATGTGACCTTGATATTGCTGTGACCTTGACCTTGGATATAGTCATACGAGCCCAAATACTAATGTTATGCCTTAAAACATGTGTCATTTGTCTGACTTGTCTCCTTCGCGGAGAAATCGACGAGGTCATTTTCCGCCAAAATGCTCTCGTAGGGTCCCATGTTAAACTTTGAGAATATTTTGCAGAAAAACTATTTGGGCGATTTCTCTATTGATCACCCAGATCCTGATTTTATCCTTCAGGGGCCGTGTTCACAAAGATTCTTTATAAAGAATTCCTTATTTTTATTAAAGCAAAAAGTTTTGCTCCGTGAAGAAAATTTGTAAGAATCGTTTCTCGAAGTGAGATTAAAGAATTCTTTACAGAGTAAAACTTTAAGAATTCTTCAGGGCGTGATTTGTCCAGCCCACTCTGGACCAATCAAAACAGCCGTATAAAAGCGGATATGGCACTGTCATTGTCATTGTCGTCACTGTTGTCATGGTGATAAATAGGTCTTCTGGTTTGTTGCTAAGTGACGTCAAGTGTACCCCCACCTCGGCAACTGCCCATTCGATTGCTCTTAAAATTAGCTCCTCATGGCAATCCATATAAAACACTGAAAGTTTAGTAAAGTCGAAATTAGTGAAATAAATATATGTTAATGAGCATTTAAACATAAGACTCTTTAAAGCGATAGTTTTGGCGTTGTAGTGCCTCGAATATGCTCCATATGCAAGAAAACAATAACTGCCGAGTCGATTTCTATAATATTTGGCACGTCACTCCTTCGTGGCAATCCCTTTAAAGGGCAAAATCATTGACATAATATCGTTATGTCTTCAAATTATCAACTAATGACTCTTTAAAGAATTCTCAGGACACTTATAACTTTTCCTTATTGTTTACTCTCATAGAGTGAACCATTTTACTTAAGAATTTTCGAGAAACACTTTTAGAATTCTTTAGCAAATTATTGAGAATTCTTGAAAATTCTTAAGAATTTGCTTAAGAATTTAGTTAGACGCTCTTAGACGGCAACCTTTAGAAGGCGTTCAGGGGTAAAATAACTCGGTTGGCTCAAGCCTCGTCTGTATAGACAGTAACTCCTAAATCTGAATGTTTATTAAGATTTAAGACTTGTCAGTGTTTCTTCGAATAAGACATTGTGACCGACATCGCTCCATTTGATTGTTCGCATTATCGGTGATTACGTCACTATGAATGATTTCTAACACGTCTATCTGTCCTCATCGAGTTACACGAGTAACAAGTGTCGCAGATCGACAAACACAGGCCGGGGTGGGTGAGTGGGGGGGGGGGGGGGGGGGGTGTGCCATTGATGGCTTCCAAACCAAAGTTCCAGGTTCAGTGCGAGCGTGTGACTGTGCATTAACCGATCCAGCGGGGAACTACTGCGGCTTAAGCTCCCCCACACCCCCTGGTCAAGCCGCAGAAGCCCCCTGCCAACAAGTTTAGCCCCAGAAAATATATAAGCCTATCTATGTCCAGGAGCAGCAGCCTGATGCTGACGAAGAACAAGACCCCCCCCCCACTTCCGCTGCCTAAGCACTGTAATCGCGAAATTCAAGCCCCCCCACACCCCCTAAAGTCTGGATCCACCCCTCCTGTGAGATAGGCCCAGCTGCATCATGTCTGTTTATTCCCGTTCATCTCTTGTGCCTTGCTTGAATGCATGTCAGAGGCGTGTGCAGGAATCCTTCAAAGGAGGAACACATGAAATATTGCGACCAGGGGGGTGGCACGCTGATGAATTCTTGTGACCAGGGAGTGGGGGGGGGGGGGGGTGAACAAAATTGCGACCAAGAGGTCAGTTATTTTTGACGCCCGGGGGTGGGGCACAGATAGTGTCTGAAAGGGGGGGGGGCGCCCCCTATGCCCCCCCCCCTCGACACGCACATGCATGCACAAATACTAGGTCGAAAACGATTACTACATTGTACGTGTCGGCTACTCTTAACCAAATTGTTACAACAGTCTTTATGACAACATTTTGCCCATACACGCCATAGCACAGACCTACCCTCATGCACATACTGTCATACACCCAGAATAGACTCCCTCCCCCTCACACATACCTCACCCCACCCCACCCCCAACCTTCCCCTCGCATTAGCATACATCCAGGACTGCCTGGGGCCCTCCCTCAGTAACACATATAGGAGGAATTTCCCACTTTACCCCACTCTCATACAACGAGGATGGACTCCCTAACCCCTTCACACATACACCCAGGACCGACCCCTCTCCTTCTCATACACATAGGAGGCACCGTGTAGGAGGCCTCAGCGAAAAGTCAAATGCAGGGATAACCCTGTTACCGCAGGTCATTTTTAGTCTATTTATGTTACAACGGACCGATACTGAGATATAATATTCTACCCTTGCCCATTGGACTGCGACCTTGCAGTCCAACCACCACGTCCTGCATATGAATCCAAGACTCTGGCCCCTACAGGCATCCGAGGAAAACAAGGACAATGTCTTGCCCAACTAAGTGGAGATCTATGTATATCCTTTGTATCACCCTCCCAAACTAGTAGGAAACCATTTGCAAGGATGACCCCTGGTTCGGGTTCCGTCGCCACCACTGTGATCTATCATTGTCCAGCCCTCTGTGGACCCCTCCTAGGAACCACCCCTGTATATAGAGATCAAGAGTCACAAACTGACTGGGAAAATTAGGACTAGGACTTTATATTCCGAGGATGTTCGGAGCGATTTGTCAAACATGATGCGCCAAAGGGATAATTCCCTTGGCACAGGTTAGTTTTAGTCTATTTATGTTAAACCAGACTGGTACTGAGATACTACACAGGAATACCTCACCCAGGATTGACCCCCACTCCCGCACGCACACCCATATCCGTATCGGGATCCGTTAGAAAGGCATGAATACTAATGGAATTTCTGGCTTATAAGTTGCCCTGGTGAATAAGTCGCACCCACCTAATTTGTGAAATATTTAGACTTAGGCCATATATATGAGTTGCACTGGTGTACAAGTCACACTGTCTGTGTGAGATTCATCTGCGTGTTGAAGCATTGGTTTCCTGTGTTCATGTTTGTTTGGTGTGTACTTGTGCAGTTTCAGCGGCACCAGCTTAACACCCCTCAACTAACAGCAATTAGGCAGTGTCTATATAGGTGGTTGATGCATCAATCACTTGGTCATGGAAACTACGGGCTTTAATACAGCATTTCAAGTGAGTCTGGTGCATTTGTAGGGGAGGAGTGGATTGAGGGGTCATCCATCCTAATCGTTGGCACAGTGTCCAATTTTGACTCCTGGAGTGGCGGTGGATGGCTGCAACATTGGTTGGTGTAACTTGATACAGCTGCCATCTTAGACTAACCACACACAGCTTGTTACCAGTAGTGGTCGCAAATACTTGTGTCTAGAATTGGCACCGGAGTAATTGGCTTCGTTTGCCGGGTGGGATTTTGATAGGCAGTTTTGCTGGAAGATAGGGAGAGGGTAGCAATAATATGATCAGCTATGTTAGTAACATATCTATATATTAGCAGCTAGTTTAAATGTTTGTATAATCAGGCTATCTAAGATACCATTTGTGGTATATCATGGAGGTCAATGGTAGGTAACCATATTATTAATGACCACTTGAGAAAGAAAATGGTTATTCAAAAATCCTGGGTTAAGTCAGGAATATGATAAAAGTATGTAATATTAGCAAAACCACTATCACTACATGCAGGGTATTAGCCAGGCACCCCCCTGCCTGCCAAATGTGTGGGCATTTACAATTTTGGCCAGCCAGTTTTTTAGGCAGGCAGGCTCTCAGCAAAACAATGCCTTTTGCTCACAATGTCTAGAAGAAAATCATACTGTTATGAAAATATACCATCGTACTCCATAGTAAATACCATGGTATCAATGTCTACGTATTTCTTTTCATGTTTCTTTTGTCGCCCATGCGGGCATGTTAACGAGTACTCCACAGCCAGCGGATTGGGACGGCCACCATTAAGGCTTGTGCTCATTGGTAATTAAAGCAAATTATACATCACATGGTTATATCGTTTCGTGTGACCGGATCGTAATTTGATCGTCTGTCGCACGTAAGCTGAAGGTGAGGTGACGGTTTTTCTAAACGTTCAGCGAACGTTCGCTTGAAGGTTCAATTAACGTAACAAAAACTTTCCTGCGAACGTACCTCGAACGTTCCATGTGAACGTTCAGCGAACGTTCGCTTGAAGGTTCAACTAACCTAAAAAAAAACGTTCCTGGCGAACGTACCTCGTAAGTTCCATGTTAACGTTCGCGAAACCCTCAGCGAACCCCCTATTAACGTTAGCGGAACGTTCAATTGTTAGCTGGGTATAAATCGACGTCAATATTATGTCCTACGCAATGTGATGCGTCGGTTGTCTGACTTGCTCCTTCGTGGGGAAATTGAGGAAACCATTTTCCCGCCAAAATGCTGCCGTAGGGTCCCATGTTAAACTTTGGGAATTGTTTGCAGAAAACACTATCCAAGCGATTTGCACAATTTCAAGACTGTATACAAGATACCTATGGGCACAACACGTGAAATATTTGTCAGTGTGATTAAATGAAAACTGCGAACGTCATTGCGATCTTCCCAATCGTTGGTCCTATCTGTCAATGGTTAAGCGAATTTCGAAAAATTCCTGTGACCTTGAGCGTTGACCTACATGGCCCATGTACGAACAGCCTGACGATGGCCATTCCGCATCTGTTTGTGAATTTGGAAGTCGATATCTTAAGATATTCGGCAGATAATGCATTCATGTAGTCACAGCGATTTTTTGGCATTTTTGGCAATGTCAAAATTGATCATCCATTAACGCAAAAACTTGCGCCTCTCTCTAAAGAATACTTTCAACCCGTGAGATCCAGATTGAACCCTTGAGATCCAGATTTAATCCCAGAGATCGAGATTGACCGCTCAGATAGAGATTGACCCACCAGACCCAGATTTGACACCTCAGATCCAGATGAACACCTCAGATCCAGATTTGACACCTCATATCTAGATTGACACCTCATATCCAGATTTAACTCCTAAGATCTAGATTTAACTCCTAAGATCCAGATTTGACCTCCCAGATCTATAATTGACCCACCATAATGGGCGACCTACTAGATGCAGATTTGACCTCTTAGATCTATATTCAACCCCTCCGTTCCAGATTGACCCATCCTATCCATATTGACCGCTCTTATCCAGATTGACCAGTCAGATCCTAATTTGACCCATCAGATGCAGATTGCACTCCCAGGATGGGAATTGACCTATACGCTATTCATTTGACCCCTTAATTTCGGATTGACCCTGAGATCCCGATGTGACTTTGATTGTAACTCTAGGATCCCGATTGACCTCTGCGGTCCCGATTTACCTCTCAAAACTCGATTTGATCCTTCAGATCCCGATTTGAGCCTTAGGATCCGGATGACACCTCAGATCGCGCTTTGACCCTTCAGATCACGATTTGGTCTGACCCCAACCTTCGCAAGGTGTTGCTTGTTTCACTGGCTGTCTTGACAGAGAAGGTTAAGGTTAGGGCTAACCCTTACCCTAGTCAGTAACCCTTGTCATTTTCCCGGCAAAATGCTCTCATTGGCTTCCGGGTTACAGGCCAAAACTTCACCGCGCCGTCAGTCATTTGGACTACCGAGCTTCATAATTGAATTGGCGATGTTAAAGTAATATGTTCCGTCATTTTGGTATTACTAACCTCTTCTCTACTAACCTCTTCTGTGGACTATCCAGAGAGAAGCAAATTTGTTCACTAGCAGCAGAAGTGGGTGGCTGGCTTTATGTCACTGCGCGTGAGTTCGCTGTTCGGTATTCTGTGTGGTGTCTCAACAGACTCAACGAGATATAAAACATATGCATCACAATTTTGAGACACTTTTATTCTTGATTCTAAAATGTAAAAATTCTAAGATGGCGCATGTAAGCAGGCTGCTTTAAAGTGTGAGTATTTTCTAGCGTTTAAAATAATGGTTCGATTTCGATGCCATTTGGCAAACACGACGTCAGTAATAAGGGTACATATTGCACCACATATGGGTCATCTACTTGCCTTCATGTAGTTACAGCGATTTTTAACACTTTTGGCAATGTCAAACTTGATCATCCAATAACTCGAAAACTATAAATGTGAGGTAAAATCTAAGTGAATATTGCGTTTGCGCCTTACTCATAAACAAACAGCGAATCTCTAGTAAATATTAACGGAGTTACGCGAGAAAACATGTTTAAAGGCCTTGACCTTGCTATGACCTTGACCTTGGAAGCGTGACCTTGATCAATACAATACTTCTTGCCCAAATACGAATGTGATGTTTCACCAAAAGTGTCGTTATTCTGACTTGCTCCTTCATGGAGAAATTGAGGAGACAATTTTCCGCCAAAATGCTCCCGTAGGGTCCCATGTTAAACTTTTGGATTTTTTAATAGAAAAACTGTCCAAGCAATTTGCAAAATTTACAGACGTTCTACAAGGTCGAATCCGTGAATTAATTTCCAGGGCGATTAAGTGAAAACTGTGAACGTTATAAAAATTCCTGTGACCTTGACCTTTGATTTACAAAGCCCATCTACGAACTTACCCTGACGATGGCAATTTTGCATCTTTTTGTGAATTTGGAAGTCGATATCTTACGGCATTCGAAAGATGATGCGTTACGTGACAGACAGACAGACAGACAGACTAACCGAACACACCGACATAAGACGAAAAATTCAAAATGTCGTTATAATAAAGAAACAATGGTCAGTTTTAACCGAATCAGTAAGAAACAATGGTCAGTTTTAACCGAATCAGTAAGAAACAATGGTCAGTTTTAACCTAATCAGATTAAATGTTATATAGTTCCACATCTGAAACGGCAAAGCATAGCTTTTAGGCTTCGGAGATGAAAACTAGCCTAATGTATAAACCCTGAAATTAAAACGTGAAAGTGAAAAATAAAACAGATCACTTATGCTTAATCAAAAACAAGGCTTATACTTATATATATCTTACCAATCATAAACATGCATATGTGTAAGAATTTTAATTCAAAGTTGGCCTTGTACCTGATTCTAATAATGGCAGATGGAAAAGAAGAATATTGCAAAGTATCGCCAAAATGTAGAAACTGACTTAGACCCCACTTGAGTCAGTCTCTGCTGTAATACGTTTGTGTGTGGGTGAGATATACTTTACAGACACCACATCTATGAATAAATTAACTTTTCTCGGTGTCAAATACCATTTTTTCTGTGAACAAGCCTGTAATGGTTAATAGTTGTTAAAGCTTAGAGCTTATCAATTATATTACAGTTTAATCCACTCTTCAGAAAACTGAGGACAAATACAAATAGTTGTATTAAAGTGAATTTAATGATTGAATTGAAATTGAATTGGTTGCAATGGTTACAACTCCCTATATGCTAAGCTTATGTCAAACCCTGATGAAAAACATAGTTCAATAAATATGTGCTGGTGGTAATGTCTGTTAAGACATATACTCGTGGTAATGAATGTGTGACAGGAAATAATTTCCGCACAACGCTAATTATTCATGGTTACCTGACCTGACTTGACCCTGATTCAATCACACTGATTGGTTCTTTCTTGCTAGTTGCAATACACAACTCTCTAGTATAAATAGGCTTTGGCGCGAAACGCCGGCAGTTTGCATTGTATGTATCGACAGGGACAGACCGTCCACTGCTCTATTGTTAACATACTTTGACAATGCCATCTGTATTTACAGGAAATAAACCAGTCCAAACCACATGATACGAGTCGCTAAAACAATGGCGTCACCGATGGGACTTTAATTGGCTTTTGGTAATAATAGCGAGCGTAGTGAGCTCTTTAGATAACACACACGTAAAAAACTGACAAAATCTGTATCTCAATCCCATACTGTAAAGCGCGAAAAAAAATCAACCGGTAGTCGACCCCCAGTGGTGTGACATGCGCATGCGTTTAAATGCATTCCGGGAAAGTTCATGTTTATTTTTTTGTCAAAAACTTATATGCAGCCCAAACCCGCACATTCACTAAAGAATATACATAATTGGTAGATAATTCACATACAAAAACATAATTCCAACTGATGAAACGCTGATCATAGCGACAACATGCATGTGTCCTCCTCTCTCATGACAGAGGGCGCTCAACACGCGCGCGGGCTGCATTCGCTTGGTGGCAGCACAAGTCGAACGCGCAGACGACAGTTTCAGATTTGTCAGCAGTTTACCAGGCTTCGTTGATGTTACAACATTTTCACGTCTAGTCTAGCTTTTGTCAATTTATATCAAGGTTGGTGATACATTAAAGTGCTAAGGTAACTTATTTGTGTAATATTTAGATCTAGCCTAGGAGTTAGATCTATTTGACAGTTCATCAGGCGCCAGTGTAGGATCCATAGTCGGGCATAGAACAGTTTTGACCCTGACCAGGGGACCATTTGACTCTTTTAGCTAATGTTTACTGAGCCTTTCAGTAACATAGACTTCTAATTGACTAATATAGATCTAGCTGGAAGTTAAGTTAATGTAAGTTCCCTAGATCTAGTTTAAGTTGGATCTAAGCTTTAAACAATTTGAGGCAAAAATTGCTTCGTTAACGCATTACATGTTCTAGATCTAAGCTTAGGCCTAGATCCAGATCTAAATTTAGATCCGTTACTGGCGTTAGGCCTACAATCTAGTTCAGCTTTTGAAAATATAGATCAAGGTTGGTGATCCAAAAGGTGCTAGATCTAACGTCACATTTAGGCTGTAATCATATGACTTTCACCACTTATTTATTTACTTATTTGAACCATTTGATTGGGACAACCGTCTTTTAGCCTTTCATTAAAATAGACTTCTAATGCAGATCTAACTGGAAATTAATGTAAGACTTACTAAGCTTAAAGTTACACGTGGAGCTGGCCGTTGCAACGGCTGTACCAAAATAAACATAAACAGGAAATGTTACCTTTGACCACAAGCAGTGTCAACAGCCACCGCCAAAAAAAAAGTGGCGCTCCGGACGCTTCTATTGTCTCATATAATTTAGCGCTTGGGCCCCCTGTCGGTGGCACCGGTAAACGACTTGCTCACACACGTTTATGACGTTTCAAATCAGCACCAGTTTTCATTTTTGTGGCGGACAATTCATGAATTTGAAATGTTTTGCTCATTGCCATTGGCAGATAATTGGTGAGCGATATGGTAGGTGTTTATTGTCTGTTATGAACCTTAAGGCCTTAGGCTTGTGTTCTTATACGCAAATTTGGCATTCAAAAACAGCGAAAGAACTCCACATGCAACTTTAAGTTGGATCAAAGCTTGAAAAAAAATTGAGGCAAAAATTGCTGTTGTTTGGCAGATTTTTAACAAAAAATGTAATTAAGCTTAGTCTACATCTAGAGATAAGTTAGATCTATTAAGATCTTCGAACATCTATCCATTGGCATTCTTTAATATAAGCTTACTTTAAAAAGTAACCTTACTCTAATTATCGAATCAAAGCAACATCTGTGTTCATTCAAACGGGTTGTTTGAAAGTTCATTAGGCGTCCGTGTAGGATCCGTCAAATAACTAATTTCTAATATAGATTAGCTAGAAGGTAATATACAAAGCTAGATCCCAGCTTTTTTTTTGGTTTATAACAAACCCTTCAGTTAAGATTAGCCTACATCTAGAGATAATTAAGTTATCAAGATCTTCGAACATCTATCCATTAGCATTCTTCATTATATTTAAAAAGTAGTAAGTTCTTGCAGTAGTCCAATTATCAAATCAAAACAAGTTGTGCTCCCCTTCTCTAGCACATCTACTTCAAAACTAAAAGCTTCTAGATCTATCACAGCTGCTTGTCATTTGGGATCTTGTAGACTATCGTAGTCGTAGTCTATCGTAGACTACTTCTTGCTGGGTTTGCTGCGTTGAATAATGGCGGACCACCCTTACATAAAAAAATATTCACAGTACTTTGCTTCACACTGGGTAACCGTAACACAATCCAGTCAACCAGTCGTCCAGTTTCAAATTCTAGAGATCTTGAGCATAATTTTTACTCAAGCTCATTACATGAGCTGAGTCGTGAAGTTACAAATCCAAATCAGGGAGCAGGAAGGCAGGAACATAACTATTGCCGGCCACATCTATCTGACCATGGCACTCCACCTACACCATGCAATGATCCCTCCCCACAAAATACGGCACTTTTAAACTTTGAGAACAAACATTTTCGGTCAGTCAATGTACCAGGGGATGGAAATTGATTTTTTCATTGCCTTAGCCTATTTTTAGATGGCAATTTCTCTCGAACGAAACTTTACAGATCACAAATAAAGCAACCTAGGGTAATAGGAACCTAAATCATGACAGATTCGGTCAGGGGCAGGTCACTTGACTACAAATCAAATGTACTACTAAACTACTAGATTTACTTTTTCAGTACCAAAACTTTGATATTAAATATACAAAATAGCATAATATGTAAAACTTCACCTTTAAAAAGAACAAGTCATAACTAAGGTTATGAGAAACAGTTTAGCCCAGTTATCATCAGTGGGGGTCCAAAAAATTGCTTCACAACAAAGTCAAAGTCTACGCTCGCCTTCTAGGTTTTACCTACAACATATTAGTTTATGCGAAGCTGTGCCGGCCAGCTCCAAGGCAATACGGTTCCGGGTTTATGAAGTATATTGAAATCACTTTGTTTACCCTTGGATACCTAAATGTAAGACCTTTAATTGTTCCGCATAACTACGTCTCAGCTCACAGCTGACCCTTTACCATGCCAAAATCAACGGCGACCTCGTATTTGTGACGTAATTGCTCAACTCCGTGTACCGAAGCTGTCATGAGGAACCAGGCCGCCCGATGAGCAGCACTGTGGTGGCAGCGACCGTGTGACGACGGAGTGCATCGTGTCCGGGACAAGCAGACCGCTGACCCTGGACCCCGCTGAGCAGTACCTGTGTTCAGTAAACCGCGCGAACTACCGCCCCCGCAGATCAGACCCGATTGCGGTCACTGGGTGAAACTCAGTGCATTTCTTCAACAGCTGATACATCACAAAGGCTCTCAGCTCTTCACAACACGGCGAACCTGGACAACGGGATCCACTACTGATTAAGAAGCATCCCTAACCGCCATGAGTGAGTGCATATTTTAAACCTGTTATCTTGATTGACAATTTGTGAACGTCCTTTCTGGTGACTAGGTGACCAGGTGACCAAGTACCGTTTTCTGAAATTGCGGTCATTTTATGTTATCATCAGTAATGAACATTACTTATTGGACTTTTCTATCTCATTAAACGAGAGTCCCGATGTTCCTTCTCGTATGTTTAGTGAAAGGCGGCAATTCACGGTATGACATGAAGTGAAATGAGTGACTGTGCTATGAATGTGACATTATTTGTTTTATGAGTGTAAATTCTGGTGTTAAATAATATTACAAAGTATATAGAGGCATGAAACTTGCACTTGTAGGTAATTAAGGTGTCAGTGTAAAAACTCGTGTAGCGTTGTCATTAGTTTAAAGTTACCATCCATACACCTTGTTCATATTCCATTGATCAACAAGGATAACCCTTTACACCAACTTTACTCATTCCATTGCTTACCCCTTTTTCTGATCAGTCACTTTAGTAGTTTTATGACCTAATATAGACCAGCTTGACCTGTCCTTATCTAATGATTGTTGGACAGTTAGTATTTCATTTCCGACTGACTATATTTGATATTGATATTTGGCAGTTGGATACCCAATCGGGGCCATTTTGGGCAAAATGACTTCGCACGAACGTGCACTTTATATTTCTGGTTTGTCTTCTGACACCTCTGCAAGTGACCTTGAAACCGCTTATGGCGATGTGGGTGATGTAGAGGACATACTTCTTGTTTATGATAGGGAATCTCGCGCCTTTAAAGGCACAGCATACATTTTATTTTAAAATGCTGAATGTGTACCTAAAGCGGTGTGGGAAGCATCTGGCCGCTCGGTATGTGGTCAAACTCCTATGCTGAGAATCGCGGGAGCTCAACACGAGCTGCAGATAACTAGATTGCAGGACACCCGCCATGCACAATCCCAATCCCCTGACATTTCATCCAGTGAGTCCACCCATCCAGTAAACCCCCCTCATGAACACTTTGTTAAAATCCCGAATTTCTCAGGAGATGCTGGGAAAGGCGAACTAACATATGAACAGTGGAAATATGAAGTTCGATGTTTGATAACAGAGGGTTATTCAACAGGCTCAATTCGTCAAGCCGTACGGCGCTCGTTGAGAGGTACCGCTGCCCAAGTCATGAGATACCAGGGTGAGCGGGTAACTGTAGTTGACCTTTTAACAAAGTTTGATGTTATCTTTGGAAACATCCTGTCTCTGGAACAATTGTATCAGGAATTTTATAGTGCCAAAAAAAAATCTAGCGAATTACCAACAATCTGGGGTTGTAGGCTGGAAGAATTACTGTCACAAATAAAAGACAAGGTCGGAGTTAGCGAGCCACTTGCCAAAAGCATGCTACGTACCCAGTTTTGGCTGGGACTTGTCAATGAAAAACTCAAAAATGCCACTAGGCATAAATGTGAGGCTGGCTTGTCGTACGAAGACTTGGTGAAAGCCATAAGGACAGCCAATACATAACTTGACTAACAAAGTAATAACCATCCCAGCTAAAACAACTGTAGCCGAATTGAGGCAAGTTACTATGGTGCCTACTGTTCCCCAAGTAAAGGCATTTTGCCAAAACAATACTGACGCAATCAAGGAGGTAAACTCAAATGCTGTTGTTGATCATTTTGACCTTCAGCATCTCCAAGCCGATGAAAATGGCACACAACTAGTGCGGGGAATGTTGGAAAAGTGGCAGGATATATTTGCTCTATCCGACAATGAGCTTGGCCATACCGATCGTATGCAATATCCTATAAATCTTAACGATGACACTCCCTTCAAAGAGCGCTATCGGCCTATCCCTCCTAACATGATACAGGAGGTTCGTGAGCATGTGCAAGAGATGCTGAGCTCAGGGGTGATAAGACCCAGTTCCAGTCCCTTTGCCTCTCCAGTCGTGCTGGTTAGAAAGAAAGATGGCTCGTTGCGCTTTTGCATAGATTACAGAAAGCTAAATGCAAAGACCATCAAAGATGCGCATCCTTTGCCCCGTATTGAAGAAACAGTACAAACACTGGCTGGAGCACGCTGGTTCTCAACCTTAGATTTAAAAGCCGGGTACTGGCAAATGGAACTATGCGAGAAAGACAAACATAAAACTGCATTCACAGCGGGCCCCCTGGGATTCTATGTATTTAACCGGTTGCCCTATGGAATGGTAAACGCGCCCGCAAAATTCCAGCGATTAATGGAAGCTTGTATGGGTGATTTACATCTAACCCAATGCCTATTATATCTTGACGACATCATCGTGTTCTCAAATACGTTTGAAGAGCATGTCATCCATCTAGAAAACATTTTTCGGAGACTGCGGCAACATGGCCTGAAACTGAAACCCTCTAAATGCTCTCTGTTTAAGAAAGAGGTAAAATACCTTGGACACATTATCTCAGCAGAAGGCATCAGCACTGATGAAGAGAAAATCTCTGCCGTCAGACGCTGGCCTACTCCCCAAAATGTGAAAGAGCTTCGTAGCTTTTTAGGCTTTACCGGCTACTACAGACGTTTCGTAAAGGACTACGCCAAACTTGCACGACCACTCTATGATTTACTCAAATGTGACACTGGTCATACATCGACACAGAGATCAGTTGGCAGACGACAGGGCTTTTACTGGACTGAAGTTCAACAGTCTGCTTTTCACGCTCTGATTGAATCCATGACTTCTGCTCCTATTCTTGGCTATGCGGATTTTACGTTGCCATTCCGGTTACATGTCTATTGTATCAAGAGCAGAGAAATGGCTCAAGGGTTATTGCGTACGCCAGTCTCGGATTATCTGCATCCGAACGCAACTATCCGGCCCATAAGCTAGAATTTTTGGCGTTAAAATGGGCTGTAACAGTTCAAAGATTATTTGTATGGGAGTCGATTCACGGTTTTAATAGACAACAATCCTCTCACATATGTTATGACTACCGCTAAGTTGGACGCCACTGGACCAAGTTTCAACTTTGACATCAAATACCGAAGTGGAAAACTGAATGTGGACGCAGACGCTTTATCGCGCCTTCCAGGTATCACAAAGGGCGAACTGACCAATGATGTAGTAACGGCAGCATGTCAGTTGAGTGCTTCAGTACCTCTTGTGGAATCCCTGACGATCGACGGACATTTACTTGAAAACATACCTGACACTGCATTGACAATGATGACGGTAAATGACTGGATAGCGAAACAAAACGCAGACCCATTATTGGCTGACGTTATTTCGCAAATCACAAATCAATCTGGCCACAAAATGAAAGACTATCGTTCCCTCTCATCACGGGAAAAGATTTTACAACGTCAGTTGACCAAACTTACCATGAAAAATGGCATCTTGTACCGCAAATGCTGTCTGCAAGATAATGAAATTTTCCAGTTAGTTATTCCTCGATCGCTTCACGAAGTGGCGCTACGAGGAGTGCATGATGACCTTGGCCACTTACGCCGTGACAAAGTTAATAAACTACTCCAACAACGCTTTTATTGGCCGGGAATGTACGCCGACGCCAATGACTGGCTCAGGAAGTGCATGACTTGCATTCGGCGTTAAGGGGCTCCACCGATCGCTCTTTTGGTATCCGTTAATACCACACAGCCGCTGGAATTGGTATGCATGGACTTCCTAAGTCTCGAAGAATCCAAAGGCAGCATACATACGTAACCTACATAAAGACATACTAGTCGTCACTGGCCACTTCACACGATATGCTTTGGCCGTACCCACCCGAAATCAAACAGCAAAGAACACTGCTGAAGTACTATTCAACCATTTTACCAATCACTATGGTTTTCCAAGACGACTACATAGCGACCAAGGTCGAAATTTTGAGTCAAAAGTTATAAGTGAATTGTGCAAATTGGCTGGCATTGAAAAGTCGCATACAACACCCTATCACGCTATGGATAACGGACAATGCGAGAGGTATAATCGAACCCTCTTGGGCATGCTGGGAACTTTGGCAGACAGCCAGAAGTCAAACTGGAGAGCCCATGTCGGACCAATTACACACGCTTACAATTGTACGGAAAATAGCTCCACCGGGTTCTCACCTTTCTTTCTAATGTACGGCAGACAACCGAGGTTGCCTGTAGATATCGTACTGGGGGTAAGGGGGGAGGCCCAAACAGTTGAAACAGAATATGGAAACTATGTGGAGAAACTAAAGCAAAGATTAACAACCGCTTATGACGTTGCTGTATCCAATGCGAAAGTTAGTCAGGAGAGACAAAAACAATGCTATGACAAACGTGTCCATGGTGCTACACTGAGTGTCGGCGACAGGGTCTTAATCAGACAAGTCGCATTCACAAGGCCGCACAAACTGGCGGACAAGTGGCATAGGGAGGTTTACCTTGTTGACTCGAAGCCTGACCCAGAGATACCTGTATTTTGTGTCAAACATGAGTCCTCATGCAAACAGCGGGTCCTCCATAGAAACATGCTACTGCCAGTGGGATCATTGATTGACAATCGTGGTCCCCAGCTTGATCCCCAGGCTAAGGTATCTTCTAATACTGCAATTCCGCGCAAGAAGGTAACCTTAGAAAGCGAGACAGAGTCATCAGACTCTGACAGTGAACGCCCACGTTATGACACGCGCAGTTTAGCATTACCCAGACAGGAGAGACATGCTTCATCCCAGTGCTTCATCCCCTGGTCCCACACGTGTCTCAGAGACAACTAATCAAGAAACGGTCTCCCCAACTGAGTTGAATTCGAATGTTCGTTGATAGATCAAACCGCGAAAGAAAAGCTCCATCGCGCTTTGGTGACTATCAACTATATCAACAGGTTTATTATGTGTAAATATAATGCGGTGTAACACTATTAAGATTTGTTCACAAGTATTGTGTAAATTTGAAATGTTCATTGTCAATTAGCATATAAAGAATGCCTTGCATGACAATCAACTTGTAAATACGTTTTGGGTGAAATGAGTATTGTAATTCTTGATTTAATCTGTCAAGAATTATTCGTGAGATGAGACTCGGTGTTATGTATCGAATATATAACTTTCATAGATGTTGATGGAATGTTAATGCTTTGTAAAATGTAAAAAGCGTAATGATGTGTTTAGATAACGACACTTTATATTAACGTTATCATTGTAGACCATGATAAAGGATTATTTATCATGGATCTGTAGTATTGATGTACTGGTGTTGCGCGATGACCTCAAAAATGTTGGGGTTAATATTTTTAAATTGTAGTCTGTGTGAATGTAAGGCGTGCTTGATTCTGATTAGTTATTAAGAGTGACCTCAACATAATAGTGAGATAACTGTTTGCTGCGTTTTTTTAAACTTATATGAAATGTCAAGGGACGACATTTATAAACAGATGGGTATATGTAACAGGAAATGTCACACACAGTCAGATAGTCTGTCAGTAGCAGACAGTGGAGATATTGGAGTGATGGTAGAGGCGACACTTCCCTTACAAAACTGCAAAGTTAGGCAAGTTGGGCAATTATCCTTGTTGGTTTTTCATTTTTTTTGATGAATTGTGTCAGCAGATGATAATTTGATGACCAACACACTTGGCTTATGAATTTAATTATCTTAAAAGATATATCCTAGCTACCTGGTACTGTAAACTACAATCTAGTATAGGCTAGGGTAAATGATAAGCTATATGTGATCAGTGACAAAGTCCTACTTGATTACCTGGTAAACCGTGATAATAATTAGACCACAAGATCCATAAATTACTAAGGTGGATGTGACAAACAATCACACTAAAAAGGCTAAACAAGCACTTATGTGTAACTAAATCTACAGATATTTCCATCGAGGTATTCCCAAATGGTTAACCCAAATCACTTATATATACTATTCAAGCTTAAAGGGAAATGCCGGGCCCATATCATTGACATTTTCTAGTTAAACTATAATGAATTAACTAAACATGACACAAAATGAAAACAATTTTGTTATCATACATTAGTAACGTTCCAAGCCGTAAGGGATGACGATTTATACAGGTCGTTGACCCTTCGCGTTTTCTGTGAAGTTGTGTTGCATTAGAAGGGCGGGGGGGGGGCGAGGGGAGGGGGAGTGCAGTCAAGAGCCCATCGTCATCGTTGGTAGGGTGCCCAATTTTGATTTGACTCGTAGAGTGGCGGGCCATGGTTCGGGAAGCGGCAGTCGATGGTGTAACTTCATACAGCTACTGTCTTAGACATTTGCTGTCAATGAAGGGTGTATGGACAGGGCGGCTGTACTACCAGAACGGTCGTATGGGTTACGATGGGTTAGGTGGCGGTCTATATGGGTGGTGGGGAGGGGTCGATAGAGGAGAGGTGCGTGAAGGTAGCAGTCGGGTCGATTGGCGGGCCATGTGCACACTGTGCAGCAGGGGGTGGAGGCAGGGGATGGCGATGGTTGGAACAGCTTCCGTCTTCAAACTCAGCTTGATAGGTTCGTTTGATCCTATTCGTAATTAGCATACAGATCATCTTCAAGAAAAAAACTTCTTAAAGTGGTCGGAACATACTCTTGAATGTTTGGTGGGTTTAAAACTCTCTGGTGCAGCCATTGCCGCAAAAGCTACTGGTCGCCTAGTGGATAGCGGTAGAAATTTATCCTGTTTGCTGTCCAGTTTTTGCACTTGAATTTCTACAGCCAACAGCTGAACAGTTCACCATTTTGTTCTAAATACATCGATCGGTTCAAATTTATAAGTCAAATTCGCTTGTCATTTTTCATGCGAGGTGTTAAGCTGACAGCTTGTTCCAAAGACGCACCGCTTCTCGCTCGTAAACACATTTGGGGGTATACTGTTGATGTGCAGCCGCCCTGTATTTTCTTTTTAGCCTATGAAGTATAGTTGCGCAATTCTTTGGCAACAACAAAGTCTTAGTCTAAGATTAGATCAGGGTGTCATTTCATTAAGATCTCGTAACTTCTGCTCGTAAAATTTAAAAATTGAACAGCCGGCTCGAAGAGAAATGGCGAATGTTAAACTTATCTTAAATATATGGCAAAGGTGTTCTTGAATAATATTGGTAGAAAATAAATTGTAGTAATCACCGGCAAATTATTTCCGTTGCTCGTAAGCGTATGATCTGTCTCTTAGTGACGCGATCCCCTGGTTTGTTGTTTTTTCGGATAAAACAATGTTTTTCAATTAAAACAATTATTTATTTTTCCACTGAGCACTAAAATTACTTACCAGACAACAACTTTTTCCTTTTGCTGAACGTTAGACCTAACAGGTTTAGTGTAGAGCTGTAGGGAATTGAATATAGAGTCGAGCTTGCTAAAACTATGAATAGCCTAATATCCTGCATTACGAACAGCTGATGAATTCAATGAGGTTAAAACGTTCTGAATGAATGACAATTGAAACTGCATCTAAGCTTACTAGATTCTAGGCTAGGCCTATACTATCACTAAAAGTGAAATAAGACTGGCTCTGACTGTCCAGTCAGCTGATCAGCTGGCGACAGTATCACTGACACTGATATCAACGGCTATCAAAGACGGAAATTAATGAAAAACTAGTGTAAATTTGCAAATGTTTCCACATATATATAACAAATCAATTAAATACCACTTTTCGCACTGTTTGGAATTGTTCGGTGAAAAAGAAAGAAGTTGCGTTTCAAACGATGATATGAAGTCGGTGAGCTACATTGTAAGACGTATGACACATAATTCTAACATAATACTGAAGCGTCAAATTAACTGACTGGTGCACATCACGACACACAAACCTGGAGTATATTGCGTCTGCCGTCATTTACAGACTCATTAAGTGCAATCGATCTAACTCACACCATAATACATTGTGACAGCAGTATAATCAACATAACCCGCACCATAATACGATATGACAGCAGTGTAATCGGCATAACCCACACCGTAATACATTGTGATATCAGTGTAAACGACATAACCCACACCATAATACAATATGATAGCTGCCCCCGTACACGAGGACTCAAATGTCACGCAGACATGAACGAAAAGTACGCTCTGCATAGCCATCTCTGAACTTTCATGCTATCATAGCTACAACTCTAGAATGTCCTGCTATCATAACTACAACTCTCTGAATTCTCATGCTATCATAACTACAACTTTCTGGGCTGTCCTGCTATCATAACTACAACTCTCTGAATTGTCATGTTATCATAACTATAACTCTCCGAATTTTCATGCAATCATAGCTACAACTCTCTGGACTGTCCTGCTATAACTACAACTCTCCAAATTGTCATGCAATCATAGCTGCAACTCTCCGAACTAACATGTTATCATAGCTACAACTATCTGGACTGTCCTGCTATTATAACTACAACTCGCCGAATTGTCATGCAATCATAGCTACAACTCTCTGGACTGTCATGATATGATAACTACAACTCTCTGGACTGTCATGATATGATAACTACAACTCTCTGGACTGTCATGATACTATAACTACAACTCTCCATATTATCATTCTATGATAGCTACAACTCACCGAACTGTCATGCAATCATAGCTACAACTCTCTGGACTGTCATGATATGATAACTACAACTCTCCATATTATCATTCTATCATAGCTGCAACTCACCGAACTGTCATGCTATCATAACTACAACTCTCCATATCACATTCTATCATAGCTGCAACTCACCGAACTGTCATGCTATCATAACTACAACTCTCTGGACTGTCATGATACTATAACTACAACTCTCCATATTATCATTCTATCATAGCTGCAACTCACCGAACTGTCATGCTATCATAACTACAACTCTCCATATTATCATTCTATGAAAGCTACAACTCACCGAACTGTCACGCAATCATAGCTACAACTCTCTGGACTGTCATGATACTATAACTACAACTCTCCATATTATCATTCTATGATAGCTACAACTCACCGAACTGTCATGCAATCATAGCTACAACTCTCTGGACTGTCATTATATGATAACTACAACTCTCCATATTATCATTCTATGAAAGCTACAACTCACCGAACTGTCATGCAATCATAGCTACACATCTCTGGACTGTCATGATATCATAACTACAACTCTCCATATTATCATTCTATCATAGCTGCAACTCACCGAACTGTCATGCTATCATAACTGCAACTCTCCATATTATCATTCTATGATAGCTACAACTCACCGAACTGTCATGCAATCATAACTATAACTTTCTGGACTATAATGTTTACATAACCGCAACTTGGAACTGTCATGATATCATACCTATGACTCTCTGAATTGTCGGTATACCATGGTTACAACTCTCTGACCTGTTATGCTGTCATAGTTACAGCTCTCTGCCCTGTCATGCTCACATAGATAGAACTCACCCAACAGTTTTATTCACATACGACAAGTTCCTTACTTGCTATGCCCATACAGCTAAAACTATGCCCATACAGCTAAAACTATGCCCATACAGCTAAAACACCCATGCTTTCATAACTACAACTCTCTGGATGTAATGCTTACATAATTACATCTCTTTAGTGAAGACAGTCATGTACCCAATACAAGCAAATGCTGCCACATGCACAATGCAATGGAGAACTGTCTAGAACATAAAGCAAGCAAGAATGGCCGACAGCACAATGAAACTGTCACATGCACAATACAGGCGAAAATTGTCGCATGCACAGTACAAGCGAAAATTGTCGCATGCACAGTACAAGCAAAAACCGTCGCTTTTGCCAAGCAAGCAAAAACTGTCATTCGCAGAGAACAAGCAGAAACGGTCACGTACCACTTTCACGACTAGGGCGACTTACTGCGACAGTTAGCAGTACACAGTACCTGGGGGAGTCCATAGCTTGGCGTGGTGTCTGCACCTCCCCGACAATGATTGACAGCGGAATCGCATCCTTCAGTTGATAAGATCAAGAGATTAAATTCTCCTATTATCGCCACTGTTGATGACGTTGTATGATAAACGCCCGAACGCAGAATCGTACATGGCAACATAGCGACATATCTATATATATTGTAGCCTGAATGTTCAGACGTTACAGTCTTGACAGGCTATATATATTGATGTGGAGAACACACTTGCGAACAGCAATTGCCTCGCAGTCTCTCAAATAAAACTATATTTCGTCAGCAGAAAGACTTGCATATTATACAAAGAACGCTTCTACATTTCTGCGTTATTTGATTGCAGACATATAAATGTTCGACAGTCTGGAGTAGAGATGCCCGGTTGTAGAGGCATTTTGCTCTCAACAATCAGCGAGATCGTTGGGTGTGGACGCTTTGGTTAGTTTCTCCCAGAGACTCTCCCAGAGGTCGTAGGTAAGAACTTCCCCTTCCATTCATTATCTATTGTAAGTTAAGGTTGATCAATTAATCAATTTAAAAACAATTTTCGGAATAATATATTGAAGTTGATATACACGTAACTAAGCTGTTAATCTAAGGGAAATCTGGGCCTATTCTTATCGAATTATTCAAACTGAAAAATATGGCTGATGCATTGTTTCGGTTGTCGATGCGGGGTATGTTATCATTGGTCGGTGTAGCTTACGATCGACAATTCTTGGACACGGCTCAGTCAATAAACTACATAAACCTCGTTATTCATATAAACCGTAGAACACTTACCCTGGGATCATCGTTGGCATCCATCTCGCGGGACTTCAGGGAGACGTCAGACTGAGGTGGTCGCTCAAGGGAAGTTCAAGGTGGGTTCAATCAGCGTAAGGTCAAGGTAAGTTCAAGGTGAATTCGCAGCATGGGAAGTTTCGGTGGCTTGAGGGACACCTGCCAACAACAATCATCAAGGAACTATGGGTGCCGCGTAACTGTCGCTGGTAAATATATGTGTTGCAAGCATATAGATAACTGACATGCTACGGCGGTTGCTGATCACGTGACAGCTCCGTGGGTGTATTACCACGGCGGTGAGTATAACAAAAATTACTTACCATATATCAAATTTCCTTTCGCATTGTGCTAAAGCAACGTATAACCATCAATCCGCATGCTCTCCGCAGTCGATATTGTGCGGTGCATAAGCCACAATTAAGGTTGTGGCTTGCCAACTAAGCCAACAGTTGGCATAGTCGGAGACTGTGGCTCAAGTATGTTTTTACAGTTTGAGCCGCGCAGAAAGAGTTTTCAGCATTGTCGACTATGGTATCAATTGTGTGTACATATATCGGCATTATATGTGGTGTACTGACAGATTGGTGGTCTTGGCAGACGATGTGAATGTTTGGGTTGTCATTAGGCAGCTTGACATACCATGTGAATGTTTGGTTTGTCATGATTGGCATGACGGATTGACTGACAAAGTGAATGGTTGGCTTGCCATAACCGTTAGAGGGTTTGTCAGACGGTGTGACTGCTTGATTGGTACCGTCAAACTATCAAGGAAATATGCCAGATTGATCGTTTCATCAGCAAGCGAATGTTACAGTACTGTCAGATGTGAATGTTAATCTTACGTTTGGATATGCTATCCCGATTTTTTCGGAATTGCCTAAATAAGCCTAAATAAGAAACACCTCAAGAAACACAAATACTCCCTGGAGCTAATTTTGGGGAATTATTTCTACGGTAGGTCATCTTAGTAGGTATGACTTCGTTTCAAATGACAATAGTCGGGCATCGAGTCTGTTACAAAACGTACACAGTTATATCACTTGGCAGCCCCCCAGCCCCCCTCCCCCCTCTCCCTTGTTAGTATCCGAAACACTCTCACCGCGCCTCCTCCAACTCCCCCTGCCCTCCATCCTAACCGCCACCTTCCTCCTCTCCCTCCCTAACGTCCACCTCCCACCCCTCCCTCCCCTTCCCTCCCTCCCCTTTCCTCCATCCCCTTCCCTCCATCCTTACCGTCCACTTCACTCCCCTCCCTCCATCCTTACCGTCCACCTCCCTCCCTTGCCTCCATCCTTACCGTCCACCTTCCTCCCTTCCCTCCATCCTTACCGTCCACCTCCCTCCCTTCCCTCCATCCTTACCGTCCACCTTCCTCCCTTGCCTCCATCCTTACCGTCCACCTCCCTCCCCTCCTTTCATCCTTACCGTCCACCTCCCTCCCTTGCCTCCATCCTTACCGTCCACCTCCCTCCCTTCCCTCCATCCTTACCGTCCACCTCCCTCCCTTCCCTTCATCCTTACCGTCCACCTCCCTCCCCTCCTTTCATCCTTACCGTCCACCTCTCTTCCTTCCCTCCATCCTTACCGTCCACCTCCCTCCCCTCCCTCCATCCCTACCGTCCATCTCCCTCCCCTCCTTTCATCCTTACCGTCCACCTCCCTCCCTTGCCTTCATCATTACCGTCCATCTCCCTCCCCTCCCTCCATCCTTACCGTCCATCTCCCTCCCCTCCCTCCATCCTTACCGTCCACCTCCCTCCCCTCCCTCCATCCTTACCGTCCACCTCCCTCCCCTCCCTCCATCCTTACCGTCCACCTCCCTCCCCTCCCTCCATCCTTACCGTCCACCTCCCTCCCTTGCCTCCATCCTTACCGTCCATCTCCCTCCCCTTCCCTCCATCCTTACCGGCCACCTCCCTCCCTTCCCTCCATCCTTACCGTCCACCTCCCTCCCTTGCCTCCATCCTTACCGTCCACCTCCCTCCCCTCCTTTCATCCTTACCGTCCACCTCCCTCCCTTGCCTCCATCCTTACCGTCCACCTCCCTCCCTTCCCTCCATCCTTACAGTCCACCTCCCTCCCCTCCCTCCATCCCTACCGTCCATCTCCCTCCCCTCCTTTCATCCTTACCGTCCACCTCCCTCCCTTGCCTCCATCATTACCGTCCACCTCCCTCCCCTCCCTCCATCCTTACCGTCCATCTCCCTCCCCTCCCTCCATCCTTACCGTCCACCTCCCTCCCCTCCCTCCATCCTTACCGTCCACTTCCCTCCCCTCCCTCCATCCTTACCGTCCACCTCCCTCCCCTCCCTCCATCCTTACTGTCCACCTCCCTCCCTTGCATCCATCCTTACCGTCCACCTCCCTCCCTTCCCTCCATCCTTACCGTCCACCTCCCTCCCCTCCCTCCATCCCTACCGTCCATCTCCCTCCCCTCCTTTCATCCTTACCGTCCACCTCCCTCCCTTGCCTCCATCCTTACCGTCCACCACCCTCCCCTCCCTCCATCCTTACCGTCCATCTCCCTCCCCTCCCTCCATCCTTACCGTCCACCTCCCTCCCCTCCCTCCATCCTTACCGTCTACCTCCCTCCCTTGCCTCCATCCTTACCGTCCACCTCCCTCCCTTGCCTCCATCCTTACCGTCCACCTCCCTTCCCTCCCTCCATCCTTACCGTCCACCTTCCTCCCCTCCCTCAATCCTTACCGTCCACCTCGCTCCCTTGCCTAAATCCTTACCGTCCACCTCCCTCCCCTCCCTCCATCCTTACCGTCCACCTCCCTCCCCTCCCTTCATCCTTACCGTCCACCTCCCTCCCTTGCCTCCATCCTTACCGTCCACCTCCCTCCCCTCATTCCATCCTTACCGTCCACCTCCTTCCCTTCCCTCCATCCTTACCGTCCAGCTCCCTCCCTTGCCTCCATCCTTACCGTCCACCTCCCTCCCTTGCCTCCATCCTTACCGTCCATCTCCCTCCCCTTCCCTCCATCCTTACCGTCCACCTCCCTCCCCTCCCTCCATCCTTACCGTCCACCTCCCTCCCCTCCCGCCATCCTTACCGTCCACCTCCCTCCCTTGCCTCCATCCTTACCGTCCACCTCCCTCCCCTCCCTCCATCCTTACCGTCCACCTCCCTCCCTTGCCTCCATCCCTACCGTCCACCTCCCTCCCTTGCCTCCATCCTTACCGTCCACCTCCCTCCCCTCCCTCCATCCTTACCGTCCACCTCCCTCCCCTCCCTCCATCCTTACCGTCCACCTCCCTCCCTTCCCTCCATCCTTACCGTCCACCTCCCTCCCCTTCCTCCATCCTTACCGTCCACCTCCCTCCCTTCCCTCCATCCTTACTGTCCACCTCCCTCCCTTCCCTCAATCCTTACTGTCCACCTCCCTCCCTTCCCTCCATCCTTACCGTCCACCTCCCTCCCCTCCCTCCATCCTTACCGTCCACCTCCCTCCCTTGCCTCCATCCTTACCGTCCACCTCCCTCCCTTGCCTCCATCCTTACCGTCCACCTCCCTCCCCTCCCTTCATCCTTACCGTCCACCTCCCTCCCCTCCCTCCATCCTTACCGTCCACCTCCCTCCCTTCCCTCCATCCTTACCGTCCACCTCCCACCCCTCCCTCCATCTTTACCGTCCACCTCCCTCCCCTCCCTCCATCCTTACCGTCCACCTCCCTCCCTTGCCTCCATCCTTACCGTCCACCTCCCTCCCCTCCCTCCATCCTTACCGTCCACCTCCCTCCCCTCCCTCCATCCTTACCGTCCACCTCCCTCCCTTCCCTCCATCCTTACCGTCCACCTCCCTCCCCTCCCTCCATCCTTACCGTCCACCTCCCTCCCCTCCCTCCATCCTTACCGTCCACCTCCCTCCCCTCCCTCCATCATTACCGTCCACCTCCCTCCCCTCCCTCCATCCTTACCGTCCATCTCCCTCCCTTGCCTCCATCCTTACCGTCCACCTCCCTCCCCTCCCTCCATCCTTACCGTCCACCTCCCTCCCCTCCCTCCATCCTTACCGTCCACCTCCCTCCCCTCCCTCCATCCTTACCGTCCACCTCCCTCCCCTCCCTCCATCCTTACCGTCCACCTCCCTCCCTTGCCTCCATCCTTACCGTCCACCTCCCTCCCTTCCCTCCATCCTTACCGTCCACCTCCCTCCCCTCCCTCCATCCTTACCGTCCACCTCCCTCCCCTCCCTCCATCCTTACCGTCCACCTCCCTCCCCTCCCTCCATCCTTACCGTCCACCTCCCTCCCCTCCCTCCATCCGTACCGTCCACCTCCCTCCCCTCCTTCCATCCTTACCGTCCACCTCCCTCCCCTGCCTCCATCCTTACCGTCCACCTCCCTCCCCTCCCTCCATCCTTACCGTCCACCTCCCTCCCCTCCCTCCATCCATACCGTCCACCTCCCTCCCCTCCCTCCATCCTTACCGTCCACCTCCCTCCCCTCCCTCCATCCTTACCGTCCACCCCCCTCCCTTGCCTCCATCCTTACCGTCCACCTCTCTCCCCTCCCTCCATCCTTACCGTCCACCTCCCTCCCCTCCCTCCATCCTTACCGTCCATCTCCTTCCCTCCCCTCCATCCTTACTGTCCACCTCCCTCCCCTCCCTCCATCCTTACCGTCCATCTCCCTCCCTTCCCTCCATCCTTACCGTCCACCTCCTTCCCCTCCCTCCATCCTTACCGTCCACCTCCCTCCCTTGCCTCCATCCTTACCGTCCACCTCCCTCCCCTCCCTCCATCCTTACCGTCCACCTCCCTCCCCTCCCTTCATCCTTACCGTCCACCTCCCTCCCCTCCCTCCATCCTTACCGTCCACCTCCCTCCCCTCCCTCCATCCTTACCGTCCACCTCCCTCCCTTGCCTCCATCCTTACCGTCCCCCTCCCTCCCCTCCCTCCATCCTTACTGTCCACCTCCCTCCCCTCCCTCCATCCTTACCGTCCACCTCCCTCCCTTGCCTCCATCCTTACCGTCCGCCTCCCTCCCCTCCCTCCATCCTTACTGTCCACCTCCCTCCCCTCCCTCCATCCTTACCGTCCACCTCCCTCCCTTGCCTCCATCCTTAGCGTCCACCTCCCTCCCCTCCCTCCATCCTTACCGTCCACCTCCCTCCCCTCCCTCCATCCTTACTGTCCACCTCCCTCCCCTCCCTCCAGCCTTACCGTCCACCTCCCTCCCCTCCCTCCATCCTTACCGTCCACCTCCCTCCCTTGCCTCCATCCTTACCGTCCACCTCCCTCCCCTCCCTCCATCCTTACCGTCCACCTCCTTCCCCTCCCTCCATCCTTACCGTCCACCTCCCTCCCTTGCCTCCATCCTTACCGTCCACCTCCTTCCCCTCCCTCCATCCTTACTGTCCACCTCCCTACCTGCCCTCCATCCTTACCGTCCACCTCCCTCCCCTCCCTCCATCCTTACCGTCCACCTCCCTCCCTTGCCTCCATCCTTACCGTCCACCTCCCTCCCCTCCCTCCATCCTTATCGTCCACCTCCCTCCCTTGCCTCCATCCTTACCGTCCACCTCCCTCCCCTCCCTCCATCCTTACCGTCCACCTCCCTCCCCTCCCTTCATCCCTACCGTCCACCTCCCTCCCTTGCCTCCATCCTTACCGTCCACCTCCCTCCCCTCCCTCCATTCTTACCGTCCACCTCCCTCCCTTCCCTCCATCCTTACCGTCCACCTCCCTCCCCTCCCTCCATCCTTACCGTCCACCTCCCTCCCCTCCCTCCATCCTTACCGTCCACCTCCCTCCCTTCCCTTCATCCTTACCGTCCACCTCCCTCCCCTCCCTTCATCCTTACCGTCCACCTCCCTCCCTTGCCTCCATCCTTACCGTCCACCTCCTTCCCCTCCCTCCATCCTTACTGTCCACCTCCCTCCCCTCCCTCCATCCTTACCGTCCACCTCCCTCCCCTCCCTCCATCCTTACCGTCCACCTCCCTCTCTTGCCTCCATCCTTACCGTCCACCTCCTTCCCCTCCCTCCATCCTTACTGTCCACTTCCCTCCCCTCCCTCCATCCTTACCGTCCACTTCCCTCCCCTCCCTCCATCCTTACCGTCCACCTCCCTCCCCTCCCTCCATCCTTCCCGTCCACCTCCCTCCCCTCCCTCCATCCTTACCGTCCACCTCCCTCCCTTCCCTCCATCCTTACCGTCCACCTCCCTCCCCTCCCTCCATCCTTACCGTCCACCTCCCTCCCTTCCCTCCATCCTTACCGTCCACCTCCCTCCCCTCCCTTCATCCTTACCGTCCACCTCCCTCCCTTGCCTCCATCCTTACCGTCCACCTCCTTCCCCTCCCTCCATCCTTACTGTCCACCTCCCTCCCCTCCCTCCATCCCTAACGTCCATCTCCCTCCCTTCCCTCCATCCTTACCGTCCACCTCCCTCCCTTCCCTCCATCCTTACCGTCCACCTCCCTCCCTTCCCTCCATCCTTACCGTCCACCGCCCTCCCCTCCCTCCATTCTTACCGTCCATCTCCCTCCATTCCCTCCATCCTTACCGTCCACCTCCCTCCCCTCCCTCCATCCTGACCGTCCACCTCCCTCCCTTGCCTCCATCCTTACCGTCCACCTCCTTCCCCTCCCTCCATCCTTACTGTCCACCTCCCTCCCCTCCCTCCATCATTACCGTCCACCTCCCTCCCCTCCCTCCATCCTTACCGTCCACCTCCCTCCCCTCCCTCCATCCTTACCGTCCACCTCCCTCCCCTCCCTCCATCCTTACCGTCCACCTCCCTCCCTTCCCTCCATCCTTACCGTCCACCTCCCTCCCTTCCCTCCATCCTTACCGTCCACCTCCCTCCCTTCCCTCCATCCTTACCGTCCACCTCCCTCCCCTCCCTTCATCCTTACCGTCCACCTCCCTCCCTTGCCTCCGTCCTTACCGTCCACCTCCTTCCCCTCCCTCCATCCTTACTGTCCACCTCCCTCCCCTCCCTCCATCCTTACCGTCCATCTCCCTCCCTTCCCTCCATCCTTACCGTCCACCTCCCTCCCTTGCCTCCATCCTTACCGTCCACCTCCCTCCCTTCCCTCCATCCTTACCGTCCACCTCCCTCCCCTCCCTCCATCCTTACCGTCCATCTCCCTCCCTTCCCTCCATCCTTACCGTCCACCTCCCTCCCCTCCCTCCATCCTTATCGTCCATCTCCCTCCCTTGCCTCCATCCTTACTGTCCACCTCCCTCCCCTCCCTCCATCCTTACTGTCCATCTCCCTCCCTTCCCTCCATCCTTACCGTCCATCTCCCTCCCTTGCCTCCATCCTTACTGTCCACCTCCCTCCCCTCCCTCCATCCTTACCGTCCACCTCCCTCCCTTCCCTCCATCCTTACCGTCCACCTCCCTCCCTTGCCTCCATCCTTACCGTCCACCTCCCTCCCCTCCCTCCATCCTTACCGTCCACCTCCTTCCCTTGCCTCCATCCTTACCGTCCACCTCCCTCCCCTCCCTCCATCCTTACCGTCCACCTCCCTCCCTTGCCTCCATCATTACCGTCCACCTCCCTCCCCTCCCTCCATCCTTACCGTCCACCTCCCTCCCCTCCCTCCATCCTTACCGTCCACCTCCCTCCCTTGCCTCCATCCTTACTGTCCACCTCCCTCCCCTCCCTCCATCCTTACCGTCTACCTCCCTCCCTTGCCTCCATCCTTACCGTCCACCTCCCTCCCCTCCCTCCATCCTTACCGTCCACCTCCCTCCCCTCCCTCCATCCTTACCGTCCACCTCCCTCCCTTGGCTCCATCCTTACTGTCCACCTCCCTCCCCTCCCTCCATCCTTACCGTCAACCTCCTTCCCTTGCCTCCATCCTTACCGTCCACCTCCCTCCCCTCCCTCCATCCTTACCGTCCACCTCCCTCCCCTCCCTCCATCCTTACCGTCCACCTCCCTCCCTTGCCTCCATCCTTACCGTCCACCTCCCTCCCCTCCCTCCATCCTTACCGTCCACCTCCCTCCCCTCCCTCCATCCTTACCGTCCACCTCCCTCCCTTGCCTCCATCCTTACTGTCCACCTCCCTCCCCTCCCTCCATCCTTACCGTCTACCTCCCTCCCTTGCCTCCATCCTTACCGTCCACCTCCCTCCCCTCCCTCCATCCTTACCGTCCACCTCCCTCCCCTCCCTCCATCCTTACCGTCCACCTCCCTCCCTTGCCTCCATCCTTACTGTCCACCTCCCTCCCCTCCCTCCATCCTTACCGTCTACCTCCCTCCCATGCCTCCATCCTTACCGTCCACCACCCTCCCCTCCCTCCATCCTTACCGTCCACCTCCCTCCCCTCCCTGCATCCTTACCGTCCACCTCCCTCCCTTCCCTCCATCCTTACCGTCCACCTCCCTCCCCTCCCTCCATCCTTACCGTCCACCTCCTTCCCTTGCCTCCATCCTTACCGTCCACCTCCTTCCCTTCCCTCCATCCTTACCGTCCACCTCCCTCCCTTGCCTCCATCCTTACCGTCCACCTCCCTCCCCTCCCTCCATCCTCACCGTCCACCTCCCTCCCTTGCCTCCATCCTTACCGTCCACCTCCCTCCCCTCCCTCCATCCTTACCGTCCACCTCCCTCCCTTGCCTCCATCCTAACCGTCCACCTCCCTCCCCTCCCTCCATCCTTACCGTCCACCTCCCTCCCCTCCCTCCATCCTTACCGTCCACCTCCTTCCCCTCCCTCCATCCTTACCGTCCACCTCCCTCCCTTGCCTCCATCCTTACCGTCCACCTCCCTCCCCTCCCTCCATCCTTACCGTCCACCTCCCTCCCTTGCCTCCATCCTTACCGTCCACCTCCCTCCCCTCCCTCCATCCTTACCGTCCACCTCCCTCCCCTCCCTTCATCCTGACCGTCCACCTCCCTCCCTTCCCACCATCCTTACCGTCCACCTCCCTCCCTTCCCTCCATCCTTACCGTCCACCTCCCTCCCTTCCTTCCATCCTTACCGTCCCCCCCCCTCCCCTCCCTTCATCCTTACCGTCCACATCCCTCCCCTCCCTCCATCCTTACCGTCCACCTCCCTCCCCTCCCTCCATCCTTACCGTCCACCTCCCTCCCTTGCCTCCATCCTTACCGTCCACCTCCCTCCCCTCCCTCTATCCTTACCGTCCACCTCCCTCCCCTCCCTCCATCCTTACCGTCCACCTCCCTCCCCTCCCTCTATCCTTACCGTCCACCTCCCTCCCCTCCCTCCATCCTTACCGTCCACCTCAGTCCCCTCCCTCCATCCTGACCGTCCACCTCCCTCCCCTCCCTCCATCCTTACCGTCCACCTCCCTCCCCTCCCTCCATCCTTACCGTCCACCTCCCTCCCCTCCCTTCATCCTTACCGTCCACCTCCCTCCCCTCCCTCCATCCTTACCGTCCACCTCCCTCCCCTCCCTCCATCCTTACCGTCCACCTCCCTCCCCTCCCTCCATCCTTACCGTCCACCTCCCTCCCCTCCCTCCATCCTTACCGTCCACCTCCCTCCCTTGCCTCCATCCTTACCGTCCACCTCCCTCCCCTCCCTCCATCCTTACCGTCCACCTCCCTCCCCTCCCTCCATCCTTACCGTCCACCTCCCTCCCTTCCCTCCATCTTTACCGTCCACCTCCCTCCCCTCCCTCCATCCTTACCGTCCACCTCCCTCCCCTCCCTCCATCCTTACCGTCCACCTCCCTCCCCTCCCTCCATCCTTACCGTCCACCTCCCTCCCCTCCCTCCATCCTTACCGTCCACCTCCCTCCCCTCCCTTCATCCTTACCGTCCACCTCCCTCCCCTCCTTCCATCCTTACCGTCCACCTCCCTCCCCTCCCTCCATCCTTATCGTCCACCTCCCTCCCCTCCCTCCATCCTTACCGTCCACCTCCCTCCCCTCCCTCCATCCTTACCGTCCACCTCCCTCCCTTGCCTCCATCCTTACCGTCCACCTCCCTCCCCTCCCTCCATCCTTACCGTCCACCTCCCTCCCCTCCCTCCATCCTTACCGTCCACCTCCCTCCCTTCCCTCCATCCTTACCGTCCACCTCCCTCCCCTCCCTCCATCCTTACCGTCCACCTCCCTCCCTTGCCTCCATCCTTACCGTCCACCTCCCTCCCCTCCCTCCATCCTTACCGTCCACCTCCCTCCCTTGCCTCCATCCTTACCGTCCACCTCCCTCCCCTCCCTCCATCCTTACCGTCCACCTCCCTCCCCTCCCTCCATCCTTACCGTCCACCTCCCTCCCCTCCCTTCATCCTTACCGTCCACCTCCCTCCCTTCCCTCCATCCTTACCGTCCACCTCCCTCCCTTCCCTCCATCCTTACCGTCCTCCTCCCTCGCTTCCATCCATCCTTACCGTCCACCTCCCTCCCTTCCCTCCATCCTTACCGTCCACCTCCCTCCCTTCCCTCCAACCTTACCGTCCACCTCCCTCCCCTCCCTTCATCCTTACCGTCCACCTCCCTCCCCTCCCTCCATCCTTACCGTCCACCTCCCTCCCCTCCCTCCATCCTTACCGTCCACCTCCCTCCCCTCCCTCCATCCTTACCGTCCACCTCCCTCCCCTCCCTCCATCCTTACCGTCCACATCCCTCCCCTCCCTCCATCCTTACCGTCCACCTCCCTCCCCTCCCTTCATCCTTACCGTCCACCTCCTTCCCCTCCCTCCATCCTTACCGTCCACCTCCCTCCCCTCCTTTCATCCTTACCGTCCACCTCCTTCCCCTTCCTCCATCCTTACCGTCCACCTCCCTCCCCTCCCTCCATCCCTACTGTCCACCTCCCTCCCTTGCCTCCATCCTTACCGTCCACCTCCCTCCCCTCCCTTCATCCTTACCGTCCACCTCCCTCCCCTCCCTCCATCCTTACCGTCCACCTCCCTCCCCTCCCTCCATCTTTACCGTCCACCTACCTCCCTTGCCTCCATCCTTACCGTCCAACTCCCTCCCCTCCCTTCACCCTAACCGTCCACCTCCCTCCCTTGCCTCCATCCTTACCGTCCACCTCCCTCCCTTCCCTCCATCCTTACCGTCCACCTCCCTCCCCTCCCTTCATCCTTACCGTCCACCTCCCTCCCTTGCCTCCATCCTTACCGTCCACCTCCCTCCCCTCCCTCCATCCTTACCGTCCACCTCCCTCCCCTCCCTCCATCCTTACCGTCCACCTCCCTCCCCTCCCTCCATCCTTACTGTCCACCTCCCTCCCTTGCCTCCATCCTTACCGTACACCTCCCTCCCCTCCCTCCATCCTTACCGTCCACCTCCCTCCCTTCCCTCCATCCTTACCGTATACCTCCCCCCCTTGCCTCCATCCTTACCGTCCACCTCCCTCCCCTCCCTTCATCCTTACCGTCCACCTCCCTCCCTTCCCTCCATCCTTACCGTCCACCTCCCTCCCTTCCCTCCATCCTTACCGTCCACCTCCCTCCCTTCCCTCTATCCTTACCGTCCACCTCCCTCCCCTCCCTTCATCCTTACCGTCCACCTCCCTCCCCTCCCTCCATCCTTACCGTCCACCTCCCTCCCCTCCCTCCATCCTTACCGTCCACCTCCCTCCCCTCCCTCCATCCTTACCGTCCACCTCCCTCCCTTCCCTCCATCCTTACCGTCCACCTCCCTCCCCTCCCTCCATCCTTACCGTCCACCTCCCTCCCCTCCCTCCATCCTTACCGTCCACCTCCCTCCCTTCCCTCCATCCTTACCGTCCACCTCCCTCCCTTCCCTCCATCCTTACCGTCCACCTCCCTCTCCTCCCTTCATCCTTACTGTCCACCTCCCTCCCTTGCCTCCATCCTTACCGTCCACCTCCCTCCCCTCCCTCCATCCTTACCGTCCACCTCCCTCCCCTCCCTCCATCCTTACCGTCCACCTCCCTCCCTTCCCTCCATCCTTACCGTCCACCTCCCTCCCTTGCCTCCATCCTTACCGTCCACCTCCCTCCCTTGCCTCCATCCTTACCGTCCACCACCCTCCCCTCCCTCCATCCTTACCGTCCATCTCCCTCCCCTCCCTCCATCCTTACCGTCCACCTCCCTCCCCTCCCTTCATCCTTACCGTCCACCTCCCTCCCCTCCCTCCATCCTTACCGTCCACCTCCCTCCCTTGCCTCCGACCTTACCGTCCACCTCCCTCCCCTCCCTCCATCCTTACCGTCCACCTCCCTCCCTTCCCTTCATCCTTACCGTCCACCTCCCTCCCCTCCCTCCATCCTTACCGTCCACCTCCCTCCCCTCCCTCCATCCTTACTGTCCACCTCCCTCCCTTGCCTCCATCCTTACCGTCCACCTCCCTCCCTTGCCTCCATCCTTACCGTCCACCTCCCTCCCCTCCCTCCATCCTTACTGTCCACCTCCCTCCCCTCCCTCCATCCTTACCGTCCACCTCCCTCCCTTGCCTCCATCCTTACCGTCCACCTCCCTCCCCTCCCTCCATCCTTACCGTCCACCTCCCTCCCTTGCCTCCATCCTTACCGTCCACCTCCCCCCCCCCTCCCTCCATCCTTACTGTCCACCTCCCTCCCCTCCCTCCATCCTTACCGTCCACCTCCCTCCCTTGCCTCCATCCTTACCGTTCACATCCCTCCCTTGCCTCCATCCTTACCGTCTACCTCCCTCCCCTCCCTCCATCCTTACTGTCCACCTCCCTCCCTTCCCTCCATCCTTACCGTCCACCTCCCTCCCCTCCCTCAATCATCACCGTTCACCTCCCTCCCTTGCCTCCATCCTTACTGTCCACCTCCTTCCCCTCCCTCCATCCTTACCGTCCACCTCCCTCCCTTGCCTCCATCCTTACCGTCCACCTCCCTCCTCTCCCTCCATCCTTACCGTCCACCTCACTCCCTTGCCTCCATCTTTATCGTCCACCTCCCTCCCTTGCCTCCATCCTTACCGTCCACCTCCCTCCTCTCCCTCCATCCTTACCGTCCACCTCCCTCCCCTCCCTCCATCCTTACCGTCCACCTCCCTCCCTTCCCTCCATCCTTACCATCCATCTCCCTCCCTTCCCTCCATCCTTACCGTCCACCTCCCTCCCCTCCCTCCATCCTTACCGTCCACCTCCCTCCCCTCCCTCCATCCTTACTGTCCACCTCCCTCCCTTGCCTCCATCCTCACCGTCCACCTCCCTCACTTGCCTCCATCCTTACCGTCCACCTCCCTCCCCTCCCTCCATCCTTACTGTCCACCTCCCTCCCCTCCCTCCATCCTTACCGTCCACCTCCCTCCCTTGCCTCCATCCTTACCGTCCACCTCCCTCCCCTCCCTCCATCCTTACCGTCCATCTCCCTCCCTTGCCTCCATCCGTACCGTCCACCTCCCTCCCCTCCCTCCATCCTTACCGTCCACCTCCCACCCTTGCCTCCATCCTTACCGTCCACCTCCCTCCCTTGCCTCCATCCTTACCGTCCACCTCCCTCCCCTCCCTCCATCCTTACCGTCCACCTCCCTCCCCTCCCTCCATCCTTACCGTCCATCTCCCTCCCCTCCCTCCATCCTTACTGTCCACCTCCCTCCCCTCCCTCCATCCTTACCGTCCACCTCACTCCCTTGCCTCCATCCTTACCGTCCACCTCCCTCCCTTGCCTCCATCCTTACCGTCCACCTCCCTCCTCTCCCTCCATCCTTACCGTCCACCTCCCTCCCCTCCCTCCATCCTTACCGTCCACCTCCCTCCCTTCCCTCCATCCTTACCATCCATCTCCCTCCCTTCCCTCCATCCTTACCGTCCACCTCCCTCCCCTCCCTCCATCCTTACCGTCCACCTCCCTCCCCTCCCTCCATCCTTACTGTCCACCTCCCTCCCTTGCCTCCATCCTCACCGTCCACCTCCCTCTCTTGCCTCCATCCTTACCGTCCACCTCCCTCCCCTCCCTCCATCCTTACTGTCCACCTCCCTCCCCTCCCTCCATCCTTACCGTCCACCTCCCTCCCTTGCCTCCATCCTTACCGTCCACCTCCCTCCCCTCCCTCCATCCTTACCGTCCACCTCCCTCCCTTGCCTCCATCCTTACCGTCCACCTCCCTCCCCTCCCTCACTTTCCCCCTGTCCGCTGTATTCCGTCCTTGGCGTCCACCTAGCTCGCGTCCCTCCCATTTCCTCCCTCCCCTCCCCTTCCTTCGCTTTCCTCCCTTTGCTTTCTCCCCTTCCCTCCCTTCGCTTCCCTCCCTCCCCTTCTCACCCTCCCCTCCCCTCCCCCTCCTTACAGGTCTTGAACCTTAATATTAATTCCCGTTTCCATCATTTACTCCCCACCTGGCCTATTGCTTCTCCTTCATCAACATTGATCAATGACTCGGGGTTTTTTTTTGTGGCCTAGTAGGGAGCGGTTTAGCGAAGTGAAGCAGATTATGAAATCCTGCTACGTTAGGGTAAAGAACACGTCAGAACAATGTTGTTGTTATCACTGTACATCTACGATTGTATTACTAAGACCAACCAACCATGATCAAATTATTCCTTCTTCGTGTTCAATGTTAATATTGTTTCTGTTTTTCTAGACGTTGTTTACCTAATATGTAATCCAATTCTGTTTGTAAATTAACAAGCATAGAATCGATTTCAGTTGTGGTTTCTAATGCTTTCATCCTGTTTTTTCTTCTCGGGACTGCGACGTTGGAACGACCTATCATAAATGCAACCCCGACCACCCCCCCCCCCACCCCTCACACCCGATGTGTGGTGCCCGTACTGTCGCCATGGAGATACGACCCAATCCTCGCTGCGTTCTGTGCCCCAGCAGCTCATATCTCTCAGTCCACATGGTTCACCTCAAGCCATGTCTGAGAACCGCCACCCCCTTCACTCTATTTATCCCAATAGCCCTCCCCCCCCCCCTCCTTAAAGGCAATGACCCCCCTCCCATTCCTAGGTTCATCGACAGATTCATCTTAGACACCCCCACCTCCACTCCCACCCGACCCTCCCAGAGTGCAGACATCGCCCACCGGAGCAATGACCGAAAACGTATTTTGTTGACATTCTGTCAACGAAATACGTAGTAAGCCCGATCCTAACACCAAGCCTAATCCGTCTCCGTTATGAACCATGCCAGCATGTCCGGTCCTAATACTAATCCTAATGCTAATGCTAACTCACGCCAGCCATGTACAATGCCAATATACCCGATCCTAATGCTAATGCTAATCGAAGTCTGCCATGCACAATGCCGGTATATCCGATCCGTGTGATAATGCTAATGCTAATCCACGCCTCTCATGTACAATGCCAGTATATCCGGTCCTAATACTAATCATAATCCTAATCCCAATCCACGTCCGATCCTAATCCTAATGCTAATCCACCCCTGTCATGTACAATGCCAGTATGTCCGGTCCTAATACTAATCATAACCATAATGCTAATCCACGCCTGTCATGTACAATGCCAGTATATCCGGTCCTAATACTAATCATAATCCTAATCCCAATCCACGTCCGATCCTAATCCTAATGCTAATCCACCCCTGTCATGTACAATACCAGTATGTCCGGTCTTAATCCTCATCTATCCACTACGTATGGTTAATGTCAATATGATTAGCACTGCTCCTCAGTCTAATCCGTGCCTAAACACCTTCCTAATCCCACAATATCCGTCCCCCATCAATGTCCGTTCTGGCTTGTATTCACGGCTCACCTTCCGCCGAGACATCTTTTGGCAAGCATCCCTGTAAGTACTGAGTTCAATTTCTTCTCTGGGCCAACGTCATAGTGCCCTCTCATACCCCTTCCTTCTCTCCCACACCCCCACCCCCCACAGCGCACCCACCACCCTCTCTCTATTATTCCGGATGTCCTGTCTGAGGAGACGCCCGCTTCAAAGAGGTCTGTTTTTATGCTGTGTCAGAAAAATGTCGATCGAATGTCGACCCACGGATCAATAAGTTCAAATAAACGTCAGGATCAGCCTTCGTGCAGCTACCCTCTTTCCCCCGTCTTCACTCACCCCCCCACACCCCCCCCCCCAATCCTCGTCTTACCTTTCCCGCTCTGAATCCCAACCGCACCCTGATGTCACCACCCCCCCCCCGCCACACACACACACACACCGCGGCCGTCCGCCACCGCTAACATGGACATCGCAAACAGGTTCACCCAAGAAGGGTCATCGATGGCTTAATAATGCATGACACGATAATCCGTTCATTGTATATGCTATTATGACAGATGATGACGAGGCATCTCCTTTACCTAGAGATAAACACATAATAATCACTCCGCGCCATCGTTTTCGGTCATTGCTCCTAATACTGGTTCAGTGTCCCATTAATTCGCTATATGTAGCCATATGTAAGGGTCCGCAGGGGGGAGGGGGGGGGGGGGCAGTGCCTAGTGTCGATTTTTCCACATCGTTTTTCTACCCCAAACGGCCTCTCCCGCCACCCCCAACTCCGCCCTTTCCCCAGCACCCCATCGCCGCTCCCATTTCTCCGAGAACGCCCGGTCCCCCTGCTCCACCAAAAGCTCCCCCCATTCCTGTACTTCCGGTGACATCCCTCAATCCTGACCCATCTCTTCCCGGTCAGCATCCCACCTCGTCCATCTACAGAGGGATGCATCCCTGTCTGGGTGGGATAAGCAGTTCTCAGGCAAATTGCCCCATACTCCACCCCCTCCCCCCCCCCCGGCCTATCGCACCTAACCCTTATCCTACCCTTACCTCCCTGCCCCCACACCCATCACTACGGTAAGCCTTCGAGTGGGAGGAGAGGAGGAGGAGGAGGGGAGGGGGGGTGTTCCGCGCGCCCGATTTTGTCTCGCGCTCTTGTGGTAATAGACCGATCCAAGCTGCCAATCACCCGATGACGTCACACGCATTTCAGCCAATCAGTTGGCGAATAGCCACGTGCGCGACAAGTTCATTAGGTCCAAGGCGGTCAAATTATAAATAGAGACCCGATTGGTTGTTCCGCTAGTAAATTTAGATATTTGACTTCATAACTCTTACCCCCCAAAATTTCAGACTAATATTATGCCAAAACTGTCGCTTCGATTTTGCTGAATTTGTATCACATGTTTATACTACCGCGGTAGCAATTAGTACATAATTAATAAACGAATAATGAACTTGCTTTCTGTGTCCATCGTTTTAGTTGTTATGCTCTGTTTAAAGCTTTGCGAGACGAGAGACTACTGGGTGAGTGAGACCCTTGCGACGCAATGATACGCCCGTGCGTGCGATGACCGAGGTGTCGTCAGTGGGCGGGGCTTAGCGCGGAGCTTGGATCGGTCTATTGGGGGATTATAGCCGGTATTCCCCGACCTTTCACTGAGATAAGCAACATCGGATGTCGCCGCTGCCCCCCACCCTTCCCCTGATGCACCCCCTCCCCCCCCCCCTCTAACACCATCCATTAGCGAAGCTGGGGGGAGGGGCGGCAGAGAGGGGAGAATGCGGAGGGAGCAGCGCAGGGAGGGTAGAGAGGGGGGCTCACGGATTTGAGGGTGGTGGCGAAAGGCCGGCAAAATTGACCCCGCAGCGACAAGGATAAAATGTGATGCCGCCGAAAGACGTTAAAACGAACTCATTATAGATCCGAGCCGTCCGCGCCTGACTTGAGAATTTCGCAATTATACCGCAGAATACTTAATGCTGATAGATGGGTGCGACCCTCCCCCCCCCCCCCCCACCACTGCTAGTGTACGACAGGGACAGTGAAGCGACGGGACCGCGACGAGACCGAGAACTTAATAGATGGAACTTAAGGTTTATCTCGTACTACTGGCCTTCGGCCCCCAGTAAAACATATATATATTATGATATTAACACCATTAACTTAATTCTGCCAATAGCTTTATGAAAACCGATCACGAGAGATTTGTTGCTTGGCAGATGACGTTTCCCAGTTCTGTTAGCTTAGCGGGATCAATGGTTTTCAGTATATTTATAAATGTTTGCCAAATAATTATTTTGCGTGTCCTTATACAAGTTACAAAAAGAGCAAAAATTCGTCTTCGACATAACTGAGACCATTTATATTACAATTATACATATCCGGTCACACCTAGAAACGATTTCGTATCTTCCTACTTCTATGGAATATCTGTGATTTGAGCATCTAACTCCGGTAATAGCTGTATGATGTTTCAAATATGGATACATCAATGAGACAGCAAGCCTGTGTATATTGCATAGGTATCGAGCTTGGTGGGTTCGTGAATACTGCTCGACCACTCCTGGTAACAATATCTTAATCTGTGCTTAAATTCCAATTTCCGCCCATTTCTCACTTCCGTCCATTCTGTATAACATAATGTAACAGCTCTTTGGGATGCGTCCGTTCCCAGTATGAAGTAGCCTTCACCAAAGCTATAACCTGTTGGTAACAAATATAGGGCAAAGACCGCCTTCCCCTAACACGACTAAAACAGCATGATTGTTTTTAAGGATACCAAAGTAAATATTTACAGAAATTTAAATGGACTATTGTAATATGATCATAACGTTTATATTCCCAAAATGTAGACATTAACATTTATGCAGGTTAAATAAAACAATTGGAGAGAAAATCGAAGCACAATATATGACTCATGTTATTACTGAACTATGGATTGAGCTCTGAGTTTGGCCTCCACGGCCGGTCAAATAGTAGCCGAGGACAGCGTAGTTCGCTTCAAATAATAAGTATTTGATTGTGTATTTCATTGTGTGGTGCAGGTATTGTTTTTGTCGTCGATACTTTCTCTGTAGCTCAGTTGGTAGTGACATTGTAAGCAAAAGGGCATCAGGCTTTGTTGGATGTAGCAATATCCACACCCGAACATACGGGGATTCGATCCGGCGACCTTTCGCATTCAGAGTGCCAAACGCATTAACCCAATAGGAATATTCGCTCGCCCCCAAAGCCCTTTATTGGATGGAATCCACCGAGCCTGGTCCGCTATATCACACACTAATTGTCTGTTCAATCGACAGTCCTAGTTCCGTCTGCAAAACTCATCTGCATCTGCGTTTCGGGATTCCTTATATATCATCTCATCTGATTATGCTATGTCACAGAGATTAACTCTTCCTAGCTCATTTAGTGTGCACGCTGAGTTGTAGACCAACAGGTCGTAGGTTCGAACCCGGGCAGGGAGCCCTCCTAGCTCAATTGGCACGCACGCTGAGCTGTAGACCAACAGGTCGTAGGTTCGAACCCGGGCAGGGAGCCCTCCTAGCTCAATTGGTACGCACGCTGAGCTGTAGACCAACAGGTCGTAGGTTCGAACCCGGGCAGGGAGCCCTCCTAGCTCAATTGGTACGCACATGTCAACAAACGCCGCCTGGCAGCGAGTGCTCACGCTAAGTTTGTTTATCTCCGGCGAGCGGCGGAGCATTCAAAACGAAGCGAGAGAGGACACAAATCGTCCGGATTACAAGAAAATACACTACCGACCAAAGAAATGACTGTCCGACGAAAGTCATGAAAGCTTCAGGAATCTAATGGAGCAACTTGACGGGTAGGCACTGTATATATATTCTGTTATGAACTTGAGCCACCGGTCCGCGATTTCTTGTTTTCGGCCGTGTCAGCGGCATGGCTCTCACCCTTGCTCCGTTTACGGGCGTGGTAAGAGAGGCATGTACCAGGGCTACCCCCCACCCTGCCCTTGATGCCCCCCTTCCTGCCCCTGATGCCCCCCACCCTGCCCCTGATGCCCCCCACCCTGCCCCTGATGCCCCCCACCCTGCCATTGATGCCCCCCAGCCTGCCCCTGATGCCCCCCCGCCTGCCCCTGATGCCCCCAACCCTGCCCCTGATGCCTCCCACCCTGCCCCTCATGCCCCCCTCCCTGCCCTTGATGCCCCCCAGCCTGCCCCTGATGCCCCCCAGCCTGCCCCTGATGCCCCCCACCCTGCCCCTGATGCCCCCCACCCTGCCCCTGATGCCCCCCACTCTGCCCTTGATGCCCCCCAGCCTGCCTCTGATGCCCCCACCCTGCCCGTGATGCCCCTCACCCTACCCTTGATGCCCCCCAGCCTGCCCCTGATGCCCCCCACCCTGCCCCTCATGCCCCCCACCCTGCCATTGATGCCCCCAGCCTGCCCCTGATGCCCCCCACCCTGCGCCTCATGCCCCCCTCCCTGCCCCTGATGCCCCCACCCTGCCCCTGATGCCCCCCAGCTTGCCCCTGATGCCCCCCACCCTGCCCTTGATGCCCCCCACGCTGCCCCTGATGCCCCCCTCCCTGCCCCTGATGCCCCCCCCACCCTGCCCCTGATGCCCCCCACCCTGCCCCTGATGCCCCAGAAACTGACAATTACATACATAACTAGATATAAAATACGTGTCAACATATTCACCTCCGTCTTTCAAAATTAATATGGCGGAAAGGATCGCTAGATGAGAGCCGCCATCGCTGAGGTTATTGGTCACTTGCCAGACGGAATGCCAACGAAAGACTTGGCGGACAACGTTTCGGCATTCATCTCCCTGGCGGTAGTGAAGGGAGGGCTAATTGATCACCCTGAAAGGGGCAAGACGCGAGCTCTGTCTCTCTCACCCACCCTACCATAGCTGGATCAGGAGGTAGGAGCGGGGCTCGGGGTGGGGGGGGGGAGAGAATGCGAAGGGGGCAGCGCAGGGAAGGTAGAGAGGGGCTCACGGATGTGAGGGTGGTGCATGGGTCCGACCCCCCTCACCCCTGGTAGTGTACGACAGGGACAGTGAAGAGCTCAGCGACGGGACCGCGACGAGACCGAGAACTTAATATGGGGAAGTCTTTCCCATCTCCTTATTCCCTTTTTAGTCGTGTAATTGTTTCTCTTTGTCCTTTTTGGTCGAGGGTTTGTTTCCGTACTTTAATTTTCGCGTCATTTTTGCCGTATGTTTAGTTCGCACTTGACTTTTCGGGTCGTTTTGTCGTGTATTTGGTTCGTACTTTACTTTTCGTCTAAGTTTTGTTATGTATTGGGTTCGTACTTAACTTTCGTTAAATTTTCGTCAAATATTGAGTTTGCCGTTTAATTTTTGCTTAATTTTAGTGTTTTGTTCGCCCATAGTTCTGTCTCCATTTAAGCAGTACCCCCCGCCCCTACCCCCCACCTCACCCCCCCCCCCTTGAATTCATTCATTCGATTGTGTAACCGTAATGATTTGCTTTCAACCTGACGTCACTACCTATTGCTTTTGATACTAGGGTGGCCAACATTCTAATGCTAACAACCAGCACGTCTATCCAGTGTTTCAAAGCACGTGAGCCAAGTCGAATCTGTATACGACATTTATGACACTTGTTCTTCAAAGACACGAGTAATATATTAGCCATAATAGAAATGTTATTTAAAAACCTGAGTAAGCCTGGGTGATATATCAGCCCAAATAACAGCCATCACTGCCATCTCAAACCCAGAACTGGGTCGCAATAGACATGTCATTGACAAGCCTGCAGCCATTAGCCATAGCAAAACCTTTATTTATCAGCCCCTAATAAGTTGTCAGTCACAACATTTGTTATTACAATATTTCATTACGCGTTTGATGAAAGTTCTATATGTAGTTATGCTACTGTACACAAGTAGCCCGTTTTCAAGAACGATAATTTCATTAGATAAGGTAATTAATTTGTTCTTCAACAACATTAGATACGGTAATTAAGTTGTTTGTCAACAACATTAGATACGGTAATTAATTTGTTTGTCACAACATTAGACACGGTAATTAATCTGTTTACTTAGGGGGTTAGATGTGATAAATAATGCGTTTGTTAAAGTTGCATGTCGATCTCTTTCCCGCCAAAAATGATGAGGTCAAAATACAAATAATATTCTTTTGTCTATACCCCACCCATGCCAGACTGCCAAATAATGTCTCTTAGCCTTGCACGTCATATCCATTTACTACAGGTTTTCATTTTAGTGGTAAACGTCATCAGTTTGTGTGTCTTCGCGATGCTTTTGTATAAGTAGCAGTGCCGCGACAGAGTTTTGTGGTGTCCGAGGATAGACACGTTTGCCATATCACAGCCGAAACGGCAATGTTTATTAAGTTTCTGAATTTATAGAATGAAACAATCGAGCAGGGACCCCTCCTAGTTCTGTTGGTACGCGCTCTGAGCTATAGACCAACAGGTCGTAGGTTCAAACCCGGGCAGGGAGCCCTCCTAGCTCAGTTGGTATGCACTCTGAACTGTAGACCAACAGGTCGTAGGTTAGAACCCGGGCAGGGAGCACTCCTAGCTTAGTTGGTACGGGCTCTGAGCTATAGACCAACAGGTCGTAGGTTCGAACCGGGGCAGGGAGCCCTCCTAGCTCAGTTGATATGCACTCTGAACTGTAGAGAAATCGGTTGTGGGTTCGATCCCGGGCAGGGAGCCTTCCTAGCTCAGTTGGTATGCACTCTGAACTGTAGTCCAATAGGTTGTGGGTTCAAACCTGGGCAGGGTGCCCTCCTAGCTCAGTTGGTACGCACACTGAGCAGTAGATCAACAGGTCGTAGGTTCGAACCCGGGCAGGGAGCCCTCCTAGCTCAGTTGGTACGCACACTGAGCAGTAGATCAACAGGTCGTAGGTTCGAACCCTCCCAGGGAGCCCTCCTAGCTCAGTTGGTACGCACACTGAGCAGTAGATCAACAGGTCGTAGGTTCGAACCCGGGCAGGGAGCCCTCCTAGCTCAGTTGGTACGCACACTGAGCTGTAGATCAACAGGTCGTAGGTTCGAACCCGGGCAGGGAGCCCTCCTAGCTCAGTTGGTATGCACTCTGAACTGTAGAGCAATAGGTTGTGGGTTCAAACCTGGGCAGGGAGCCCTCCTAGCTCAGTTGGTACGCACACCGAGCTGTAGATCAACAGGTCGTAGGTTCGAACCCGGGCAGGGAGCCCTCCTAGCTCAGTTGGTACGCACACTGAGCAGTAGATCAACAGGTCGTAGGTTCGAACCCGGGCAGGGAGCCCTCCTAGCTCAGTTGGTACGCACACTGAGCAGTAGATCAACAGGTCGTAGGTTCGAACCCGGGCAGGGAGCCCTCCTAGCTCAGTTGGTACGCACACTGAGCAGTAGATCAACAGGTCGTAGGTTCGAACCCGGGCAGGGAGCCCTCCTAGCTCAGTTGGTACGCACTCTGAACTGTAGACCAACAGGTCGTAGGTTCAAACCTGGGCAGGGTGCCCTCCTAGCTCAGTTGGTACGCACGCTGAGCTGTAGATCAACAGGTCGTAGGTTCGAACCCGGGCAGGGAGCCCTCCTAGCTCAGTTGGCATGCACGCTGACCAGTAGGTCAACAGATCGTAGGTTCGAACCCGGGCGGGGAGCCCTCCTAGCTCAGTTGGTATGCACACTGAGCAGTAGATCAACATATCAATAAGTCGTGGGTTCGAATCTTGTTACTTGAATATGCGGAAAGTGTCTTCCCACTGCATTCCATTGTCTCGGCAGGATTCGAGCCCAATTTATGACTTTCGTTTACACAAAGATTCATTTCATTTCCCGTTATTTTTAATGTATTTGTGCACGAAGAACGCCAGATTTGTCAATTCATGATTATTTGGATGAGAAATATGTATTTGAAAGACAGGTAAGGGCTGAGTAGAAAAGTGTCAACAAACCCTGCTGAACGAACGCAAAAAATTTTGTACAAGATTTATTATCCTGCGGTATATCGCACACGCCTATAAAATGCGCTTCTCAAATACAAATCGACCTATGTGACCTTGAAAACATCAATAGACGTCACCTATACGAAACAGACACTGCGGCTGACCTATAAGTTTGATATGTTATCCATTTTACGTATTGTGCTGGAACCCTATCGAATGTAAACAAACAAAAAGCGCTATTAAACAAAGCCAACCGGACGTCACGTGGGCGTTTGCTGACGTCACAGAGTTTTGATAACGCATTCATATATATGATCACAGATCGGTGCAAAGCATGTTGTACAGTGGCGCAAATAACCGCTAAGTAGCCCTTTGCTCTTTGGGACGTTAGACATGGTACCTTTATCCGGCATAAATATAGCATGTTGTACAGTGGCGCAATCACCGCTAAGTAGTCCTTTGCTCTTTGTGACGTTAGACATGGTACCTTAACCTGCATAAACATAGCATGTTGTACAGTGGCGCAATCACCGCTAAGTAGCCAGTTGCTCTTTGCGACGTTAGACATGGTACCTTTATCCGGCATAAACATAGCATGTTGTACAGTGGCGCAATCACCGCTAAGTAGTCCTTTGCGCTTTGCGACGTTAGACATGGTACCTTTATCCGGCATAAACATAGCATGTTGTACAGTGGCGCAATCACCGCTAAGTCGCCAGTTGCTCTTTGCGACGTTAGACATGGTACCTTTATCCAGCATAAACATAGCATGTTGTACAGTGGCGCAATCACCGCTAAGTAGTCCTTTGCTCTTTGTGACGTTAGACATGGTACCTTAACCTGCATAAACATAGCATGTTGTACAGTGGCGCAATCACCGCTAAGTAGCCAGTTGCTCTTTGCGACGTTAGACATGGTACCTTTATCCGGCATAAACATAGCATGTTGTACAGTGGCGCAATCACCGCTAAGTAGTCCTTTGCGCTTTGCGACGTTAGACATGGTACCTTTATCCGGCATAAACATAGCATGTTGTACAGTGGCGCAATCACCGCTAAGTAGCCAGTTGCTCTTTGCGACGTTAGACATGGTACCTTTATCCAGCATAAACATAGCATGTTGTACAGTGGCGCAATCACCGCTAAGTAGCCCTTTGCTCTTTGCGACGTTAGACATGGTACCTTTATCCGGCATAAACATAGCATGTTGTGCAGTGGTGCAATCACCGCTAAGTGGCCCTTTGCTCTTTGTGACGTTAGACATGGTACCTTAACCTGCATAAACATAGCATGTTGTACAGTGGCGCAATCACCGCTAAGAAGCCAGTTGCTCTTTGCGACGTTAGACATGGTACCTTTATCCGGCATAAACATAGCATGTTGTACAGTGGCGCAATCACCGCTAAGTAGTCCTTTGCGCTTTGCGACGTTAGACATGGTACCTTTATCCGGCATAAACATAGCATGTTGTACAGTGGCGCAATCACCGCTAAGTAGCCAGTTGCTCTTTGCGACGTTAGACATGGTACCTTTATCCGGCATAAACATAGCGTGTTGTACAGTGGCGCAATCACCGCTAAGTGGCCCTTTGCTCTTTGCGACGTTAGACATGGTACCTTTATCCGGCATAAACATAGCATGTTGTACAGTGGTGCAATCACCGCTAAGTAGCCCTTTGCTCTTTGCGACGTTAGACATGGTACCTTTATCCGGCATAAACATAGCATGTTGTACAGTGGTGCAATCACCGCTAAGTAGCCAGTTGCTCTTTGCGACGTTAGACATGGTACCTTTATCCGGCATAAACATAGCATGTTGTACAGTGGTGCAATCACCGCTAAGTAGCCAGTTGCTCTTTGCGACGTTAGACATGGTACCTTTATCCGGCATAAACATAGCATGTTGTACAGTGGCGCAATCACCGCTAAGTAGCCCTTTGCTCTTTGTGACGTTAGACATGGTACCTTTATCCGGCATAAACATAGCATGTTGTACAGTGGTGCAATCACCGCTAAGTAGCCAGTTGCTCTTTGCGACGTTAGACATGGTACCTTTATCCGGCATAAACATAGCATGTTGTACAGTGGCGCAATCACCGCTAAGTAGCCCTTTGCTCTTTGTGACGTTAGACATGGTACCTTTATCCTGCATAAACGTAGACATTTGCATAGGTGAGATTCGAAACACGCACCTGTCGCTTGGGTTGTCCTGCGAGAGCACCCTCGCCAATAGCTCAACTCGCTTACCCGCTATAGGCCGCGAGTTGAGCCCTTGACCAGTAACGAAAGGTGAACATAGGGCAAACAATTCCGATAGGCTCCATAACTTACTCGAAACACACCATTGCTATATATATCATTAAACAAATTTTATTCAATTCTATGTATATATATATATTATAAAATACGTACAATACTAATGCGAAACGTCGGCGTTATCACATTGGTTAGCTATATCATAACCTTAACTAAACGACACTGGCAAATTGTGGCGACCTAACCAATCACTGTCTTCATGGCATGTGATGATTGTATTGAACGCATGCAAATACCAATAAAAACAACAGGGACAGACTGCAAGTGACCACAGTTCGTTTATATGCGTGTATGTATATCTAACTCCAACGTTTACAACAAAGCCTCCAATGTTCTCTTCGTTATGTATATATATATATATATGTACGGCACATTAAAGACATTTACTTCCTTGATCTCTCCAGCAAACAGCTGTGCAGACTGATATATGCAACGGGATCATACATAGATAGCCTAATTGTGAGACACGATGACCCAAGAGCAACCTGCAACCTAGGCTGTGGATTGTAAACCTAAGCCTAGGCTGTGGATTGTAAACCTAAGCCTAGGCTGTGGACTATAAGCCTAAACCTAGGCTGTGGATTGTAAACCTAAGCCTAGGCTGCGGAATATAAACCTGAACCTAGGCTGTGGACTATAAGCCTGAACCTAGGCAGTTGATTGTAACCCTAAGCCTAGGCTGTGGACTATAAACCTCAGCCTAGGCTGTGGATTGTAAACCTAAACCTGGGCTGCGGACTATAAGCCTAAACCTAGGCTGTGGCGTATCAACCTAAACCTAGGCTGCGCACTATAAGTCTAAGCCTAAGCCTAGGCTGTGGACTATCAACCTAAACCTAGGCTGGGGACTATAAACCTAAACCTAGGCTGTGGACTATAAGCCTAAACCTAGGCTGTGGACTATACGCATAAACCTAGGCTGCGGACTACAAGCCTAAGCCTAGGCTGTGGACTATAAACCTCAGCCTAGGTTGCGGACTATAAACCTAAGCCTAGGCTGTGGACTATACGTCTAAACCTGGGGTGGGGACTATAAACCTAAGCCTAGGTTGTGGACTGTAAACCAAAGCCTAGGTTGTGGACTATAAATCTAGGCTGTGGACTATAAGCCTAGGCTGTGGAGTATAATCCTTAGCCTAGGTTGTGAACTATAATCCTTAGCCTAGGCTGTGGACTATAAGCCTAAGCCTAGGTTGTGGACTATAATCCTTAGCCTAGGCTGTGGACTATAAGCCTAAGCCTAGGTTGTGGACTATAATCCTTAGCCTAGGCTGTGGACTATAAGCCTACGCTGTGGACTATAAGCCTAATCCTAGGCTGTGGACTATACGTCTAAACCTGGGCTGGGGACTATAAACCTAAACCTAGGTTGTGGACTGTAAACCTAAGCCTAGGTTGTGGACTATAAGCCTAAACCTAGGCTAGGCTGTGGACTATAATCCTAACCCTAGGCTGGGGACTATAAACCTACGCCTAGGGGGTGACATTATCTGCTATGTGTCTAATCGGCCTATTCCCCATATTTTTAATTCATAAAACCCTTTAATATCAATACGGGGAGCATTGTCTATTATTATTAGTAGTAAACGTAGTAGTAGTAGTATCATTATCATCATATTATTTGCACTATTCACGGAAGGTATTGGCAAATTGGTTGCAATAATTACTGCGAGGATTTTTTTTACAATTTCCCTTTTGTAATACAGATGATATATTTGGCCATTGAAGACAGCGTGCTCAGTCAGTATATTCCGTCCCACTTCGTCATATGCCTTCACCACGCAGCCTGGAGTTCTCATTATGACGCGCCACTCGTGGTGTAACGGTCGAACTAATTATGATTAAGTCTTGATTTATATTGATTTGATTAATGTAAGTATGACATATCAATCCACATTGTAGCTTTCACATATATATCTCGAGTAAGACCTTTGTCAGTCAGACGTATTTATCGTTTCTGACTTTAATTTAATTGATCTCTGTGATTGTAACATGATATCGGTCGGAATAGCACTGCACACAAACGGATGGGAGTGTTACATTTGTAGAGTAACATAATTGTCTTACCAATGAGATACGTTTTGAGGGTTATTAGTATCAGTCACATAATAATCGTGAGTCTTATGATTAATAAGGGGTCACAGTTATCCTTAGTTAGGTTTGCAATGCCCGTCGTGATAACACTGGTGGCAGCCATAGGACCATATGTTACAGTCAGACCTGATGGAATGCAGGCTATATACATTATGGTTTGCCATTATTCCGTAACATTTACACATGAAACCTGCACAGGAAGCATTGAATACCACTTTATCAGCATCACTATCACCATTTTATAGGTCAGATTCCGCATTCAAGATAACCGATATGCACAAAAAGTCATATGTTATTGTTAGTACGCTCTACAAGGCGGGAAAATGACAGCGTTTATGCCAATGCTTTAGGTTTGGCACTAACACGAATAACAACGCAAAACTGGCTTTAAGATGTACTAGACGACGTCATGCGAACAGCGAGAAGTGGCTTTGAGATGTACTAGACGACGTCATGCCAACAGCGAGGGGTGGCTTTGAGATGTACTAGACGACGTCATGTGAACAACGAGGAGTGGCTTTGAGATGTACTAGACAACGTCATGTGAACAGCGAAGAATGGTTTTGTGGAGGTCAAATTGTAACGAAAATGTTGCGTAAGAAAGATGGACGAAGTAGACGCAAACCTGGGTTTAGACATACGTGCCCTGAACATGAAATGGTGTGTATTTCTCAGTGAGGTGTAGATATGCGAGCACCTAAACGACCGGGCGTGGCACTAGTGTCTCGTATGTCTCTATTCACACTGGAGAAAGCGGTGGTTTACACGGCCCCGACCCACCCGTATTTAGACCATCGCTATTGCTTTGTTCGCTCTTACTTGTGAGCAGTTTAGTTCAAGCCAGACGCGTTCCACTCCGGTGTTTTAGCCAGAGTAGATAGACCCGTATTTAACCGACTGTTGCCTTCGCACCTATCCCTCCGTTCGTTCACACGGGCGATCGGGCTAGTGTACCCTGATTAAACCAACTCGGATTTCACCCTATTGCGCCGTTCACACAGGCGATCGGGTTATTGTAGCCAGATTAGGCCGACTCGGATTCACCCTATTGCGCCGCTCACACTTAACTTCGGGGAAATTTAACCCAGTTATATCCACCCGGATTCAATCCATTTGCTCTGTTCACATCACCATTTTCTCTCACTTTGTATTGTCGAGATGCTCACAGTTTGTCTGTACATGTTTGCACTGACATTCAAATATATTTCAGTTCATGTTTTAGTTCATAACTCATCTTCCATCATCTGCATTATTATGTAGAGGTTCCCCAGCTGTGGTCTACTGTGAGCGTGTATAGGTCGTCCGTCTCTGCAACTTGCACCATTACCTGATGGATCCACGTTGGGCAATTTAGTTTTAGTTTTCTACCGCACTGTCGCCTTCACCCGAATTCATCCGACCTGCACCACAAGATACGTGTGCAGGTATGAAAAAAACGTAAAGGGAGCGTGCAGTTTATTATCCCACGGTAGTAGCGTGGCTGTTAGCACGGACTCTTTAAGGGCACTTGCTTCATCGGCAACACTTTCCGGCTCTCTTGATTTCCATCTTTATCTACTTGAGTGTGTGCGCTTTGTGCAGGTGTCTTTGGTTTATTCTATACCCGGATTATATCGCTTTGGTTGAAGCAGGCGGTTGTGAGCAATTTCAAACCGAGTGAAATGCGTAACAGCGTCTATAACAGTTCATTTCAAATTGAAGTCGTGAATGATTCTTATGACGTAACATCATTAAACCATGTCCACAGCTCTTTAGGCTTATGACCTCACATCAAACCCTGTCGACAGTTCTTAAACAGATGACGTAACATCATCAAACCAAGTCGACATCTCCTAACTTTATGACGTCACATCAAGCCATGTCAACAGCTCTTAACCTTTTAACGTAACATCATCACACCATGACGACAGCTCTTAACCTTATGGCGTCATATAAAACCATCTCGACGGCTATTAACCTTTTGACGTAACATCATCAGACCATGTCGACAGCTCTAAACCTTATGACGTAACATCATCAAACCATGTCAAAAGCTCTAAATCCTATGACGTCACATCATCAAACCATGTCGACGGCTATTAACCTTTTGACGTAACATCGTCACACCATGTCGACAGCTCTTAACCCTTTGACGTCACATCATCAAACCATGCCGACAGCTCTCAACCCTTTGACATAATATCAAACCATTCCGGCAGCTCTTCACCTTATGGCGTAACATCATCAAACCATGTCGACAGCTCCTAACATTATGACGTCACATCAAACCATGTCAAAAGCTCTAAATCTTACGACGTCACCTCATCAAACCATGTCGATAGGTCTTAACCTTCTGACGTAACATCATCAAACCATGTCAACAGCTCTTAAAACGATGACGTAACATCATCAAACCATGTCAACAGCTCTTAAAACGATGACGTAATATCATCAAACCATGTCGACGGCTATTAACCGTATGACTTAACATCATCAAACCATGTCAAAAGCTCTTGACGTAACATCATCATCAGACGTGCACCCTAAGCTCTCTCATGCAAACCATGTCGACAGCCCTTAACCTTTATTTTACGTATGCCGGATTAGATGAGTTGCATTATTGCGATGGAGCTATCCACTTCGAGTTAGGTTGGGGGCGTTTTCTATTTAATATGTCATTTCATACTTGACTTCCCCCATCCAGCGGGCTCGCGCAATGTCGCAATATATTATGTGACGAAGTGTCGCTGATATGGTGAGAGGTCGGGTGACGAGGTATTGTCACTTACACTGTCAGCGGCGGACGTGCGGGGAGGGGGGGGGGGCAGAAACTAGAGGTGGTGCGGGGGGTGGGGCAGAAACTGGAGGTGGTGGGGTTGGTAGGGGGGGCGGGCAGTGAAATGTGAGAGTACACATACGACATAATGCGACAGGGCCCTGTTCGTCGTCACGTAATGGTGGCTACTCCCACTTATACTTAAATCGCCCCCGCGGATCGATATGGACATGTATTTCATTGACCAAAACACAACAGAACGCCCCCTGGCGGAGATTTAGAACGCAGGCTTAACGCGCTCGAGCGAATGTATTACGCGCTAATGAAGACTTATTTATGAGACGTAGGCCGCCCATAGGGTACATGTAATAGTTGTATCACTTTTACGGTTGATAAACGCACACATACCCCAACCTCTCCATCCCACTTCTCCACTAACTAGCGGCTAACTACGCGATTGACTGATTGATGATGACTCAAACGCTGTTCTCCTCAAATCCGACCTTGCCCTTTCTGTGACTTTGAATCTCAGAATCTCGTCTCCGTGATGTTACTTGGCGTATGTATCACGTGGTGTATTCACTTCCGCCCAGCCTCCTTTCACTGTATGCACTCCATTCGCTGTATCCGGGATACAACGACGCATGCGCGCGTGTGATTGCATTTCGCCTCCAGATGAGGCCGTCGAGGTACGACAGGGAAATCAGTTTCATCAGAAATATACATGAGCATTATAACAATCAGCGACGACTCTGCCAGAGGATGCTCTCAAGGCAAATCCATTTCCATTCCGCCACGGTAGCCATGTTGCGTCTTCGTCATGAACCTCTAGTGTCACGATTACCATGCGGACATAAATAAGCGAACCATTGCCGATCTCGTGCGAAACAGTGTTGTCCTCTACCGGTCGAGACATTCGAATTGACTGACGCGTAGAGATTTCACTTCGGCTAGTCTCCCATGAAGAGCAGACTTTTGTACTTGTTACGCATGGGCACTTCCTTCACTAGATGGCGCCTCTTCTCCACGTGGTTTCTACGGGTTTCGGCACCGAAATGAAGATCTCGATTATCCCTAAACTCACGCTGAGCGGTGTAAACTCCATTCATATATATCGAAAAGGTCCAATACTGATGACGCAAATGGTATGCGGGTCTGCAGTCCATATGCACCGTTCGGTCATTTTGATGACGTCACGCCTTTACGTGTGGCCACGTGACGCCGTCGTCGTTGCAGGGGAAGACCATGTGGAGGGGCACGAGGAGGTTGAGGTACCAGTAATCGCCGAAGACACCCTTGATATTCTGAGCCTTCGACGCCGTGCACGTGATCTTCATGTTGCAATCCTCCTCGAATGAGGTCGTGCCCTTGAGAATGACCTTGACCTGATCCCTCAGAAATCCGGCCGACGTGAAGAAGAACCACGTGACCGAGTACAGGAGCGCGATGCCGACGAGATCTCGCGCCGAGACGCAGCCGAGGCACCAGCGCAGAAAGGTGATGGGCAGTAGAAGGTCAAGGCCGCCGATGCGGGCTGTCATCTCCCAGTAGATGTAAGCGCATGCGTGGACCAGGCAGTAGGACGTGATGACAGTCGCCCAGAGGTTGAAGATGACGAAGTGGCGCTGGTTGCGCAGCCCGATACAGGACGAGGTGAAGTAGCAGTGGTGGTCGCGCCTCAGGACGCACGTGTTACAGATCTGACAGTGGTGGGCGCGGGGCGGCCGCTGCACCTGGCACACCACGCAGGGCTTCCAGGACCAGTACGGGTAGAGGACCCGGCGGCGGTCCGACCCTGGCTCAGGCGGGTCCTCAGCCATGATGTACATCGTGTTGGTCGCGAACTTGGACGAGTTGACAGGCGCGCCGTCCACCTGTCGCAAACTCTGAACCGGAAGTGAATAATTACCTGGCTCGCCGCCCTGGCGTAAGTGATTCAAGTTGATCTCGTATCCGCCGTTCGAGATCTCGTCGGCGTGCGCGCTGATGTACTCCATGTGGTCGTCGGGCCGGAAGTCCGATGACGTGTACCGCACGCATGCCCAGTTCAGCGTCATCTGGACCCAGACGAAGCCGCAGAAGATGCGCTGGCAGAGGAGCCACGCCTCTCCCAGGTGGACGTACAGGGCGGGGAGGACCTCGAACATGCCGTAGTAGAGGACCCCGATCATGGTGAGCCAATACCAATACATGGCGCACACACTGAGCCGCTCGAAGAACGAGACGACGCGACCCTTCCCGGCACACCCCGCGCCGTCACCGGAACTCCCCAGTCCACCACGAGGGGGCGTCGCGCCCGTTGCCATGGCGACCTGCTCTTTAAAATGCTCTGAAATGAAACAAAATGCAGCCGTCAAAAAAAACTCAAGGAATTCAAAGGATGTACTTGATATGTTCGACAACATGTTGCGCAAAAGTATGCATGTCACGTCAGTAAAATAATATAAGATTAGTATCAAAAAGAAAAGGAAGTCGCCGAAGCAATTAATCAGCTTTGTTGTTAAGAAAAAATGTAAAGAGTTTAGAATAAGCTACTGATAAATTATTGACTGTAACTGGCAAATTCTGTAACTGTCAAGTAGATAAAAAACAAAACACGATAGCAACGCCAGAGAATATATATTTATAAAGTCAAAGTGATCACCAGCTAAAAACAAGTAATTATATTGTAATGCCGGGATTGATCAGGTCGCTACTTCAATTCGAACCAGTCTGAGGTCATTACTTCTGTAAAGTTTTGCAGACTACAGGTCAATAGGTGTCTGGTTCGAACCCGGACCTAAGCGATGTCATCTTGGACATATTTCTTCCTTATGATTAATTGTCCCCGAGGTTCTGGGACCCCATCTAGCCCTGCTGGCCACAAAACGGGCCTAAGACAACATCATTTCATTTCCAAAATAAAGCAAAGTAACTATTGGCGATGCATTTAGACAGATCTCTCCACAGCCAGTTATCAAATGTAGTTCTGATATCAGTAGGTAACGTAGTTGATGTATTTCCCCGTAGCTTCCACTGACTTTTGCTCGTGAAACATCCGATGCCCGTATGGGTGTGAAATCCGCCAGAATGTTTAAACAACATTGCATATCACAGCATTGGCCACGTGGAGTCAAGGTTAACGTGGGGTCAAGGTTAACAGCGGCCATGGGGTCAAGGTTAACAGCGGCCATGCGCCGTCACCTCCACGAAGAAATAAGTAGTTTTACAATCACTTTTTATATACGTACATATGGGGATCAAGGAGGGGGGGAGGAGCTGGGGGGGTGGGGGTCGGGACATAGTTGAATAGCTCATGGATCGCTACCAGGGTACAGAGGAGCCATGTCTTTTGGTGTACTCTCCTATAGGGGGAGCAAGGGGGGGGGGCATAGTTGAATAGCTCATGGATCTCTACCAGGGTACAGAGGAGCCATGTCTCCTGGTGTACTCTCCTATAGGGGGAGCAAGGGAGGGAGCAAGGGGGGAGGGGGGTGGGGACATAGTTGAATAGCTCATGGATCGCTACCAGGGTACAGAGGAGCCATGTCGCCTGGTGTACTCTCCTATAGGGGGAGCAGGGGGGGAGAGCAGGGGGGGGGGGGGGGTGGGGACATAGTTGAATAGCTCATGGATCGCTACCAGGGTACAGAGGAGCCATGTCTCCTGGTGTACTCTCCTATAGGGGGAGCAGGGGGGGGGGGAGGAGCAGGGGGGGGGACATAGTTGAATAGCTCATGGATCGCTACCAGGGTACAGAGGAGCCATGGCTCCTGGTGTACTCTCCTATAGGGGGAGCAAGGGGGGGAGCAGGGGGGGGGGGGGGCATAGTTGAATAGCTCATGGATCGCTACCAGGGTACGGAGGAGCCATGTCTACTGGTGTACTCTCCTATAGGGGGAGCAAGGGGGGGAGCAGGGGGGGGGGACATAGTTGAATAGCTCATGGATCGCTACCAGGGTACAGAGGAGCCATGTCTCCTGGTGTACTCTCCTATAGGGGGAGCAAGGGGGGGGGGGGGAGCAGGGGGGGGGGACATAGTTGAATAGCTCATGGATCGCTACCAGGGTACAGAGGAGCCATGTCTCCTGGTGTACTCTCCTATAGGGGGAGCAAGGGAGGGAGCAGGGGGGGGGGGGGTGGGGACATAGTTGAATAGCTCATGGATCGCTACCAGGGTACAGAGGAACCATGTCTCCTGGTGTACTCTCCTATAGGGGGAGCAAGGGGGGGAGCAGGGGTGGGGGGGGGTGGGGGGGGGACATAGTTGAATAGCTCATGGATCGCTACCAGGGTACAGAGGAGCCATGTCTCCTGGTGTACTCTCCTGTAGGGAGAGCAAGGGGGGGAGCAGGGGGGGGGGGGGGGTGGGGACATAGTTGAATAGCTCATGGATCGCTACCTGGGTACAGAGGAGCCATGTCTCCTGGTGTACTCTCCTATAGGGGGGAGCAAGGGGGGGAGACATAGTTGAATAGCTCATGGATCGCTACCAGGGTACAGAGGAGCCATGTCTCCTGGTGTACTCTCCTATAGGGGGAGCAAGGGGGGGAGCAGGGCGGGGGGGGTGGGGACATAGTTGAATAGCTCATGGATCGCTACCAGGTACAGAGGAGCCATGTCTCCTGGTGTACTCTCCTATAGGGGGAGCAAGGGGGGGGGGGGACATAGTTGAATAGCTCCTGGATCGCTACCAGGGTACAGAGGAGCCATGTCTCCTGGTGTACTCTCCTATAGGGGGAGCAAGGGAGGGAGCAGGAGGGGGGGTCGGGACATAGTTGAATAGCTCATGGATCGCTACCAGGGTACGGAGGAACCATGTCTCCTGGTGTACGCTCCTATAGGGGGAGCAAGGGGGGGGGGGAGCAGGGGGGGGGACATAGTTGAATAGCTCATGGATCGCTACCAGGGTACAGAGGAGCCATGTCTCCTGGTGTACTCTCCTATAGGGGGAGCAAGGGAGGGAGCAGGGTGGGGGAGGGGGGTGGGGACATAGTTGAATAGCTCATGGATCGCTACCAGGGTACAGAGGAGCCATGTCTCCTGGTGTACTCTCCTATAGGGGGAGCACGGGAGGGAGCAGCGGTGGGGGGGGGGTGTGGGGACATAGTTGAATAGCTCATGGATCGCTACCAGGGTACAGAGGAGCCATGTCTCCTGGTGTACTCTCCTATAGGGGGAGCAAGGGGGGGGGGAGCAGGGGTGGGGGGGGTGGGGACATAGTTGAATAGCTCATGGATCGCTACCAGGGTACAGAGGAGCCATGTCTCCTTGTGTACTCTCCTATAGGGGGAGCAAGTGGGGGAGCAGGGGAGGGGGGGACATAGTTGAATAGCTCATGGATCGCTACCAGGGTACAGAGGAGCCATGTCTCCTGGTGTACTCTCCCATAGGGGGAGCAAGGGAGGGAGCAGGGGGGGGGACATAGTTGAATAGCTCATGGATCGCTACCAGGGTACAGAGGAGCCATGTCTCCTGGTGTACTCTCCTATAGGGGGAGCAAGGGGGGGGGGAGCAGGGGTGGGGGGGGGACATAGTTGAATAGCTCATGGATCGCTACCAGGGTACAGAGGAGCCATGTCTCCTGGTGTACTCTCCTATAGGGGGAGCAAGGGGGGGGGGAGCAAGGGGGGGGGACATAGTTGAGTAGCTCATGGATCGCTACAAGGGTACAGAGGAGCCATGTCTCCTGGTGTACTCTCCTATAGGGGGAGCAAGGGGGGGGAGCAGGGGGGGGGGGGAGGTCGGGACATAGTTGAATAGCTCATGGATCGCTACCAGGGTACAGAGGAGCCATGTCTCCTGGTGTACTCTCCTATAGGGGGAGCAAGGGGGGGGGGAGCAGGGGGGGGGACATAGTTGAATAGCTCATGGATCGCTACTAGGGTACAGAGGAGCCATGTCTCCTGGTGTACTCTCCTATAGGGGGAGCAAGGGGGGGGGGAGCAGGGGGGGGGACATAGTTGAATAGCTCATGGATCGCTACTAGGGTACAGAGGAGCCATGTCTCCTGGTGTACTCTCCTATAGGGGGAGCAAGGGATGGAGCAGGGGGGGGGGGTCGGGACATAGTTGAATAGCTCATGGATCGCTACCAGGGTACGGAGGAACCATGTCTCCTGGTGTACGCTCCTATAGGGGGAGCAAGGGGGAGGGGGGAGCAGGGGGGGGGGACATAGTTGAATAGCTCATGGATCGCTACCAGGGTACAGAGGAGCCATGTCTCCTGGTGTACTCTCCTATAGGGGGAGCAAGGGAGGGAGCAGGGTGGGGGGGGGAGTGGGGACATAATTGAATAGCTCATGGATCGCTACCAGGGTACAGAGGAGCCATGTCTCCTGGTGTACTCTCCTATAGGGGGAGCAAGGGAGGGAGCAGGGGGGGGGGGGTCCGGACATAGTTGAATAGCTCATGGATCGCTACCAGGGTACAGAGGAGCCATGTCTCCTGGTGTACTCTCCTTTAGGGGGAGCAAGGGAGGGAGCAGGGGGGGGGTCGGGACATAGTTGAATAGCTCATGGATCGCTACCTGGGTACAGAGGAGCCATGTCTCCTGGTGTACTCTCCTATAGGGGGAGCAAGGGGGGGAGACATAGTTGAATAGCTCATGGATCGCTACCAGGGTACAGAGGAGCCATGTCTCCTGGTGTACTCTCCAATAGGGGGAGCAAGGGGGGGAGCAGGGCGGGGGGGGTGGGGACATAGTTGAATAGCTCATGGATCGCTACCAGGTACAGAGGAGCCATGTCTCCTGGTGTACTCTCCTATAGGGGGAGCAAGGGGGGGGGGGACATAGTTGAATAGCTCCTGGATCGCTACCAGGGTACAGAGGAGCCATGTCTCCTGGTGTACTCTCCTATAGGGGGAGCAAGGGAGGGAGCAGGAGGGGGGGTCGGGACATAGTTGAATAGCTCATGGATCGCTACCAGGGTACGGAGGAACCATGTCTCCTGGTGTACGCTCCTATAGGGGGAGCAAGGGGGGGGGGAGCAGGGGGGGGGACATAGTTGAATAGCTCATGGATCGCTACCAGGGTACAGAGGAGCCATGTCTCCTGGTGTACTCTCCTATAGGGGGAGCAAGGGAGGGAGCAGGGTGGGGGAGGGGGGTGGGGACATAGTTGAATAGCTCATGGATCGCTACCAGGGTACAGAGGAGCCATGTCTCCTGGTGTACTCTCCTATAGGGGGAGCAAGGGAGGGAGCAGCGGTGGGGGGGGGGTGTGGGGACATAGTTGAATAGCTCATGGATCGCTACCAGGGTACAGAGGAGCCATGTCTCCTGGTGTACTCTCCTATAGGGGGAGCAAGGGGGGGGGGGGAGCAGGGGTGGGGGGGTGGGGGACATAGTTGAATAGCTCATGGATCGCTACCAGGGTACAGAGGAGCCATGTCTCCTTGTGTACTCTCCTATAGGGGGAGCAAGTGGGGGAGCAGGGGAGGGGGGGACATAGTTGAATAGCTCATGGATCGCTACCAGGGTACAGAGGAGCCATGTCTCCTGGTGTACTCTCCCATAGGGGGAGCAAGGGAGGGAGCAGGGGGGGGGACATAGTTGAATAGCTCATGGATCGCTACCAGGGTACAGAGGAGCCATGTCTCCTGGTGTACTCTCCTATAGGGGGAGCAAGGGGGGGGGGGAGCAGGGGTGGGGGGGGGGGGACATAGTTGAATAGCTCATGGATCGCTACCAGGGTACAGAGGAGCCATGTCTCCTGGTGTACTCTCCTATAGGGGGAGCAAGGGGGGGGGGGAGAGCAAGGGGGGGGGACATAGTTGAGTAGCTCATGGATCGCTACAAGGGTACAGAGGAGCCATGTCTCCTGGTGTACTCTCCTATAGGGGGAGCAAGGGGGGGGGAGCAGGGGGGGGGGGAGGTCGGGACATAGTTGAATAGCTCATGGATCGCTACCAGGGTACAGAGGAGCCATGTCTCCTGGTGTACTCTCCTATAGGGGGAGCAAGGGGGGGGGGAGCAGGGGCGGGGGACATAGTTGAATAGCTCATGGATCGCTACTAGGGTACAGAGGAGCCATGTCTCCTGGTGTACTCTCCTATAGGGGGAGCAAGGGGGGGGGGAGCAGGGGGGGGGGACATAGTTGAATAGCTCCTGGATCGCTACCAGGGTACAGAGGAGCCATGTCTCCTGGTGTACTCTCCTATAGGGGGAGCAAGGGATGGAGCAGGGGGGGGGGTCGGGACATAGTTGAATAGCTCATGGATCGCTACCAG